>JAQGDQ010000760.1:0-100837 GCA_030141605.1 Tubiluchus corallicola
AACTAAGAATGACAATCTAAAGAATTTTTTATAAAGTATGGCACAATTCAAGCCTATATCATACAATCAATGGCAGAGCCAACTTAATGCAGATGACTGGAACTCATCATTTTCAAGGATAATCCTGTATTTGAGACATGACTGTGGCATGACTGGAACTCATCATTTTCAAGGATAATCCTGTATTGGAGACAATTAGCTGGTGTTCTTGACCAATTTCATGTATGTATACATCAACAAAAATATAGCAGGGGAAGTATCAAATTGTTCAGATATTGTTCAACTTTTTGCAGCTAAGCTTGTGCCTTAACCACTCAGCTCTTAATCTTGCTCCAAAATGGTTTAAAAAAACAATATTCTAATTTAATTTATAGGAAATTGCAGGAAATTAATTTTAGAGACTTGAATAAAATAATATTCATTTGCTACGTAAACTGTAACAAATGATAGATTCTGTAATAAATGTCAAACTGTAAACAATTATTTTCAACACCTGAAACCAATTTAGCAAAGTTAATTAGTTACCGGCACTTGTCCAGGAATCGTCTGCCCAGTCTCCATCAACAAACCCCCATGAATCACTAGCTGCCGAATCCTTTATGGAAAAGTCTGACGGAGTCGGTTTGGCTGGAGAAGGTCCACTTCTAACTGTACTTCTTGCCTGATGAGCACCCTGAACCAAATGTTTTCTTTAAAAGTCGTAAATCCGCACTTAACCTAACTTTTAACAGCTTGGCAATTAATAAATTAGAGCAATTAATAGAATTAGTAGAACAATAAGGAAAAGACATTTCAATTCACTAGTGTAGACTGAGGTGTTCATTTTATTTGATGACATTTCTTTTGGCTGTTTATGTAGTTCCTAGAATAAGCCACTGAGCAAAAATTTTTGTAATTGTTAATGACAAAAACAGTGACAATTAATGGGAAAAACCCATAATTAGCACCACAGTAGTTCAGCTGAAAGAGGAAAAAAGATCACGTAAGATTACTAATATTATTTTTCTGTGTTTTGTGCACATATATTGTTAACACATAAAGATATCACACTTAAAAAGGATATATTCATGCAGTCAAAGCACAGCAAATGAAAACACTGGGGAAAAACACAAAACTTTCTTTGTACGTCCTTGTACTTAAGTGAACTACAATGTTGTTTGCACAAAAACAGCCAAATTGCTGGTGTTAAGAACTACATATAGACAGTCAAAAGACAGATCATCAAATAAAAAAATTGGCAATATCTGGACTGTGTCCATCTGGTGTGCACAGTGTAACTTCTCTGACAAAAGTTAATAGAAACTATATACAGGATTAGAAACACTAGATATGGAGAACTTCGGAATTTTAAAAATTAATTGGCTATTAACGAACTTCCACTCATAAAACCAATCATCTCTTCTCGCGAACCGAAAACAGAAAAAAAACAATAGGCATATCTCTTTAGAGTATGAACGCTAGCTATGAATAACTTCAGAATTAATTACTAATTAGCTAAGACGGATGGTGATAATTTTGGATTTTAATGCGTAAGATTACGGCTCGTATGCTCAACAGGTTACTGAACACTTTATAATCATGATCACAGTTTTTCTTAGTTCTCGCTCCATTTCATCTTTCATTCACTACTCCCCCCACTTTTATGTATATATTATCATTATTCATTATTTCAATTATTAATCATTTTTTTTAAGATTTCCACGTACAGTTTGGCCTGTCAAGCTATGCTTTTAGGCTCAAACTGTATGCATCAAAATTATTCTGTAATGTAATTTGCACATGTATATGCTGCATTTTGTAATTTCTCGATAATACTGCATTTATTTATATTTATATTTACTTAAATGGATAATTATCTGTATTTTAATGATAATTGTAAGATGCAATGTGGAAATGAATAAACTCTTGAAGATTCTGTGGCATGTCCCAAAGAGTCATAGCATTTACCAGAGTTTGAGAGCAAGACTAATATGGGGACACTGAACAAGTGACTGATGGACCCGGAAAGCATCAATTAGTACATTGAGCATACCTCTGCTACTAATAAATACCTGCTTTTTGTTGGTCTGAGAAATTGAAAGTTGATTTGAGAAAAAATCATCACTAGTGCTCTCGCCATCCCATCCCCAATCATAGGAGCTAGCTGGCTTTGTTGTTTTGTCGGTCGTGGTGACAAAGTCTTCATTACCCCAGTCATTCCAGGTGTCATGTGACAATCGTGACGATCGATCTGATGTACCTGTGTGATCCTGAAATGTTTACAGCAGCGAAAGTCAACAGCTTTATAGGGCCGATAATTGTATGCTATTTTATTACCACATTTTTCTAAGAGACTTTGATCACTATGATGATATTTTCAAAAAAAAATATTACAGTATTACTGTCTGCTCGTTGGATGCAGTAGAATGTTCATTCTTGCTTACTAGGTCAGAGTATGACTGCATACATAATGTATGACTAAAATCTATTAAAGTTGGAAAGTTAGCATTATCTTCTAGCTCATTGTATAGAAACAAATTAATTACAGGACTAGTGTTGTAAAGAGCACACAATATAATTTTTTTCATAACTTTATTTGTCTCTCATAATATTTTTTATTTCAAGTTATATACTTATACAATTAAATAAAATAGTAAACATACTTTATAGTGTAATTTTACCCGCTGTTTACATGTAATTTATACTACAACTAGGTTACATGAACACATTCAGAGCTTTCTTGTTTGTTGGCCAAACTCCTTCTTGCTGCTGCTTGTCAAAGAAACAGACAAATTTGTTGCAGCTGGTACTTCACCAGCCAGGCCTAAAATTACGTAATTAACTGACATAAATGTTGGATTAAGTCATATAGTCATGGGTTAAGTTGCTTATATGAGTATATTAGTATGCTTGGGCTTATATGAGTGATATAGAGAAGGTACCCGTTCTGACTGCATGTCTTCCAGACTTCCCCAGCCACCACAATTGTCGTCATTGTCATCATCACCATCTCCACTACCCCAGGCACCAGCCTGATCCCATCCTGAGTCCTATGATACAAATCACACAGTTAGTAGGGTCTCCATTAATGTAATGCAGTAAATCCATTTTAAATCATGCGTGAGAAATGCTGACTGAACTATTTTGTGCTGAACTGCAATGTTTTGTGATCAGTAAATATGCAAAATTAGTGAGAATTCAGTGCCAATGATGTTTTGTTTGACTTGTGCATTGTGAAAAAAATTACGTGCTAAGTCTAATAAAGGCTTTCAACATGCTGACTGCCAAGTACCAGTATATGCGAACATGGACTCTTAATCCATCTATTAATCTACAGAGGTCCATGCCTTGTATAGGTGTACACTGCTATTACAAGTATACATGAAGTTGATTAAATGACACTGTATCACTCACAGGTGTACACTGCTATTACAAGTATACATGAAGTTGATTAAATGACACTGTATCACTCACAGAAAAGCTTGGCAGTCCACTAATGCACGTAAAAGTTTCTCTGGTAGTTGGTTGAGTGCTCGTATGTGATACACTGGCGTGATATCATACAATTTTAAAAGCAGGCATTTTTGACATCATACGCCAACTACGTATTATGTTGTACTTGACAATTGAGGAAAAATACTATAGTAATGACATGGTAGTCAACATGTTATGTTTATGAAATGTTTCTGGTGAAATATTAAGCTTGGCAAACTTGTTTATTTTAATGGTTTAACAATGGTAAAATGAATATGAACAATCAACAAATATGAATTAAAAATTCTATAGTAATTCACTTAGAATTGAATTTATAGGCTCATTGCTAAAATATCATGTAAACTGTGCCATTATGCACAGATCTCTGTTATAAGGAATGATTTTTTGTGTGAATATAAGGACTACTAGAAAACATAAGGTACAACATACCTGTATATTACCCCATTCTTCTGTATAACTGGGATTACCCATAGAGGTCTCTTCAGATGATTGTTCTCTAATTAGCTTTTGTTCATTAGGCTGCCCATGATCTAAAAATACATAAAAAAATTAATGTACAAAAATAATGTTATTAATAGTAATATACATGTGCCATACAATATGTCAATAACTGATTTGTTATTTTCAGTTTTTCTCCAGAGCCTCTTATTTGTGGAACTTTTATCAAAAACATCTGGTCCTTGTTAAATAACACTAGCAGATTTGAAGTATTGCCACTTTTAAGAAAAGTAATAGAAAGAAAACACACTATTTTCACTAATTTTCTTTAGAAAAAAATATATAAGTGCAGTAGTTATAAAAAACTGACATTGCAAATGAAACAAGTGTTAGTTAGAACTTTTAATTCTTTGTTTATAGAATCAATACATGATTTTTTAAATTGGCACACTGCAAGCCAGTATACAGTACTCAATCGCATGCAGACTTATTATATTGATGCTTGTGACAGGACTGCAATATAGCAAATCAGCAAGAATATCTCTCTAAAAGTTGCAAAGCTTTCTTAGACAAGCATGGCTGTATATGCATCCTGTCTCTACCAGACAAAAAATTGTAGAAAGTATGGCAATCAAAACCACCTTGAAACAGGATTTCTATTGGTCACCCATCTATTTGCCAACCTCGCCTAGCCCTGCTAGTCTGCTATTTCTTTAGCACCAATCAAGCTTACACATTCCAAACTTACTTACCTTTTTGATTTTTGCAAGTTTCTTGAACGGACATTTCACTGATCACAGCAGAAGCGGAAGCTGCATTCGACCCTGCAGTAGCATCTTCTTTGCCTCGGTATAACTTTGACGTGAGGGAGGTGACAGCCCATCCTGCCCAACTGGCCGCCGCAGCTGCTGTTGACGGTGATGCTCCTGAGTTTACGTCTGCCTCTAAAATATAAAAATGTCATTTGCTACAGTTCTAAGTACTTTTTGTTGATTATAAATGCATATCCAGCATAATAAAAATGGGTTTCCATAACAAGTGTTACTTTTCACTGAATGCCCAATTATACTCTAAAATAATTTTGTTAAAAAGGATTGTCAATAATTACTGAAAAAGAACAAATCTATATTTTAAGCCAGGCAGTTAAATCAGCTGAATCTACATAATATTAATTGCTTAAGGAGCAAGAAGAACAAAATCTACACAAATATATAAATTACTGTAAGATTAATATCAAGTATAATTACTGAAGAAGTAAAAGAGTGGCATACCCATTTCGGTCACTAAGTCAGGGTTTTCGTGAACTTTTTCAAGTTTTTCTATAAAGACCTTCACAGCCTTGAAAGCCTAAATCCAGAGAATGAAAATAATAGTAATGCATATTACAAAATACAATAAAATGTTCTAATATTTTTATGTGTCACATTTTTATCAAAGAAAAAAATCTTTAACTTCGAGCATTATAACTTTGAACATACCACTTATTGATCATCATAGTAAATATTTTGCTAAATACATTCTGTTTATTAATGTAAATTTTTGAATGTTTTATACTTTCATCTTCGGCACTTCATAGAACAAAACTTCTATGAACCTGAAAATCAGAGTGTGAAACAACAGTAAAGTCCAGTTAATAACAAAATGTACTTTTAGTAAAATACTTACTATGTTTTTGTTTCAGTCTCTCTCATCTTCTGCTACATAAGACTGTCAACTAACATGTCTACTGGCCGTGAATTAAGAAAATAATACCACTCGATGTATAGAACTAAGTGTGCATTTAGTTTAGAAAGTTATGAAATGTATGTATATTAATGTTTAGCTATAGTTTTCTAAAAAAACACAAGAGACAGAGATCCTTATTTACAATTGGCCTGGAATCAAACTCAGCCTTTTAGCACTTCTGACGCATTCACAACCAAACTAAAACCTAATCACTGATAAAATTTTAAAGTTTTCAGGTCAAATGGCAAGTAAAATTTTACGTTACTGTATTTAAAAAAATGGAATACAGAAATCAATTTCCAGAACACTTATCAACTTACCTGTTCCCTAACACCCCGATCAGGATCAATACAAATGGATGACAAAGCGGGAAGAATCCTGGTAGCTGTATCATTGATCGTATAGTAATTCTGTGTACCAACTATGCCATGTAGACCTGCTATACGTGCTGGTGGAAATGGATCTTTGAGAGCTCTACTAAACGCTGATAATAGAACTTTTTGCCTAATCTGTTAACAACAAAAATTAAATTAAGAAACATGAACACGAATACTGAATTATAATACGTAATAGCAAATAAAATAGTTTGAAAAAATTAGGTAAGAAACAAAACGTCTCAATGGCAAGATCCCTATCAAAGTTTCAATATGAAAACCAAAATGTTTCAATACTAAATGCTTTAGTTTTCAAATAAAACAGAAAATTGAAATTATATATTTATTTGTTGTTTGACATGCTTTCTAAATAATACAAATCTCTGTTGCCCAACCAAACAGTAAACATAACAATATAAAATACGTGGTGATTCTTATTATGCTTTGTCCTAGTAATAACAGTGAATTTTTCTAACTTGTATGACACGTGTCACTCAATCACAAGCTCTTTAAATACCAAGCATAGAAAATTTACATATTAGTAATCTACATCACGTTAGAATGTGCGAATGTTATGATGTAAATATAAATTATTAAAACGAGCTATAAGCAACATAATTTACAAGTTTGCAATAGACTAGTAATACACTCCTTTAATCTGAGTTAATGTCACACTGTACCTGAGGATGCAAATGTCCGGCTATTTTCCCCAGACATACAGTAGTATTTGCTCGTATACCTCCCTGATTGTCCTTAGACTGCAACCTTGCAAAATGCTTCATGAGCTCAACATTTAAATTATTGTAGTTCAGTTTAGGAGCCACGAATACCATAGACTGAAAACACAAATCAAAACTCAGAATAAGCAACAACGAAAGATGTTTTTATCAAATTTGTGCCACATGCCCTGGATGTAAGTTGCTTAACAATTTCACAGTAAAGTCAAGACTCAAAAGTGCACTAAATTTGAAAACTTGCGTTGCGTAAAACAAAAAAGTCACCTTTTAAATGTAATTCACTGATATTGACTAGTTTACCTTTACAGTCGTCTCACGAAGAACGGGGTTCGTATCTGAGAAACCAGTGCAAATATTCATAAAAACTTTATCGTTCACTATTGATGGTTGCAAATGCTCGGCAAAGTGCTCCATCTAAGAAAAGAAGTTTTGTGAATTCGTTTAGCATGTATGTATATTGTGTTAGGAACTTATATTACTGGTAAGCAAACTAAATTTGTAAGATGGTAAACGGATATCATGGTAACATTGTAACGTAGACTAGCTACAGAGTTGTTTACTACAAATTTTGCATATGATGTTAAACTTTTATGTAGAAGTCAATAATATAAATCATAATCACCTGTTGCAATAGTCTGACTCTTATTGCTCTGTCAGTTGAAGAAAACAATTTAACTACGCATGGCACTATTCTTTTCTGATATTCTTCTGCATCTAGAAGTCTTCCCAACTATAAAAGAGTTTTTTCATTCAGAGTAGATTCAGCAAAATAAGATTTACTCACTCAATGAGAGATAAAAACAAAAAAGTGACAGATGTTAAATACTAAATCAGAATGTTAATTTTTAGAATGCAAATAAAAAGATACATATAACTTTATTACAGTTACAATCATATAAATGCACGAAAACAATAGAAAAAATAGAAAGAATTGAAAAATTTGGACCACCACTGAGCCTCGAATCCAGTACTTTCTGCTTTCAGGAGATCTACATTAACCATTCAGCACAGAGGTACCTGACATTTTAGAGCTCAGAAATTTACCATGTAAGCTGATTTTCTATACTCAAAAATTTGCCCTATAAACTTACTTTCTAGACTCAGAAATTTACTCTATAAACTGACTTTCTGGACTCAGTTCAGATTCAGAAATTTGCCTAATAAGCTGATTTTCTAGACTCAGAAATTTACCCCATAAGCCGACTTTTTACACTCAGCAATTTGCCTTATAAACTGACTTTCTAGGCTCACAAATTTAACATATAAGCTGACTTCCTAGACTCAGAAATTTACCCTGTAAGTTGACTTTCTGGACTCAGAAATTTACCCCATAAGCCAACTTTTTAGACTTAGAAATTTGCCTTATAAATTGACTTTCTAGGCTCAGAAAATTACCCTATAAGCTGACTTTCTAGATTCGGAAATTTGCCCTATAAGCTGACTTTCTAGACTCAGAAACTTATCCTGTAAGCTGATTTTCTAGGCTGAGAAATTTGATCTATAAGCTGACTTTCTGGGCTCAGAAATTTGAACTATAAGCTGACTTTCTAGGCTCAGAAATTTACCCTGTAAGCTGACTTTCTAGACTCAGAAATTTACTTTATAAGATGACTTTCTAGATTCAAAAATTTACCCTATAAGCTGACTTTCTAGATTGGAAATTTACTGTATAAGCTGACTTTTTAGACTCAGAAATTTACCCCATAAGGCAACTTTCCAGACTCAGAAATTTACCTTGTAAACTGACTTTCTAGGCCTAGAAAAATGACCTATAAGCTGACTTTCTAAGCTCAGAATTTATCCTAAAGCTGACTTTCTAGACTCAGAAATTCACCCTGTAAGCTGACTTTACAGATTCAGAAATTTACTTTATAACCTGACTTTCTAGAGTCAGAAATTTGTCTTATACACCACTAAAGATCTATAAACTAGGAATCATAGATCACACCAATCAATCTTACCTTTCTTTAAAGTTTTATATATACATTTAGTTTTGAGCACTAAACCACTCAAATAATAATAGAACAATGATGCAGATGTTAACAGCATTGTCTACTAAGATAAAAAAAATGCTAAGGTACAGTAACACAAAAGTGGTACATATAAAGGCCATTTTCCCTCCTTGACACAGCATGTTTTATCAACAGCTGAAAGACTCAGCCAAACACAGTCAATGACATCAAATCCAAGTAACCAACCAATTAGAAAATTAGGAAATTAGCAGAAAATTAGTTATTGTAGCATGTCACAAAAAATAATGAATTCACAGGTTTTTAGCTGTTGTCTTCAACTTCTTGTTTATTTAATATAATGGTAACTTTCATTTAATCATTTGTCCTAAATCATTCATCACACATTCAAGTTAGAAAATTATTAATTATTTAATTGCTTTATTAAATTAGGTACCACCAAATTTCCTAGTCAGGAATAAAGTTCTGACAAAAGAAAATTTGGGCTCTTGATGCACAAGATCTTATTGTAAAATTCAGAGCAAAGCTGTTATATTTTCTAACCTGTTGCAAAACTTCCAATAATTTTTAATTAATGATAAAATTACTAGTACCTTGAATAAAGGTGCAAGAACTGCTGAACCAGCATTACCAAATTCATATGCATTAAGCAGCTCAGGTAAGATTCTGTAACGGCATGTATCTGAGGGAAAGTGGTCCAACTTTTCTTGCAGTTCGGTAAAAAATTTGGTCTTTGCTGCAGCTTCTTTTATCTAAGATTGAAAATAAATAAAACTACAGAATTGACTTGTTTAAAATGGACTTGTTACACAAAACAGGTGCAAACCTGCCTTTTGAGATGTGGGCCAATGATTTCCCACAGAAACATGAAACAACGGAATTTATTTCTTCGCTGTGTCATGTTGGAAATCACCGTATTTGAAAGGGAGGCTTGTACTTGTTATTTAATTTTAATTAACTGGTAAATTAACATTATATTTATTCCACATAAAATGCAGCTCACATACAGAGCATACAATAAAATGAATCACACAAAATAATAAGATGGAGTATAAGGAAAGGAAAAGCAAAATAACTATAGGCCTACAGGTACTGTTTCACACTTATGAGAAGCTTAACTTACTATCTTTTTAATTTCATTAAGTGAAATTAAAACTTACAACCATATTTCAGTCTCTGCTCAACGTCACTGTTATCCATAAAATATAAAACTTTTGGGACACCCAGCTTATTATTACTGTTTGCACCTTCTTTTTAAAAAGTCAATCACGTAACTGTTCACTCTGACACTACGGCAATAAATAAGTCAAGCTACAGTAAGAAGACAGACATGCACAGTGACTGTCAATCATTTTCGCAGGGAAGCCAATTCATCACACAAAGCTATAAGAGTATTTCACCAGTATGGTTCTGTAGTGTAGAAAAAATGCATTTGCTTTTCATGCGAGTGTCTGTGGTTTACTTCTTACTGCTTTTAATTATTTACTGTATGGGATACATTGTTAGTTTAGGTACTGACATGGGCATGCGCAGTGAACAAATCAGAATCTCTATTGCTTGTACTAGGAGGAAGAGAAGGAGGAGCAGAAACCCAGTGGCTCTAAAAACTGCCGTATGCGCAATTAATAACAAACCCCTGATTAGAATGAATATTTTACTTCCCGTGCAGTGGAAACTATAACAAAAGACAAATACTAACGAATTACAACAGTTGCTACATGAAAAAGCTCACTTCTTCAAAAAAAAGTTTGGTCGAAAATCACCTGTGGAACCTGGAAACCTCAATAATATTACTTTTATAATTCATTACACCAATGTCAAGTATCGATGAACGAAGTTGTAAGGAGAAAACAGGAATGTTAATTAAACAGTAGCAAATAAATACTCATACACACTGTTGTATTTTGAAATTGCATAAACTACAAAAATTGTATGATCAGTCCAGCAAAATCACATGAGCACAAGCATTGCTATACGACCCCCTCTGTTTAAAATTTTCTGATACGCTAACAGAAGATGGCATCACCCAATGTCAGGCAAAGACTTTCAAAGTGTTCTGCAACAATTTTGCTTTTCTGTGAAAGGATGACATCTGAATACAAAGTATAGTGTTTTAAATACAATAAAGAGCATTAGGCTGTGTACAGCATTTGCATTTCTTGTAAGATGAGAAACTACAGATTTAGAATCAAAAAGTTTCTTAACACAAATATTCGGTTGATATATTTCGAACAGTTCATTACTATAGTTTATCAGTTTTTACTATAGATTTTTCTTCATTCTCATCAGTGTATCCACTATGCTAAGCTTGACTAATGTGTGTATAGTTTCAAAAATTACCATACTTTAAGCAGCAGAAATGTTACCTGAATTTCTTCAAGAAACAGCATCGTTTCAACAAACTCGTTGTCAAGGTAACTGCCTCTCATCCGACATTTTTCTATAAATTGAGCTGGATTAGGCCGAGATTTAGGATTTGCACTGACCATCTCGCAGTAGTGTGGTACTAGCAGTTTAGGGATCTAAATAAGATGATCTTAAATTTAATTATAAAAATAAACTCATTAACTTCAAAATTCTAACTTAAATATCTATAAACATTTTTATACCAATGCAGATATAGCATCTTTGCAAAATTAACATTACATGTAACTTGCATCAGTAAAATGAGAATGCAATATTTACCTGTAATAACATGATTAAAAATTTGAAAGCCCTTTATAAATCTCAAACAGACATTTGCTCCAAAAGTTGTTTAACATGCCTTTTACGATACGACACCACGGGCACTTTTGATACTCACTATTTATAAAAAACCCAAATTTTTTTCACTTAACTCCCGGGTTAACAGTACAAGCCTATTCATGCATATGTTTATTTTTTTCTACATTGTTTTATTCTAATAAAGGTGTATTATATAATCTTTATTCATGGCTTTTTCATTCTATCTAGTTCTTTTCACTCTAACTTACTGGTTAAATAAATGGTGTTTAGCTGCTATTTTGTTTTACCCTTTATTCGCACATTTGTATGTAATTATTTAAGCACTGTGTCTGTATTTTTCAGCTAAAGAAACCTATTAAGACTAAAGCTTCTGAAATCAACAACCCATTTGAAACTAAGAAAGGGCATTGAATATCTTATTTAAGTTATTATAGATGACAAGTTTCAGGACAGCGCTCTCATATTTGTGGTATTTTATGGTAGCTGCAATAATTTGCAGGAACAATTTTTTAAATAACGAAATCAGTTGGGTAATTATAAATTAGTGTTTACACGTTATTAACGAAATTACGATGTTTGGTTTAAACATAATTTATTGAAGGTGTAACACCTAGATTTGAAACAGAAAGTTTTACAATTGATATATGTTCTCCCCTAGTGGGAGAGAACGCTAAACAGATGCAGAACAATGGCGACCACAATGTACAAAAAATGTTACAATAAATATAAGCATTAATATGTAACATGAGTAAAAAACAATACTATTTAATGCGCTTGGTGTTTGAAATAAAAGACCGCATTAAAACAAAAATTTGAGTGTTCACACAATTATCTAGTGTATGGTTCCCGTGCAGGAACAAACGTGTAAGTTTATTTGGTGCAAGACTGTAAACATTGATGTTAAAAGCTAACAAAAGAGTGCAGAGATTTGTAAATAAGTCGTGTCTGGTCTGATGGTAAAGAGGGCAGCTAATTAAGTAATGACCGACTGTTTCATAAGTAGAACCACATTGACAATTGGGTGACACTAGCGACCCATCGTAATTTTTACATTTTCTGAAGAATAAATCATAATTAAGTTGGCAAAACCCAACTCTCATTCTAGTATGGTGTACAGATGAGTTTCGAGTACCACTTGAAAAGTAAGTAGGCTGCTTATTAAAACACATGTGATTCTTTAGTCAAGATTTAAAGATGTTTAAAGAGTTAGAGTTACGATTGTCAAGAGGTAAACTATTCCAGCACTTGACTGAGGCAAGAAAAAAAGAATTATCAAAAGCAGTTGAGTGGCAGGTGTAATTAGAAAAGTTTTCATGATTACGGACTGGATACAATGTAATATCCCTTACACAAGGTAGTGGGGAGCTAAGTGATTCACGATTTTATAAAAGGCACATAATTGGAAATATTGCTTAGAAAAGGGGTCCAGTCCTGCTTCGAACAAAGATTTGAATGATTGGAACCTGACATAGCACCGGTACATATGAGCGCAGCACTCAACTGAATATTATCAAGCAGGGATTCAACATTACGACCGAGTCCAGACCATATGATATTACCGTATTCCAAAGTGGGTAAAATAATAGTTTTGAACAAGAATTCACAAGTTGAACGCGGCAGTATAGTAGCTAGACCTCGCAAGTTTCCTAGTTTCGGCTGAACTGTTGCGATGATCTCGTTTACATTGTTGTTGTTCCCATTTCAGATCACATGTAAAATATATCCCCAGGTGCTTATGAGAATTAACATATTTTAAAGCTATATTACTGAGATAAAGTGGCATATGATGACGTTGCTGGATTTTACGAGAGAAGAGCATTACTTCAGTTCTCTGTTGATTAAAGGTAACACAGCATCTATCAGCCCAGAGCTGCAAGGTCTCTAGGTCGGAGTTTAGACGCAATGCAGAATCTACCAGGTCTGTGACTGTATCCATTATGGAAGTATCGTCGGCAAAAAGACGTGTGTCACACTGTATATTATGAGTAATGTCATTTACATAGACAAGAAACAAAAGAGGGCCCAAAATAGAGCCCTGAGGCACTCCCGCAGCCAGGGAATCTGAAGAGACACCTTCCATACCTACTTGTTGACTATGACCAGATGAATTAGAAGCTAACCAACGTAGTAAGGGACCACTGATGCCAAGCTGGGATAATTTGAATATGAGACCTTTGTGCCAGACCTTGTCAAAAGCTTTACTTACATCGAGAAAAACTGCCCCATATCCAGCGTCTAGATCAGAGTATATTTTGTGGAAAATGGATACAGGATACCAATTGATTGATTGTTCTATCTCCTGGTTTGAAATCAGAATTACACTCATTCAACAGATTATTGTCAATAACAAGATAATTATAAAGTTCTTTATATACAATCCGATTTTAGAAACACAGGAAAGTAGAGAAATTGGTCTATAATTAGTAACCAATTCTCTATCACCGTTTTTGAATACAGGAATAACATTAGTTGTTTTCCATACTGACGGGAACATTCCATTGTTAAAAGGCATTTTAAATAATAACATTAAAGGCACAGAAAGCGACTGGGAACATTGTTTCAAAACAATATTACTTATGTGATCAGGCCCTGTTGATTTACAAACTTTTACGCATTTCAAGAAAATGCTAACTATATGCTCAGACAGGTCAACAGTTGACAAGATACTATCAGTGACCAAAGAGAAAGGAGGAAGTACAGCATTACCGCAATTTACACTACAGTTATCAGCAAAAAATTTGTTATATATACTACATTTGAGCTTGGTATCAGCTATAATACAGTTGTTAACTTTACGTGGTGGAATAATAAAGTCATGTTTGTTTTTGTACACTGTAGACAATGTTGTCTAACCAAATGCAAACTGACATCAATTTATCGAATCCAGCTGGCACTAATCCCAAAAAGGTCCATCCAGTCATATCTACCCATTATTCAGAGCAGAAAGACAACAAAAGTGACCAACAAACCTTGCCTGGCGACTTGAGATCCTTCTTTTGAGGTAATGGTCCATTAAACACTTCCCATATCAAGCAACCAAGACCCCACATGTCAGTGGACCTGAGAAATTTAAAGAAAAAAAAGCTCAAGAAATGTTTCCATAATCATAAATACTTTAAAGGAAAATAACACTTACTTAATTAATATAAGACCTTAAACAAAATGGTCTATGGTCTAAAATATTGTAAACAAATAATGTGTTTAATGGTAACTTACATTAAAGAATTACTACCCTATAAACTTAAATTTACTTGTTTTCCAAAACTATAAACTTATATATAGTTTATTAACAAATTCAACACTTTATATAACCGCAGAATTCAGCACAATCACAACGTATGAAAGAATTTGTACAGTGGCAAGCAAGGCACATCATTACATGAAATATAATTTTAGTGCGATATTATGTGTCGTCGTGTTGATAGTGCGATATTACATTCGTGTCGTGAATATTAATAGAAGTTAAGCATTAATGAAAGATTTTTATTTCAGCAAACTCTATCAAATTCATAAAAACAGTTGACTTATTTATACTGAGTTGTATTGTAAAAGAATGGGTATCTTGAACATGGTTAGTATATTTAGTTTTGGGACAGTCCAGCGCCTTCACGAAATTGGCATTCTGTTTTCCAGTTTGGTCCTGCTCCATCTGCCAGTTTCAATTCGTAGGTGGTGGTTTCCTAATCTGAATTTTGAAAGGATCACTTCTGAATGCAAGAAGGCATTGGAGAGCATTATCTATATATTTATTATCGAGATAACTTTTTATATTGCTGCTAGTACTAAAATTTCAAAACTCATTACTATCGTAATGTTGAACATATTTATGTGTTCTCTGCTAGCAATGTCTTGAAGTCTATAAACATGACTGTCAGGGTTATCACACCAATATTTACCAACCTTTAATAAGTAATTAAGCTCCAGTGACCTAACTTTTCACAAAAATGGTTTGCTATCACTTTCAATATAGACTATCTCGTTAATAGTATTCTGATTAGTACCCAAAGGAATTTTTTATGCTTTCCTGTGCAAAGTCTTTGATTTAGTAAGAAGAGCACTGCTGTAACTCCTGAACGAATTCAACATGTCACCTAATCATAGAAATCTGCATTTACACAGGTAAAAATTACACTAAAATTGTACTAATGAGAACAAATTACCATTTATGAAAACCATGTATGGCACCTTTGAAGTCTCCTCGTTCAGGTGGTTCATACTTTTCGAGAAGAGGTAATACCTTCAGAGGTGGAACAACACCTTTTTCTGTAAATTAACGAAACAGCTTAATTTGCTACACAAGTGCCTGTACGTTAAGCTAACATAAACTGTATAAAGGCAAATGTGCGTATTCACGCATTTTGTCAATTTTATTTCTACAGCTTTTTAATCACTAGGTTGTATTTAACATCGCTGCATCCACAAACAGTATAATATCCACACATATCATCTGTAGCCATTGCATTTCTTTCCTCCACTGAATGCAAAACACACACATTAACATACCAGCAAACAAACTTCTACAATGTTCAACCTAACTTCAAATATGTTAAACTTTGCAGTCAGTGTACATTTTCTCATTTTTTATGTTCACAGATATAATTAAGAGCTTACGAGTACAGTTTTAGTATAAGCCAAAGTGAAATATTTTTCAATAAATTTTACTATTTGAAGATACCATTATGTGTGGAATGTAAATGTGAGAGTAACTGATGTGATTACAATGACTGCATTTGAATTATGTATAGAATTATGAAAAAACAATAGGCTATCATCACCCTTAACATGCCCCCGAAACATTACTGAGAAAACAGGTTTTAAGTTCTTTATCTGATAAAACAACAATATTGTTAAATACTTCTTAAAGTTTCTGAACATCGTCATTCACAATGAAGTTTAAATGTCACCATAATACAACAATGCCTTTACAAAGCTTAAAAATAATCAAGCAAGCAAATTAAGATTATACAAATTATGTCATTAAAACAAAACCTATTGCATTGATAACAGACAAACAAATTCTTGCATGAAACACAAGTTAAAATGGCATTACTAATAAAATGTCTTCACAGTACAAACCTGATGAAGAATACATGTAATCTAAACCCCCTAGCTTCCACTCCCCAGCTCTGTTTACAAATATTGATGACATGCAAATGTTGTTGTGTACCAGTGATGCATCTCCATTTAAAAAACTCAGAGCTTTCTAGAAACAGCAAAACAAAATACATGAACAATGGTGTACCAAAAATCCAGCTACACGTCACTTATATACACCTCTATGCACACTCATAAGCTAGCCTTTCCAAATCTATGAGGCACAGTAGTCTAAACACTGACTGGATTAATTTGACACCACATGTTGTTTAGGAGGGTACGGCAATATGAACACTACATAGTGCCAAACACTTTCAATAGATGCGTGATCACAAACTTAGTGTGCTTACTGGCAGAAGTAAAGCAATGATGGAATTGCCTAATAAATGATAGGTAGACTGCTAGGAAATACCGCCACCAGCTATTTCTCCAGAACAGGGTCCAGTACCCATGTGCAAAGCCTACTTAATCCAGATGTTTGTGGCAGGACCGGAACATATCTCTACCAAGGATAATCCTCTAAAATGAGACATTGATCTAACTGCTATTTCTTGTGATCATACATGAATGTATACATATCTGTCCTCAGTTAGATAAATAGTCAATGACAGATCAAACTGCCCAAATCCGGTTTCACAGACAGGCACCCGTCCATTTAGAGGCTATGTTCAAATTTGCTCAAGTACAAAACATGACAATCATCACCCAGTCATTCCTCTGCCTCATCTTTACACTGCTTTTCCTTACATTACACAAACCCAATAACACGAATAGGCCTATGAAGTTTGACCTGCAAAATATTTTATTAATATAAATAAAAGTAAATGTACTTTTCCACTTACTGTAATCTGGTGAATTCCCCATGAAACTGACATCTCTTTCTGTTGATGATTGAAAACCGTCTCACGCAAATGCTTCTCTAGGGGAATGACTGGCTCTGTTACCAAATAGATTACCTTGTCAGTCTAAACAATAAAAACAAACCATTTACAAACCAAAATGATAGCTTTAAAAACAACAAGCCAAAATGTATGAAAATAAGAGATCATGTTAGTCTAATTTAAAACACAGTTGCAAAAATGCCAAATAATCAGAAGCAAATGGATAAAGCTAGCCTTAGAATATGTTATTTTAAAAGCCCTTTGAATAAACCATGAATGTTAAATCTATATATAAAGAACCAGCACTCTTTATGGGGCTTAAAATTCAAACTATCAGTTAAAGTGATCTTTCCATACAGCTTCGATTATGTGTGCAAATAAGTATGTAGTGAATAAATCAACTTTAATGCAACAAGACAAGCAATTACAGAAAAAAACAACTGACTACTTACTTCTAGTCCATCTAAATATGTTACAAAATTAGGATGGCGAAGAATTTTTGATCTTTTAAACGAACTTTTGGCAAGTTCTACAACAGCTTCTTTGTTTTGCTCTTTAGCATTAAATGCAAATATGGACACGACATCACCAGTGGCTCCCTGTAAAATAGAAAATCCACACCACAAAATAAACAGACTTGTCTCATTGCAAAAAAATCAATTTGGAGTGTAATATCACATTGCAAAATAGGAAATTCAAATAAAAGACATCTAAATGTCAGACAAGGTCATCTGTTGGTAATTAAAGAGATGCTAAAACAAGAACCTAATGCTGTAAATGGCTGTGAGTTACATACCACATACAGATATTAAGTGAGGCAACAAACCAAAACAGGACAAAGGTTTTGAAAAGATTTTGAATGCACAATTATGTCTGATGTATTTGAATGCACAATTATGTCTGATGTACGCATATTTCCATGTTAAAATTTTTTTGTCCAACTATTGCCCTACAGTGTACTTAAGACACAGGTGTGACTAATTACAATGGCTTCTCAATAGTTGCATCATAAAGAAAACATACCTTTTTCTTTCCTTCATATAAATCCCATAGAGATTTGTCTTCTAGGCCAGTAATTTGTTTGCCAAAGTCATAGTTAATGTCTTTTGCCGGATCTCTTGTGAAAAGCCACATTGTGTTTGGAAAACCAAATTGTTTGAAATGAAGCTATGTAGACGACACTCACTTTTTTCTTATGTCACAAGTAATGAGCTCTGCCACATCCTAACAAAATATTGCAATTATCATGGAATACAGAGATTGGCAGCATGAGCTGCACCCTGCCTGTACGACCTAGCCTCATAAACTCTTGTCGCTGTCAGAAGTTAATGGGCAAACCAGAAAAACAACATGAAGAATTAGTATGCATGTTTAGTGGCAATTTGTCAATCATTTCAGAAAATGTGTCACTGTTATGTATTTAGTGAACTGCGAGAAACTGTCAAGCAAATTGATGCAAAATGATGAAATTGAATTTTTTTCACTCAAGGATATGTGCGTCACATCAAGACTTCATGCAAAAGATTATTGTTATGCTACAACGAAAATGTGGGGCTAATGAAAAAATGTCAATTCCCATACTAACTTGTTGTGAATTTATATGTTCTTAATTATAATGCAATAAAACTACTTTGCAGTGCCTCAGTATAAAATCTGTACGTGATCAGTCTAAAAACTGGTATAAACAATGTGGGTTTAAACATCGTGTTACCCTAGATAAAGTTTGTAAATTCATGTAACAATTAAGAGTTCTGTCTGGATGTTCAACCTTGCTTAAATTTAAAAAAGGAAACTAAATTACCTTGACACAGATAAAGTTTTTATTAATGTGAAAGGGTTCAGCTCACGTTGGCTGTCAAGGTATTCGATTCAGTGACAAAGTTTGTTTAAGTTCTTTTTGGCTTGAAAAAATTTATATTTCTGCAAATCTGACTGTTTCTAACCTTTCCATGCACTATACATCTGCATTACTATTTGTAAGATGCGGAGTAAGTGTAACGACCCAGTGCAATAAATTAGTTGACATTCTTGGGTCTGCGTTAGTCTGCTTTATATTTCTTTCAATATGGTCGTGATGAGACTAAATTTACTTTATTTTTATTCCTATTTACATTGTTTTGAATTATAATGTAACATTTAGCTGTTTTCCTACTACTAGTTTAAGCACAATTAAATTAGGTACCCGGGATGGGCCTGACCTTCACGTCATCGTTTGAACTTCTGCAAAAACGGGCTTTACTGCATGTTTATCTGCGTGTTTTACCTGCGTGACCATATAGTTGTCGACCTAGTCTTACTGCTGAATGGTCGAGCAGGAAAGCCAGCATCTAGGCTAACCTGCTATGTTTAACTAGAGTGAAGTTTTCTGGTGAACGTTCACAATATTCTCTTCGTCGGTGGTGAGCAAAGAGTTACAATCCTCGCAGATTCATGGATTAGATACGAGGTAACATTTGCAAGCTGCCAGTGCTTTGTGGGAGAGACACGGTTGTTTCTGGTAACATATCCGGCAATGCAGCACTGTCAAACTGTGAACTTGTTCGTTTCGTTTGTAGCTACTTATCACGGGCCTGAAAATAAGCTGATTGGACATAGAAGCATTGGAACGCTTACAACATAGGCTACATCTACACTGTAACATGCAAACTGCAATATACGCTCCGCTAGTCACGTGACCACTCATGATGCAAGTAGAGGATTCGGCGTTGAATGCTAGCATGTACAGGGTGGCCCGGAAGTTAGGGTACTAGGTACCTGTCATAATCAGTCTGTAATATTATCGCCAGTGCTTAAAACGCGCCCTTAGTTCAGGTGTTTAGATTATGTAGCAAACTTTGACTTTGAGTGTTTGCGTGCTACCCTTTTTTTAATATAGTAGACGTAGTAATAGTATTTGTAGTATTTGTCATTTTGCTCTGAATATTACTATAGTAAAAACAAGCTTAACTATTTGATTATTGAGTCAATTATTAATAAGATTTACTGTTTCATTTTGTCTAATAATTACTGTTAAAACATTTATGCTGTGGTGAGCTGTTTTAAATTCTTGATCACACCACAAACCGTATCATACTGTTCAGTAGGCCCCCCGTAGACTACTTAGACCCTCATCACTGTCTGAGGTAGGAGGACAGCTGGTTATACATTTAAATATTGATTCAGCTCGGTCCTGGTAGATAACCAACTGTAACCGGCGCACTCAGCGCCTACCTCCAACTAGTTAAGTCTGTCCCTTAGTCTAGTACGTAACAGTAAGCCACTAGCCGAAATACGACACTTTGGCTTAAATGCATGTGCGAAATTTGCGGGAGTGTTGTATATGGGCAGCCCAAGTAGGCACTGGCGATTTCTGTCGATAATCGAGAATTATGAAATAATAAAACATAAAACTAAATTTATCTCAGAAGAAAGTAACTATAATAATGATGGATAGACCTTGACAATTTACAAATGTATTTTTAGAATAATATCATCATTATTATTAGTTCCCAAATTATCATCAGAACATTAAACTAAGTGAGAAACTATGTAAGGCACATAGCTCGCTAGCTCATTTACTTAGTAGAAAACAATTATTTGTCCAAAGAGGTAGTGAAACAGATCACATGTCTGTGAAGCGAGACAAAATAAAAAATGATAATATTATACCTTAAGCAAATGTTGGAATCGCCTAAAAAGCAGACTTATTTCACTTCAAGATTAATATCAAAGCTAAATTTAATATTTTCCATTCTGCTAGCTCTGAATTTTACTTTATCAGATGTATAATAAATTATTCAACGTGTATATATGTTTTCATTTATTATTGTTAAATAAACAAGAACAACGGATGCTGCCATTACGGTTAACCACTCAATATGTGACCTGTGACTACTTGGGCACCCCATGTACGACGCGTCCTACTTGGACTAGCCCATGAACACCAATTGTCCTACATCGGCTAGTGTCCTACTCCGCTCCAAACACAGTGTTTCACCATTATAGTGTCTCAGTTTCACTGCTAAACAAAGTCTATTTGCAGAAATCTTGCATGACTGGAAAAAATAAAAATGATGCTAATAATACATGACTAACTCTCGTGGTATATTTCAATACACTTTCCACGTCTGTTTGTGAGTAGCTTTTGTTAAAATACTTCGACATCTGATGAGAACTGGTTGGTGATCGCGAGGTTGACTGACGTTTGTCGATTTGTGTATTGATATGACAACAAACATGTCTACTCTACATTTGCGAGGTATTGTGAAGCCACAACATGAGAATCAGTTACACGCACAAAAACAGTGTGAAATAAATAGTTTTGAGTATCGAAGTGTTCACAAAGTGATGCGTTTTGCAAATATTCCAGCAGTTCTGTACAGTTTCATTGGCTATGATGTAGATATACAATTTCCATTTTAACATAGTTGCCCCCATAAATAGATATTTGACACAATTACTCAACATTAAGGGTTTCTCGCCAATACTAATTTTAAAGACTGCATAACCTTATGGTGACAATTAATTTCTTATTGACATATACTTGAATTACTTCTTTTAAGTTTTACATTATTTCATAACGAATTATCTCTCACCCAGTTTTCAATTTTTGATTAAATCTGCACTTAGACGTAAAACATAAGAACTTTTTCGCTGGTTTTCAATAATAATGCGTTATCTTGTGCCCCAAAGAGTAACTTTTACAAATTGGTAAAACAAAGTTGAACACATAACAACAATTACCTGTGCGCTGACATGTTTAGGATTAGAGAGACAAAGAAATTTGTGCTTTTGTTCACGACCCCTGCCCTTATTGCTGGATGGTAACATCGTAATCATGATCTGCAGGTAAAAGATTTTCGTTTTGTAGTGCATTGGTGAGGTACAATGTAAAAAGCACATATCTTTAAGTAGGACTGTCATTATGTGTAATTCAGCTAGTTCTAAGACTGATTTTAAATCATCAAAATGTATTCCTCTATCAGCAGTAGGGGTGAGCATCGAACGTTCGAACTCGATTCGAATCCAATACTATAGATTCGAATACTTCAATCACACGTGTTCTTTATCACTAAAACGATTGAAACATCATGCAATTAGCATAATTTAGCTGTGATTTCTGCACACACCTTTAAAGAAATTACTAGTCGTTTTATTGTAGAACAAAACCTAGTGATATGCATGATCTTTGTAAGCCTAATTTTTACTGGTGGTTCGAAAACTTGTTCGAAAATCTTTCGATCTCAATTCGAATTCGGTTCGAATTCGAAACACTGAAGTTCTGTTCGATTCGAATTCGAAAGTTGCAAATTCGGTTCGATTCGAATGCTCGCCCCTAATCAGCAGTATCAAAAGCCTTGCTCATATCAAGCAGTAACAGAGTAATTAAAAAAGAACTTGAAGTCATGGCTTTTTCGGCTAAGATTTTTGCTGAAGTGATTAATTTTGTAGTGTTATTTCCTTCTCTTTAGTCTTTATGCAGTTTGGGCAATTGGTATAGTGGTAGTCTGTTCAGTCTGTTGCTTAGCGATGGTCGTAGAAATACAATTTACTTCCTCGTATTCTCGCGTGAGTCCGAGATAGCGCGAGAACAGGTGTGAAGTCAGGAAAAGTTCAGAAGTTTTGTAAATTATCATAATAAATATTCAAATTGTACGCGTTACTGAACTAATTACCTTGTTATTATTTGCTAGAGGTTTTCTCTTTTAAAGTTGAGGTTAGTAATTATTACAGTTCTTCCAATTATGTTATATTATTATTAAACTCACCTGCTAAACATCCAGTTACCTATTGTACCTGTGAACTCGCTGTATGTTATAATAGGTGGCATAAATATTAAAACTTTTGAAACAATGCCACTAGATATAGATATAATTAACAAAAGAGACAGTAAGTGTGCGTGAGAGTGTGTCACTGTAAACGATCTAACAGTTTTGTTTGTGTGACAGTGAAGTTTTGCAACAAATACGGAACCGTGCTTTTTGTGGCAGTTACAAAACATGACTTCATGAGTATTTTGACAATTTTACGACATATGGCATTTGACCGTATTCCTTGCACATCATTAAAAAGTACATGCCCACTTCATGAAAACGGTGATATGGCATTATACAGCCTGTAGCCATGCCGTTTTTTTTGGTACCATTTTTCTTCATGGTTACACTATAAATATTAGTTAGTCTCTTTTCATTGTCTTGCAAATTGCTAGCTTTAATATACCAATTAATAATTTGTTTAATTTATTTTGTCTATTGTTACAAAAAACTTTAATTATTTTAATGTGTAATAGGCCAGTTAGCAAGAGTTTAAATCTTAGAGTGTCATGAATTTCTTAGAGTGTTGTAATATGATGACCTACTAGCCGGTATTTTTCCTATAGAATGTTGTGAACGTAATAACCTACTGAACTGTATTTTTCCTTAATTTGGTTTGTGATTTATTAACTTGTCGGACATAGCAAAAATTGCGGATATTTACAAGAAAGTGGCATCCGCCCATCTCTGACGGCGATCCATAATAGTTGCTCGTTAGTATCTTTCGCTGTACAGATTGATCAGCATTTTTAGTGAATGCGTTCGATACACGGATCCATATTTTTAGTTGCTGCAGTCAGGATACAGATCCGTACCTTTAGTCACTGTCAAAAATAAATAATTACAAATTACGTTTATCAGATGAGTACTTGGATAAATGTTTTTCTGGTTTGCTGCTATATTTTGGACTTATTATGGTTCTCAGACATTTTCAAATTATAGGTAGTCGTCGACTTCCTACCTATGCAACTTATTACCGTTACCGTCCAAAGATAGAGGTTAAGCGTAACAGCTTATGGACGTTTTCACTCTTCTTTATTTACTTTGTTAAAATGACTGTTGGACTTTTAACCCAACCACAAGTTAATTAATTAATTATACATAAGTCATATTTACTTCTACTTTTTAAGCGTATTCATTTTGAACCTTTCTAAATGTATCTGTCACAATAAATTCATCCGTAGGTGCCGCCATACTTCTTGCATGTATGCACACAAAACTATGAACTATGATATTTTATTTCACACATAAAACAGAAAATACTTACGAAAGTAATATTATCAATGGGCAAATTTGGTTTGTGTGAGGGGAGTGTAGCACCAAGTGGTCATTTACATACTCCCGTTACACATTAGATATAATTAGGTATAATTAGTTCACGGGACCTGTAGAAAAATCATGTAACTGTTATTATTATATCTATGTAACAAGACAATAATTATTATTGTTAAGAAATTAGGATTAATTTAAGCTGAATTGGTCAATAATTTGATATGCCAACTTACAAGCAAAACTGAAGCCGATAATAACTGTAATATTTGTGATGAGAGAAGGTTAATTATTGTATAATGTTAAATAAACATAACTAACTATTAAGGAGGTAGAAAATATTGAGGAGATTTGAAAATGACTTATATTTGTAATGAGAAATACTTATTTTACATATAGTAATTTTACATATACATACACATACACGCACAGATATATATATATAAGCGTGTGCATGTTTATTATGTTCACACATAATATTATATTCCTGTGAAAATTATCTCACTGCTCAAATATTATACAGGTTATTCAGCTTTTCAGTAGAAGAGGCATTGAGCGAAGTTATAGTAATTTGATAATTTACATTGTTTGGAAGATAAATGAAAGTTAGGAAAATTCGTTAAACAAGAGAATTTCGACCTACAAAGGTCTGTTATTAATGTTAATGAGTTTCATTTTCAGGTAAACTGCAATAATTAGATAAATACCATGTGAGCAGTTGGCTTGATATTACTCAAAAGGATCATTTACTAGTAATTTACTGAGACAGGCTGCAATGACAAGATAATTTAGCTGAGCCAATGCAGAATTAATAGCAAAGATATTAATCCACAGAGCTTTTATAATTTCTGTAATTATGTAAGCAAAAAATAAAATTGTAAAATCACACATATAAAAAAGACAAATAGACACGCGTGAATAAGAAAAACAAAGACCCTTACACAGAAGAATATTTGATGATTAAACATTTGTTATAGTCTTTAGAAGCTACTTTTGCAGAAGGAGAGGAAGTTATGTTATGAGGCATGTTGTTCCATAATATAGCTCCATTGTGCTATAATAAACTTAAACCATAAGTTGTATTAAATCGTTTTTGAAAAAAGTGACCCCTAATGGACAATCTTTTGTAGTGTGAATGAAGATTGTGGTTTAAAAGTAAAGTAATAAGTATAACGTTCAGGTGATTGATTGCTGTTGAATTTGTACATTAATTTGAATTCGAGTTTTGTAGATGAGTTTATTCGAGTGTTGTAATTCGGCGCACTGTTTGAACATACTGGTCTGTCTTGTGTCCGAGTCGCCTTACAACCAATCAGCCAGAACCAGTTGTGGTCCTGAGTCGGTTATTACCTGTATATTGCCTAGTAATTACAAATGTGGGAGAATTCAATCAAGTAATTAATTTGTATAGATTTTGTCTGGTGGGAACAACAAATGCTGACTAATATATGTATGCGTTAAAATATGTGATATTCTGTGTGCTATTATATATACAATCGATTGTTATTTGCACTTCAGAAGTGTGTACCTTGTTGAGTTTGCCTTTTTTTACTTTTGTTTTTAACATCAAGCACATATTGCTTGTGTGTTATTACAATGTTAATGAATATGGCAATCTCATTGAAAGTGATAATATTGATGAATTTGCACATTTTACTGATTTTTCAAGACTACTCTTGATGGAAGGCCACAGTTGCAGTAACATCCGAGGAATGTGCAAAAAATTCAGGCTGGGCGTTGTTGGGCTTTATACGCTGACCTCTTTTAATGTTGATTCAGCTATTTTACCAAACTTGTTACGAATATATTAATCTTGGTGAGAGTTCTTTGCGGAATAACATATGGCATTGACATCAGATTGCATTCAGTTTAAGCCTAGGTAATAACTGGTATTTAAGTCTTCATTTTTTTTGCTATGCTTGCTTGGTGCTTCTGTACAATGTGTATATGGATTATGGATATTGCCTGCCTTATAATGCTGTGTAGTTGTACCTGGGTTTTTTCGCTTGTGCACGAATGAGTCACTAGTTTGCTTTATATGTGTCTTAAGATTTTGCAACCAAATGCATGAGTGCATGGTTTCATTGTTGCATTGGACATTGAAGTATCATCTTAATTCTGGCTGTACGTTTTATATTGGTAATCATTATCATTTATGGTGTCATTAAATGATACTAACATAGAACAGATGAAGTCTTATGACCTGGCTTTTTTCGTCGGCTTTATTTTCCATTTCAGCTAGTCATGAAAGGAAAAACCTTAATTTTCGGTCACTTTTGCAAGAACCTGTATGGAAGATCGATTTTTTGCACATTAGAGGAAAATTAGTATACTCCCATAACAAAAAGGGATACAGTAGGTGCTGCTTAATAGACTCGCTTTGCAACCGAAGACTTTTGACCCAATTAACCAACAGATTTAGATGACAAAAGTCAAAAAAGCTTATTGGTCGCACAAACCTATCTTATTGAAACATGTGAAGCAAAAATATGGAGTCAATTGTGCAAGTTATATGCGTCTATTATCGGTAGTTTTTATATACATTTGAATAGGACCGACCTTACCAGGTGTTTTTGAGTGAATTAGGTGACTAATTCTATTAACCGACAGTTTAATAAACAACGCCTACTGTATTTATAATGTAAGAACATTTATTTTAAAATATCTACAATAGGTACAATTCTGCATCTCAATTTCATTTTTGTCCATGGAGACTTCCAGAATGGTTACTTCCTACCTCATTGTTATGTCCTTCCCTATTATTCTAGATAGCTGAACTCATAAACATTGTGAAATCAGTAGCTGTTGTAATATAAACGATGAATGAGAAATAACATGCTTATGTAGTTGTTGTTTCACCGAGGACTTAATTTTTTCTAATTTGCAATTTCCAGAAAACAGAACAATCAATATTTCCTCTTCGATAGCTTTTTGAAAAATTTGCAATCTTTTTTCAAACTAACGAATTGTTATTATACATAAAATTTATATAGTACCCTAAATATATAAAAATACTCACTTGCACTTTACAACCAAAGATTTTGCAAAGCCTAAAATAAGTCATGCCCTATACGTACTATAACTTCCTAAAAAAATGCCTTAAAAATTTATATCAAAAATCTAGTTAGCCAAATGCAGGCAAAATTAAAATCCAATTTATTTCCGTATTCTATTTTAAAAAGATGTGTTCTTGAGCATTTTTTTAATGTAGAGACTGGGATTATGTCAGCTGTTTTATTATACTGCAGTTTCCTTCTGCACGAGATGTTTCTGGTGTAGTTTTTTTCTCTCTGTTGCCACTAGTTTTCACATGGTCCGCTTTTTAGAACAGATGTACCTGACTTACGTTTGCAGAAAGTTATTCGTACAACCTTTAGAAAAAATGCCTTTTTGCAAGTTTGCTTTTTTGGAAAAAACTTCTGATGAGGAAGAAACGTTTCGTTAAATAGTCCTCTAATCCTTTACTGATTAAAGTATAATCCTGTGGAGAAGTCCACTTTGGCCATGTTTTGTTCTAACCACTGGCTCTGATTTATTTAATATATTTAGACTAATTATTATTATAGAATAAGATATTTTAATGTTATCATTTCAAGCATATGCCTAGTCTTTCTGTTTTGAGATGCGGAAGTAATGTGAATGCATAGTGAAGTGTGTGCTGTTGATAATGCCACATAGTGTGCATGTATTCTAACGCAGTAAGTTTAGAAACTTCAGAAACCTTAAAATTTAAAAACTGCACAAAGAAAAAAGCAAAACAAACTTGCAGTCCTTTGCTAATTTCGTACTACTTAGTTGCTTAGTTGTAATCTTGCAAGGGCGGCATCAGTGCAAGCAGGATTTTATGGATGTACCTTTCATACGTTCTTAGTAAAATGTAAATTTTGCTGTTGAAGAACAAAAGCCATGATTCACTCAATCAGGAGATCAATTAAAATTCTAGGCAACTTTCAATTTCAGCATTATGTTTGGGAAAAAGAAGAAAAAACCAGAGATTTCCGGGCCTGCGAATTTTCAGCACAAAGTACACACTGGTATGTTGTAATGCATAAATTTTTATTACCTGTCCAAAATAATTTAATAACAGAAGAAAGCTGTCACCTCCAATTACTTTTTTATCTTGATTTCTTTACGTTTTCGTCTTTAGAGTACCTTTCAGTAGTTTGGTAAAGAGGAAAAAATTGGCCACAAATTTTAACTGCTCATTGGCCATAAATTAAAGTTGTTCTGTGTTTATTGTGTTTACATCTCACAGTGGTATAAATTTCCCTTTGTAACTTTAACAAATTTGCACATAATAGACAGTGATTGAGTTGATTTCTATAGTTATTGCTTGATACCATGTACAATAGCTACTTAAAAAATTGAAGAGACACACATTTGCTTTGGTGCTATTTAACTAAAGTTCTACTTAATTGCAAGCAAGTAAGAAAATCAGTGAGTTAGTGAAGCCAATTAGACGTAGTATACTTGTAGTGATAGTGAAAGAAGAACTTAAAGTTAATAAATTGGTGGTTTTAATTCCAGGCTTTGATGCTGTAGAAGGAAAGTTTGTTGGGCTTCCTCCGCAGTGGACAAGTGTTGTGAACCCTGAGATTAAAGAGCGACCAAAGCCCATTGTAGATCCAAACTTCATCACTCCAATTGAAAAGGTTTTTATGCCAGTCTTATACTTGTCACTAGTGCTGTTCTGATTAACAATAAATGTCTTTAGCAAAATATTTTAATGAATATGTGCAATAACTTATACAAATAGAACAGTTACTTAGCAAAAAGATGTTGCCAACTATCAACGCTGAAGCGGCGTGGTTTATGGCAATGTTCAGTATGGAATATCTGTACGCAGTGCTTGCCACTTTGTGACATTCTTACTGATTTCCTATAATGAGGTGCAAGAGTGAAACAACAGGCAGTTAATGTTCTAGTATGATATTTTACACCGTCAAAGATCTATAAAATATTACGATCGATGAATAGTCGATCATCGATCGTAATTGAAGGTCAATGATCGATCAGAGAAATGAGACTGATTCCCAACATTTGTTACACAATGTATTTGTTATTACGGTAAGCTTATACGTGCTTAATCTTAATATCTTTTTGAATTTATGTAAAATGAATTTTACTTTACTTCAAAGCTTATGTTTTTTTCTAGGAAATTGTGCGTGGATCTCACCATCCAAATGGCATCTATGGCACTCAAAATGATTTTAAGACGATAAGCGTTATTCGCTCTAATTCTCTTCGTCAGGATACTCAGCTGAATCGTCCACGGGGTTTGTATGATTTCGTTTTTTGTCCGTCGTGACACTTTTTGGACCTGCTTGCTAATGTAGCATGAAGTTGGCTTGATGTCTTGAGTTTAATTTCATTTAATGTTTAAATAACATACATATGAAGTAGAATTGCATTTGTTCACTAAGCAAATGTACTGCAAAATAAAAAATCTGCATCCTGAGTAAGTATGATTTTATAGTATAATTGCGTTTTCATATTGAATAATGAAAATTGCTAATTTATGTTAGAAGTTATTTTGTCTGGTCCATTACCTTTGCTTTCTTCTCATTTACAATGTAGTATTTAAGATGATATATATTGGATAACTCATTGGTATTGCCTTTTGCTCAGTTGATGTCACTTCTGTAGGTTTTATACTCTAGCTTCTTAGTAGCATATTTAATTTATGTAGCAATCGATATGTAATTTTTTGCATTGTTTACCTTACGTATGTACTTATAGTCTGCAAAACATCTGCAATACTGGCTCATTGATGGAAAAGTACTGCGTTGAAGATATTGATAAAATATCTGCTTAGCAACTGAAATTGAATGATGCTGACCCTCGTCACTGAATATATGACTACTGAGTTCAGTACTTGTTCTGGGTAGTTCCTTGATTTCATGTTCCGTATTACCCATGTGTATTTTGTGGAAGATTGTCGCACATGTTTAAATGTAACTAAAATGCTTCAGAACAGTGTCTTATGATCCATATTTTTGAAGATTACTTGATATTTAGATGAGTTTTAGTCCTGCCACAACTGTCTACAATAACTAGGTCCTGTTTGTTAATTGCTTGATTCCAGAATATAGAACTTGAATTGAGCAAAAATGTATGTATCCACATTGTTGCACATTACATCAATGTAGTACAGCTATATTAAAGTAGGTGTATACCTTTTAAATGTCATTTCAATGTCAAGTTCTTTATTTTAGTATTGCCCCACCAAGTCCCACCGACACTGCATGAAGGCTCGCCATCACCTGGATATAACTGGCCGCCAGGTCATCAATTTAATTACAGGTACAGTTTTATATGAATGTTTGGCCTGCACTTTTGCGAGGTGCCATTTTTGGAGAAAATATTTGGTATAATGCATTGAAACGTTGTCTATATATTTCAGTATTTTATATTCCACATTTTGGTTCACACATTTCAATATTTCAGAAAAGTTTATAAAAGTAAGATGAAACTTTCCTACTTGCTCTAAAATCATTATTGTGAATCAGAATTCGATGTGACTTTCTGCTAATTACAAATGGTCTTGCAAGAAACCATACCAAGTACACTGTGCGAATTGAGAACTGTCCTGTATGGGACAGTTCAGTGGGAGACATCGTTCTAAATTTCTTTGCAGCAAGCACCTGATTGCTATCAGCAATCAAAGTTGTTGAAAACAGGTTAAAATTGCATTATGCCAAAACTTTTTACAGTTCTGGTTTTGTTGTGCACAATGGAGACATACTTACATTTATTGCCATGCATCAGTGGCATTGGCAAAGTGTGGATTCCTCTCTCACCTGCAGGACAACACTAAATAAGAAATATGCAGTATCCTATCTGCTTCGAGTGTAGATAGAAGTAAATGTTCTTTATTTGTTAGATGTAATAACACATTTCAAAGTTAATAACATTCCAGCCATCAGGTAGAAGATCAACAGCAAAAAAGGGAACCCCGAGCGAGTGAGTGGGAACGCAATAATCGTTCCAGTTATCCACTCAGCGATTCTGGTCCGTCTTATCATGGTCCGAGCAGGGATTTTTCTGTACAGCCTGGAAGAAGAGATGCACCACAGGACCAACAATACTCAAACAGAGTTTCATCCAGAACCCCAACATCAGAACAAATGAGGTAATTTCTAATGTGTACTACAGTATTTTTTGTTTTGTAAAACACTGTATTTACTTCAAATACAATTTAGTAGTACCTATAATTTAGTTATTTTGCATAGAACATTTCCAATCAGATTTAGTGATCATTTACAAAGAGCAAAAGCAGTAAAAAATTGAGATAACACAATAATTTAGATTTTTTCGGTATTTTAAAATGTAACTATTCAAATCCGACTGACAAATTTTAGAATTATGTGCTCTACAAAACTTTGTTTATCATTTTTCTTTTCACGTGTAGTAGTATGCAATCACTGGGCGCACTCGAAGTTCTTGTGAAGAAAGTTATGTAATCAGTTGGAATTTATGTAATCACCTTTGCTACTAACTGTAGCAGTTGCAAAGCACTGATCTATTTAGCTTTAACTGTGGGTCAATTTTTGCTTTGAAATTGTTGGCAAAACTGATTATGGCTAATCTGATTGGGTCAGGCAGCCATTTGCATTTTTTAACTCTATTCACTTACTGCTTGTATTTAAAAAAGAAATTACATTTTGCTTATCTTGCACCCAGTGAATAATTTGGGTTTGATATCCAGGTTTCCCGATGGCCATGTACAGAAACTCCGTCCTGCTTCTTCACCTCATGAGATCCAGAGACCTGTATCTCAGGGTGATCAGCGAAGCCAGACTTTACCAGACAGGCGACATGTTGATGACGGCAGAAATGCGCTTCAACGACCAAACTCCCATCACATGGATGTTTTTGTTGGGCCAGATGGACACTTTTACCGAGACACCAGAAGTCAAGCTTATACTCAACAAGGATCGGTACCACCTCCAGTATACCAACCAAGACAGGGCAGTACACCAACTATGCCACCATATCCTGAAGTTAATACTGATCGAGACGGACGGGATTTTGAAGCATCAACACGTGGTCCTCCCAGTCGCGCCCCACCTACTCCAACTGAGTCTGCTGGTTATCCTTCAGGTGGCAGCAGAGTCCATCATGGGCAATCTAGGACACCAACATTTTCCAGACAAGAACAAGAACATGGCTTCCCAGACTCTTCACGAAGCCATGCCGTCCATGGTACACTAGCACCAGCTGAGCCTGCTGGACATTCTCTTGAACATTTTGGACAGCGCAGAACTCCACCGACATTATCACAGGAGCAAGATCATGGTTTTCCGCATGGTCAGTATAGCCGAGGTCCCCCAACGCCTACAGATGGTAGCAGATATCCACCTTCTTCTCGTGAACATTCCAGCAACCAGCCAAGAACACCAACGTCCATGCCGCAAGGACAAGACTTCCAGTATCCAGCAGGTAAGTCTCTCCAGTAATGCTCTAACAGGTATAAAAACATTATTGTCTATGGTGAAGTCTGCTGTTCCACTCATTTTTATTTCATATGAACATTTGAAGCTCGAGTTTAGCTAATATTAATTTGTAACTATACAAACAGGAAACCAATTTAAATAGGGAGAACCTACAGTATAGAAAGTTGTGCGCTGATTATGTTTTACAAAGAAGCCAAATAAGTAACGAATGAGCAGACCTGTAGAAAAGAAACAGATACAGTAACAGATAGCTAAGTGTTTGAAAATAAAGCTAATGAAATTGAACTACTTTGCACATTAAGAGAAGGCTCACTAAGGTACAGAGATAAACTTCTTTCATTAATAAATCTCAGTTATTTTTTAGTTTCAAACCAGTTCTAGATGAAATACCCAGATGTTCACATATTCTTACCTTAAAGTGTCTGGATGTAACTAGGTATTAATTAGCAAGTATAACGTATATCGGACTTAGTGTACATGTATATAAAAAACGAGAATTTTTTTGAGAACTAAACACATTATTTTGTTGTGATTTGGTAACTAACTAAAATGCACTTGTAGATCTGCTCCTGCAGTTCTACTGACTGGACTAGTAGCCAAGCAAAGTGCATGCTGGAAAAGGTAGTGTATTACACTAACTTTGTATATGCCAATTGTTGAGCTATCAAACTTAAGAGTTCAGTTGCAAACCAAGATATCATTTGTTTTTTTAATTAAGTGATAATATTGAATTTAAATTATAAATAATTAAAATAATGTTTCTATCTGGATTTTTTGTAAATATATACCCATTTTGCAAAGTAGTAGTCCAGTTTTTGAACTTTGCCTTAAACTTAGACCAGGCTTGAATTTGTGATAATTTATCTCTATTGTAGAGTATAGACATATGTGCGACTAAACTTTCTATTGCACAGAAACAACCAAAATGTTATTTTTAAAAACAGTCCAATCCATGTCAGTTTTGCTTCTAAACTTTTTGTAAAATTGTTACTTTTAATTATTTCTTTAGGAATAGGCGGTAGAACACAGACTTATCATCCTAGACCAGACAGTTCACAAAGAGTAGATGATCTGATTGCAGGACATCCGCATGGGCTGACACCTGGTACCGAATTACCTAGTCATCACTCCCAGAGGCGCGATGCACCGAGAATGGTACCGTCTACTGGTTACGGACGTGAGCAAGAGTTTGGGAATAGACCCAGTGTTACGAAGTAAGTGTTAGTACTAGTATGGTATTAGTACTATACATGAATAATAATGAATCTTAATACACTTTTGCAGGAACTTATAATACTGATTTAGTAAGAAAAATGACTTTATCTTTCATGACCCTTGACATAATCTTACCATTAAACAATAAGTCACACGCAACTTTTTACCGCTAAACTCCCTAGCACCATAGCACTTTACATTGTGAAAAACGGAACAAAAATGTATGTTGAACCAAAACGTGAAATTTTTGTCTAAGAAATTTATTTTGACAGTGGTGTGCCAATGTGAGCTGGAGGTTTTAAAACAAGTGATACCCAAGCAGATGGAAGAGTTTTAATTTTGTAACGCTGAGCTGGATACTAGGTTTAAACAACTGTTATTACGTAGTTATTACTTCTATTTAGGCAAAGTATGGATACTGCTCAACAGAGACAACCGCCTATCCACCATCCTCCACGAGAACAGTCGTCACCACAGGCACCGCTTAAACGACCTCACCTTCCAATCACTAGCCAGGTAAGGTGATAATTTCATCAGTACATTGTGCTTGACTTATTTTTAGTGTGAAATTAATGTAAGGAAATTGGTTTTTCCTCTACAATATTTTATAGCAAAGTAAATATTATTGTATTCAGTGAGTTTCTATTTTATGGAGTGTTTCTATGCTAACACTGTCACACGAAGATACTTTAACTGTATGATGGCTATCGTATACTAAAGTTTGAAGTAAGTTCTATATCTAAAAAAATGCTCAAAGATAAGTGTTTAGGTAACTACATAGGCAACATAAAACTGGGTTGTTATTTGTCCACTTGTTACTGAAAGTTTACAATTGATTTTCTTCTTTGTTTTTGTTAGAATGCACGATTATTCAGCGGACCACCACAAAATCAGCAAGCACACTCACAGCCACCACCACAGGACACCTCTTTTGTGAACCTCCCTCAACAACAACAGCAGCAACAACAACAACATGGCAGACAGTTTTCTGGACAAATACCGCAGCAAGGGCGGGGCACTGCAGATCAACCGGGAAGAGTTAGTCCGGAGAAACAATCTGGTAATACAAGTCCGACTCGACAGGAGCGAACGTTGCCTGATCAACATCGGTTGTCCCACGAACAGGTTGTTAAATTATTAAGTAATTAATAGTTTGTTAATTGCTCTTTTGGACCTAATGCTACTTTGCATGTGATTGTGATTAACTGATAGTAATACCTGGAATGTGTACTATGAAATGTGCTCAACACGTAGGTAATTCATACTGAGCAATGCATAAATTTCGAGGTACATGTATGAGCGTGGCATGAGAATTTCATTGCTTAAAATTTCAAAATCACATTTTGCTCACTAATTGTTGTTGCTATAAATTTAAGTGCACATTGAAGACATTACGTACATGTAAGTGAGTTTGTGGAGTACCTTAAATAACTTCTTGCTGACACCCTAAAAACACTGTGCAGTATTTTGCTGATGATGAATCCCAATTTAAAGGGGATTGTGTGAGCCTTGTGACAGAGAATTTACAATTTGGGCACAGTCAACAAAGCATATATCTTTGCTTTTCCTTAGCAAATGTAACACAAACTCTTTCATTTTATTAACAGTTTCGAGCAGCCCTTCAGATGGTGGTATCTCCCGGTGACCCTAGGGAACACCTTCACAATTTCATTAAGATTGGCGAAGGTTCCACAGGAATTGTTTGCATAGCGACAGAGTTGCCAACTGGTCGCCAGGTGGCAGTGAAGAAGATGGATCTGCGGAAACAGCAGCGTAGAGAACTGCTATTTAATGAGGTAGAAATTGAGCTTTTGACTTGTGTGTAAAATCAAGTAAAAACTGGTGAATCAATGATTTTCAAGCAATTTCTAATTTTTTTACAGCAGTAGGTACCCATGTTATTAGTCTGATGATTTATTAGTTTAATTTCTTGATTAGGTTGTCATTATGAGGGACTACCACCATCCAAATATTGTTGAGATGTTTGACAGCTACCTGGTAGGTGACGAGTTATGGGTTGTTATGGAATTCTTGGAGGGTGGTGCTTTAACCGACATTGTTACTCATACAAGGTAAAATTTAGTTCACCTGTTTATTAACAGTAGTTGACAGAATGACATTGTTGATTTATGTTTAATTTTTCTTTTAGTATTAGATACTGCATTTTTGTTGGAAGTGTGATATGTTGTGATGTGGTTTTACATGCTAGAATCTGTTGTTTTATTAATAACTTTGCTGGTTGTAGGCAGCAAGTTGTAAGCGGTTTTTTGTAACAGGGTTTTGCAGATAATGTAGTGACATTTACTGACAAGAAAGAAAAAGCATTATAAACTGTGCTGTCACTCCCACTTCCTCCACTTTCATCACATCAGTACCATTTGAAGCTTGTAAACAGCAATTGATAAATATTCCACAGTACCAACAACAGTACCATAGTACTTGTGCCATTTTGATTAAAAAAATGGTTCCACTGCAAATTAATGTTATAAAAATTTTTGATATTGTGTGATATTTATTAAAGTGATGCCATTCTTGTTAATAAGAATTTGAAATTCTAAGAAGTGCATTTCCAAATGCAAGGAAGAAAACACTTACATGGGCACATGATACCTACTGTGTCCACCATTTGTTTGTTTATGTACAGCATTGCTGATCCGAGGAAAGAAAGTAAGCTGGCATGTTGTGTTCATATTTTACTTTAGTAAAATCTTGTTTTTATAGAATGGAAGAAGATCAAATAGCTACAGTGTGCAAATCTTGCTTAAAATCCCTGGCTTTTCTGCACTCACAGGGAGTGATACATAGAGATATCAAGAGTGACTCCATCTTGCTGTCAAATGACGGGAAGGTAGCTGTTTTTTTTATTTAACTATTTTCATCATTTAGTTCATTGCCCACAGCTATTTAGTGGTTTGCTTTGAGATGGTAATTGCTTTTACTTGTGTGTTTAATAAGCCGTTTTTTGATTTTAGGTTAAACTGTCAGATTTTGGCTTTTGTGCTCAGGTGAGCCCGGAACTGCCGAAACGGAAGTCCTTAGTGGGCACACCTTATTGGATGGCACCGGAAGTGATATCAAGACTGCCATATGGTACTGAGGTAAGTTGCTTTTTCTGCTTTTCAGGTAAAAATTTATCGGACAGTTATTCTTCAGTCGATAAACGATCTGTTACATGTATTTCCATAGAAAGCCTTTTCTTTTCAAAAGACTAGGTTTATCACACCTTTAAATTTAATACCATAAAATGGCTTGCCGATTGATTCTTCAATCTTTTTGGAGGCTTTTTGTGGCTTCTTTTTGTACCAGCCTAGAAGTATTTTTCATACAGTATTTTCTCCTAAATATGAAAATAAACAGCAAGAACATAAACATTGATTTTAGGGCCTCTTATTATTTTGTATTTATGTTACAGACTTCACACAGTCCTATTGCATTCTGGCTTTATACAGTACGCTGATGATACAACTGTATATACAGCTCATGGACATTAGAAAAAGATATGAAGCATATAAATTCTGTTTAACTATTACGGACTGAAAATGAACGAGGACAAAACAGAATTCATGGTTTTTACATCATATAAAAATATTAACAATATGATGTCACTTTAACAATAGACAATCACAACATCAAACAGTCAGAAGTTGTCAAATTCTTAGGCATAAATGTTGACCATAACCTTAGCTGGAACAAACACTTCAAAGAAATACACAAAAAATGCTACAAGCATTGCGTGCCTAATCAGATCCCTAACCATTGTCAAATCAAAGGACAATTAACCAAAAAGACAAAACTGTTCATAAACGGAAGTTTAGTAATATGGATATACTACTCGTATGGATGTACGTTATTTCATAGTAGTAAACATGAAGTCTTCTTAAAATTAAATGTACTGCAGTATTATACATTACGTTTAATTTCTGGCTATTTCCACAAAACTTCTGAAAGTCAAACACAATGACCAAATTTAAGGTCGCTAATGAAAATACCATTACTAGATGCACATACAAACTACCATACTATTATTCCTGTACAAATATATTAAAAGAATGATATCCCTTCACTCACAATAAGCTTTTGCCATTACCTGACAGGCAGTTAAACACCTGAACCTATAATTTAAAACAAATCCCAACAACTCACAAATATGGTAACAACTTAATTTGTATATCTATGAAATAACCTACTAAAAATATAAAAAAGTGTCATACATTAAAGGTATTTAAAAATAAACTTAAAAATCATTTACTAACAAGATATACTCAGGCGTATGCCATAGATAACAACTACGCTCACCCAAACACATTATATCTATCCGCACCCCCAATAAACTGCCTTATGTTTATTTAATTTTGCTAACACGTAGAAATTCAGTTAATCAGTTATTCTAAAAATATAACTCTATTTCAAACGTATATGTCTCCTATACAATGTTTTGTTCTTGTTAATTTTCGGTTAAATGGCTAGTTACTGTGTTAAGTATTTTGTGTACTTTCGTAATTGTGATTTCACAGTTTATTTATAATTGTCTTGTACCATGTAGCAATTGTTCTTTGTATTACTTTCCAGAGTAGAGTACTTTGTACCTATTGCAGTTTGTATATATTTTAGCTTAATTTAAAATTTTATAGGCCCCGTGCATATATAGTTTTTAGATAGCCATGTTTTTATTATTCTTAATTAATTTGCCCTGGATGCATTTGCCTTCAGCAGTGCTTTGTGTTTAAACCAATTGCACTGAGAATTCTATTTTTATACAATTCTTTTAGGGCAATTAAAATTTTTACTACTACTACCAATATGTAATAAGCATTTTAAAAAGGATAATGTCGTATCAAATCAAATTTAAGATGCAATGAAGACTCTGCTTTGCGTGTCATTTGCAATGTGGTTGGTTATTTTTGATTATACGTGTTAAAAAAGAATTTCTCCAAGCAAATCGACTCACTCAGAAATTTGCCCAAGTGTTATTTTGCTTGCTTATGTTGTTCTTTACTTTTGTGATCCTGTAGGTTGATATCTGGTCTCTTGGTATAATGATTATCGAAATGATTGATCAAGAACCTCCATATTTTAATGAACCTCCACTACAAGCGATGAGGCGGATCAGAGACATGCCACCACCTAAAGTTAAAAATCCACACCGGGTGAGTACGCTTTAATTTTCATGCCTGTTGAAAGAAGAGTGTGATATTAATGCACAGTTATTTGCTTCTTGCATATCTGAACTGTGTATGTAGTGATTATTAATTTTTGTTGTAAATAACAAAGTGGTTTTTAACTTGTCGAATGGGCTAATTTAGTTAATTAAATAATCTCTTGTTTTTCTCTGTTTTATGCTACAAGTTTTACTCTGCATGCTATTGAATAGACTAATTCTCTGCATAAGGATTTTGATGTTCTAGCATCTTGAATTCCTAATGTACATTACTGCAGCTTTAGCCACATAATTTAATAAATACACTGGCATTTAAAGGTGTACAATACCCATAAAAATTTTAATGTAGATGTTAATGTTCAAAATGTTTTGCAAGCCATAAAGTTTTTAATGATTCTATATTTTTATCATATAGATATCACCGCGCCTGCAAGCATTTATTGAGAAGATGTTGGTAAGAGATCCGACACAAAGAGCCACTGCTTTTGAGCTGCTTCAGCACCCCTTCCTGCGTCAAGCTGGACCGACAAGTTCCCTTGTACCTCTCATGCGCAGCTGCCATCATAGCGCATGTTAGGTATAATCGACGATCATAGTGAAGTTCTTTTATTAGTGCCGTATAAAAAGCTCTGTCTGAATTCTTGTACATTGTGTAGATAACTGCTACAGACAGAATGCACATTATTAAATTTGTAAAACCTGTAAAATCTTTACCACATTTTTACAAGTCAATGAAAGATTTGAAGTGATTTTAACTCGTGTGATTTTTTTTAAATTTTTACCCAGAGATTTTATTACAATTGTTGCTTGCAGGGTATATTCCTGCTTTATTATGCATTTACCGTCCACTTGCCAACATAAACAAGACACACGTCTGCCTCACTGCCAGTGTACAACATTGCTAAAATGCAAATCAATTTGGTACATGTTTAATAATCATAATTCAATTCTCAAAATATGTTAATTAACAGCAAGTACTTTGTTAATTTTAACCCTTTAATATCAGTTACCATACTGGGTTACTTTAGCCGTTAATATTGATTACCACATTGGGTTACTTTAGCCTTTAATATTGATTACCACATTGGGTTACTTTAGCTTCAGCCATTTGTTACTTTTAAATGTCCATAGTCTTGAAGTCCTAAACAATATACTTCTACAGTCTTTAATGGCACACTAGAAGTTTGGGGTATAACTAGTTAAATAGTTTGATGAATGATTCCAATTCATTGACACCTGATCAGCGATAATGAGTTTACCTGTGACTCTTCAGGTTTAAAATTGTTTTTTTTAGATTTTCTGTTGAAAGTGTTTTCTTAACTTTAACTTTTTTGATTCTGTGACTTGCAGGAATAGTTTGCTTAAGCATTCCAAATGTATTTTATCAAACATCAAATTGTTAATGTTTGGAAATAGTTTATACCATTTGTTGGGGAAATTTCAGAGCATTGTTGGATAATATCTCGCATGTCATCAAATGTCATACAATTACGCCTTGAAAGGAGAATTTTTATACTGCTCAAGCATATATACAATTACTGAGGCAGCTATTATTCTTTATTACCTTTGTTGTACATAGTAGTTTATAGCTCCAAAATATAATCATTAGATTTGTGTAATATTTACTATAGTACTGCATTATAGCATTATTTTGTTTATTTTAGTACTATGTCTATAGCGGTATGGTGTGTAATATTTGTATCATTTTTGGATTTCTTACAATTTAGTAATTGTAAAATCTATTTGTTCTTTAGTAGATACTAAATTTTTGCAAAACATCTTTTGACATGAATTTAGTTCAAAATTTAATAAAGACAGTTTTAAAATGCAGTATACTGTACTTTTCGAAATGTACCAAACTAGTCCCATCCAGAAATTGAGACTATAACACTGTAACGTAGTGTATTATTGGAAAGCATTAAGTACATGCAAGATTAGATAACAATTATTAATTTTCTCAAATCATTTTTAAAAATTTTATTCTAACAGTTATTCATGTTCCCATCACTTGTACAAGTTTTAAACGTCAAAGTGGAAAATCTTATATTGTTGTTTACTATTTTTCTGAACTGTACATAAAGTGTAAATTATTTTTATATTTGTTTATGGTACTATTTAGTTTAGCATTCTTTGGTTACATTATAAATTTAGCCATCATTGCGACAATAAATAGTCAGAGCAGCTTTTTTGTCATACTAACTTTGTTTACTGATTTAGTTAACTATGAAGCAATCTATTTTTATACTATTGTTGTAAAGCTTGTGTACAATGTACAGTGAGTGTTTTAATTAATTACTGTGGTGAATTTTTATTTTTAATTAACTATAAAAACTTCTCTCTTTATACGTTGTATTGTTGATCGATTGAAATTTTTCGATTTTCATTTTAAAAGTATTTTGGTCATATATTAACAAATTGAAAATGGTTATTGGTGTGTATAATCATTAGAACAATACAAATGCAAATAAATTTACAATAATTACATCTCAATTATTATATTCATTATTATGTACATTATGACTACTAAGAGGCACTTAATCAGATATGCATTAAAATTATTAACCTTAACTTTATAACAGGAAAACATATTTCGCAGTGATTATCAGTAGTCTTCTAGTACTAGCCAATTTCACGCTTCAGTACATTGATCAGAACTTATAATAAATTATTAATAATGTTATTTTTACATTATTAGCAAGAAACCTCATAAGTCACCCATATTATAAAATAAATGGAATTCCTATTAAAATATATTGCGCCTCACTTTTTAGTATAGGAAAGGTGATTACAACTAGGCCGGGCACTAGTTAGGTTAGTAGCGGTCTACTATTTAAAAAAAGTCACCATACAGTCAGCTGATAAGAACCAAAATACCATTTCAAGGATTCACAGTAATCATTTACTGAAAACTAATTTTATTCTCCAAAGGACGATCCTAAGTATCATTCTCTTTGCATGTAGTTTTACGCCATCAGCAAAGCTCAAAAAATTTATGCCTACAAGCCAGTTCAAACTGGGACATGTTAAACTTCTGTCCACCCATTTTGTTACACAATTTAATCCCTGAGCTACTGACCAATAGTCTTTTCCATTTTATCAAATTGTGACAAAATTTTATTTGTTATAGCTCTACAAATTACAATGTTAAAAAGTGTGCAACTGAATTATCCTATAACGTGTACATAATCTTACCATAAAATTGCATTATGTAGGCACACCTCGTGGATAATAAGTTTGAACTGCTACTACACTTGTAATGTCCCCCTACAAAAGGAGGAAGCAGAGAAAATGCTTAAAATGTTGAGTTACCCCAAGACAACAACAACAGATCTCTGATTTAATGATTCATTTAAGATGATTTTGGAAAAGATCAATTATGATGTACGCACGAACTCGAGTTTACTGGTGGAATAATTACATTTTCAGCTCAATAATATACCGGGTAAATTATAATAAATATAAATAAGAAACTACATATAATAGGTGAGGCAAAGTGACACCCAAGTGGCCACGGCATGTGTTTGGCAACCAAAGAATAGCACGAGGCTGCTCATTGACTGGACAGGCAATTACCAGGTTGATGCTCATCCTGGGTGATTACATTTGCTATACTGATTCTGGATCTGGAGGGCTACCATTGATAATTAAATTCCGATCTCACCACAACATCCATGTTAAGTAAACCCTTTCGTTAAATATTGGATAACCTTCAAAACAGCAATGGTATCAATTTGTTCTATTTGTTAACTCTGACAAGCAGGAAAAGCATCATAAAACAGCGAAAATATGGGGAAGCTATAAAAACAATTGAACTTTAAACCACAGTAGTAAAATATTGCCATCAGTTAATGGCATCTCTAGTGAAACATGTATAACAGATCTGCATAGTTAATTAATGAATTACAATCAGTATTTTATCACGTTTCTTTGTATAACTGATGTGGCATAGTATACGATATCGTGTTCGAGTCACAAAAAATTCTAACATCAATAACATTCTACAACTAAAAAGCTCATAATTACTGCAGATGAACTCCAAAACAAGTCAGTACAATAACACATAATTTATAATAATATATAATGATAGAAATATATAAATGATACATTACCACATATTCCATTTAAAATAAACATAGAAAATTTTAATGGCAAAATTAGGTACTACGTACTACTACATACTGTTTAATATATATAGTTTTATCTATATATAATTATTATTTATAACATTTATTAAACACTTATACTATTTTCACTACATTTACGGCCATATATCATTTGGTTGGAAAAATAAGTGTTATTGTCAGTAAGTTATTACTGGTATTATAAATATAGATTTATATAGTTCAATTAACAACTAAAACTGGCTAAAAATTCAAAGCCAACATTAATTAGAAATTTGACAGTGCAAAAGCTACAAATTGAAACCTTAACTGCACACATTGCAGTTAGTGTAATTTTTAAATTTGATTACATTGTCAAGATTGAAAAGATTTCAAGTGATTAAGATTTTATGTCATTTGCATTGTTCACAAATACCATAACAAATTAATTCAAAAGTAATGGGTTGCTACAAGAACAAATATAATATACGGCAGACACCATTAAACGTTGAATAATACCGACTTTACAAATCAATCCTGTATAGCCTTAAATTTTGCAAAACATTTTTAAGCAAATCAACTGCATTTGAGCCATGGTTTAGATCTTGCTGACATATATTAAGCTCCTTTAATAATAACGTTAAAATAGCTATTACAAATACATGAAAATGCGTATCAGCAAATAATTATCATATTTGAAGCATAAACAATTCGTACAAAATAATACTTACTAAAGAAAATGATAGGACCAAATTTTGTGTCGACAGAGCACAATTTATTTCAAAATAATTTGGTATATAACGATACCAAGCTAAAATCATTGATCAATCTTTGATCCCTGAATTTTAATCTTTTATTATTATTCAAACATTATCTATGTATCCTATGTGTAATTTCTATCGGATTTCTAGTAATAGCAGCTAAGATAATAACTCGGTGAGTTTTCTGCGCCAATCACATGACAAATTTATCTGATATGCTGGCAGTTTTTAAAGTCTCATATAAATTAAATTGCTATAGCTTACCTATGTGCTCTCTGTGCTGTTAAGCATGTAAATTAACACACATATAAAACCACGTGCAACCTACAAACCATCAATGCAACTACCTAGATAGTGACGTTAGTGTTGCCACGTTGGATGATTCGTTCTCGCTCTCGGTTCAAACTAATAAAAAAGTTTTCCTCCTGGTGCAGCCGTACAATTTTAATTGCACAAAGACACAGAATAGCAAACCAATCAATAAATAGCATCCATGCCCCAAACTGTCATAAGATAACACAAAATTATATATAAAAAAAATTGCTAAATTAAAAGTAGAAATTAAAATTGGAATTCTCAAGTGGCCATGTTAGAGACACGCTTATATCTCGGTTTGCTGGACAAAAGCGGGGAGATGTCCATTCAATTTTACCGATTGTCTGTATTTACCGATACTAAGATATATTGTACATCAGTAGGCGCCGTGTGTTAGACACACAGTAATGTAGACTCAATCGCCTAATTGTCTCAAAAACGTCTAGTACAGGCCACTCCTCAGCTATATAAGTATAGTATAAGAAATATTATGTAGCTCCTATTATACTTACTAGTATATAAAAACTGTTAGCAATTGACTCATATAACTCCGCATAATTGACTCTAAACCACTTACACATGTATGCTGATTAAACCACTAAACACGCTGATGTACAAGCTACACATGTGTAGTTACATGCTGTAAATAAAGAGACAGCCCGCCAACTAGTGGTCAGCTCACGAAATAACAGACTGTGTCCATATTATGCGAGAGTTTTTAGCGAACCAGATTTTGTCTGAATTTTCTGATATCCGTAAAAGCAAGGTCCAGCAAGCCAAGATATGAGTGTACTGTTATTTGCAAAGTCATTAAAATAATATGACGGTAATAGATATTCGACAAATAATTTACTCTAATGTTCAAAATCTGTTCATCACTTTTATAGCAATTTGGTACAATGTAAATTCCAAATAATTTCCTAAAATTCTCTTAAAAAAATCAAGAAAAGGGAATGAAAGTTAAAAACTTCTCTTACTTGTGCAGTACCCATTTGTGTTGAGAATCCATCGCCGTTTATTTTTTCATCAGAAATGTAGCTATTAAATGCTAATGATACGTCTACGCATCTAAAAAAATAACACAACGGCAACAATATCAGTGAACTGCATACTGCGCATTTGATAATACAAGCTACCTGTCAAAAAGCTATGAGTTTGCATGGCATTTGAAATATTGGTTACATACCATGCATGTAGAAGCTGCTAATGTTTTAAAATTAAAGAAAAATGTTTGCCAATTTTAACTGTGCATAATTAATAAACTTTCACAATAATAATAATACGTAATTACATATTAATCATATTATGAAAATCAGTAATTATCACAATAATAATAATTTTCACAATATTGTGATGATTGTGAAAATTATTACAGAGAAAATCTAAGTGTCTAAGACTTACAGAAAAATGCTTCAGTTGCTGAAATACTACTGACTCATTAATAAATACTTTCAAGGTTAACATGTACATTAGCACTAGCCGCCTCCAGTTATTCAGTCTGGCTACATCCAAGCTGAACCCAGTAACAAATGCATACAGCAATAAGTTTAACCATGCCTAAAGTATAACTAAAATGTGATAACTGGAATGCAGCACAGACAATCCATTAAAAATGGCTCGTTTTGAATAAATTTTAATATTTATTTGCCAACTACGACGCATAACAATGGTGCTCATTGAACAACACTTTAGTACCCTTTAATATGACAACAAATTACTTATTTTCAAAGCCTATAAAGGAAGATAACGAGTAATGTGCAAAACTGACATGAAAAATGACTTGTTGCCAAAGGCATGCACTGGCACAAAGCAAAATACAAAATGTGAGTTATAAAACTCCTTTGGTTTGAGTGACTCAGCCTGTTAACTTAGTGCATACTACCAATAATGAAAGGCAAACAAACCAAACTGAACAAGCACTGTTAATGCTTCAGCAAATGTTAAATACTACAACTACATGTAACATTCGAGCATTGTATGATTGAAGCTAAGTGTTTGGGAATAAAAAAACTGTCCTAGTAAGAACACAAAATTATGTAAAAAAAAATCTGGCAGTATGTATACCACACATTATAAAAATTAAATCTACATAAATATCACACGGTATAATCAGGTGTGTGCCGGTCTGACAGATAATCAGCAATCAGCAAGCAAACCTGCATATAAGAACAAATCTGAGACACTTTAATATAAGTAATTGTAACATGGTCTAGTGATATGCAGTTAAGTGAAAATAAGTCGTAATTTAACTAAATTTCTGTGACACTTAACTAAACTGTCTAGAAAAGTAACAAAGCAGTTAACCACCAGAAGACAGTTTTTATTCTTTCTAACACATTAAAAGATGTTAACCTGCATTCATAATTACATGTTTAGCGTTTGCCTTTGCAGAAAATCCAATGCTTTGCAGAATTGCTTTGTTATCGCAGTTAAACAAACAATGTATGACAACATACAGTAGCAACAGCCAAGCAAAACGACCTTGAGCTATGACAAAGAATTGAATTAATTAAACTTTCGGGATTTAATTTTGCCTTCCTACAACCACTATCTTAAATTCACCGCTTGTTGCAACAATTTTAATGACATTATTTCAAAATAGGCCCTGTGATCGAGATCGAATGGGATCGGACACCTTATTGGCCAGTAGGCAAAAATAATCGGATGGGATTCAAACACAAGTTGTCACATCGGCACATCCCTAGTTATAATATTTCTTTTTCATTATTCTAACATTACCCAGACAATGCACATTATCCATAGCCTCTCCTAATATAGCAATCATTCCACAATATCGAAGAATGTTGTCTACAACTAACTAACAAATATCTAGCAGAAAATTTGGAAACTATTATTTCATGCACAAGATATGTAGCATAGGTGAAAAAAGTTCACTGATCTTCCATTTTGTTCATATATAATTGCTTACTTTTCAAAGTGCCCAGTTGTTGTCAAACCATCGCACCACGAATTATAACCTGCCGTTAAAACAATGCATGCCACAAAGTGCATAACTAGAAGTAGTCCAGTAAAAAGTAGATTGACAAATGCTCCACGGAATGTCCTGAAAGCGAAAATATGCTTACACTATTTTGTCAAAATCACAGATTTTTCCAGACAAAATTATCCTTCTTCATTCAAAAACCTAAAAGTTTCAGGATTCAAATCTTGAGTCAGTCGAGACTTCACATTTCCTCCCCTTCAGTTAAGTTTGATTTCAAAAATTCAATAATTGTAAGTTCTCAAGTTCTTTCAATCACCATGTTTTAATGCCATTTTAAAGCACAATATTTGACCGAAGTTGCGACAGAAATGTGGCACATGTGCATTAAATTTAGAAGTTTCCACTTCACATTAAAATATGTTTCATGCTCTCAGGCAGTATCTGTAAAGGGCTAGTTCCCAAGGGTTTCTTTTGATGATAGTCTAGCCAATAGTTACATTTGCTGCCAAAAGAGAGAACTAAAAATTTTATCATGTGCATTAATAAGGTTACTATTTACACAAATATCTGGAATGATACTTCAATGCAAAAAAGCATTTTATTACAAAGACAAAACTAAAACAAATTTATAAAAGCGGAAAGAATCATAATAATGGCATTTGCTAACAATCATTCCATTGATGTCCTTTAAATTCCACAACAAGAATGCCTTTACTATTAAGTAAAAATATACAATGACTTTGCAATTGCGGTACCAAACCAACAGCCAGGCTGAAAAACATGCTGCACTAGGAGCGAACGAACGCCTACACGCTACAAATGCGCCGTGCCCTATATAACCGTGCTCAGCGCACACACTTATATCCATCAATTTGCCACTCTTATCACTATAAAACTCTTAATTGAAAGTAGAACTACCCATAGCTCACATCAGTTTACTTAATCTGCAGCCATCTTCGTCACAAACAAAATTCAATACAAATTTACACACTGTTTACCAGTTTTACGAGAACAAAATTCAATTCAATTATAGAGTTCCCAGCTGAAGGGCAGAGATATATCAATACTAACGGCACATTTTTTGGAGCAGAAATTGTGGCAAGACTAATACGGTTGTCTGAGGAATGCCTATGGTTTGAAAAACTAATTAAATTCTTCTTTTTTAAGGGATTCAAGTAATTTATTTTTGTATTCCATGTATTTAGTGGTCTAACATTATACTCACGTCACTTTTCTTATGCTACACCATGCCAACAAAAATTTTCATGCCCGGATATATACCAAATTTTCCACGCAAATTCCAGCCTGGACCAACAGGACAATAAGTCACAACAGCTTCATTTTTAATTGGGTAGAGTAGAGCGTAGCACCGCTAAGGTGTACCATTATTACGCCAAAATGCCCAGTGATTTCTACATATACACATGCGCAGGTAACGAATATACGCCATCTGACATACTAAATAATATCATAACTTGTTCATTTTCAAGTAAGGATAAAACTTACTCTTCAGTTTCTTTCATCAAAAACATTCCCATGCGGCAGGTCATAAAAATGGACACTAACATAAAAACAACACCCATAAACACGACATAGCCACAGTTGCTAGAAGCACCCCAAGTGTGAATATCTATCTTTTGTTTATTTTCTGGTCTGAACTCAGCCTCTGCATACAATATGCAGTTTCCTGCGAAAGAATGGCGGCAAACCGCAACAGGGATGAAAAACACAAAGGACAACAGCAACGAGAGAACATAGCAACACGTCTGTGCTAAAATTAAAAAATTCCCTATTCCCATTTTGCACAAAAAGCTTTGTTAACAAAATCACAAAGTTTTTTCAAAATTAACACTCATGTGACTGTGCATCGTAGGCGTGAGCATATGTTGCACAGAACTATCGAAAATTCTTATTTTCTGCCGTAGCGCCATCTCGTAAACACGCTTTTTAGCACTGAACATTAACCACAGATTGTTATAGCCAAGTCATTGTTATAATAATAAGCAATTTATAAATGTTCAAATTGTAAAGCTCACTTAGCTATTATTTATTCACTTATTTATCTATTCAAGTACATATATTTAGAAATATTGTATGCAAGCATTTATTGAATTTCCAATTTAAAAACAGATGAAAACAATAAAATGATTGCAAATTACATGTATTCGTCCTGCAGTGACAATGATAGCCTACACTAGTCTGCTGTAAACTATATTATAATAGTTCCACTCAAGTGCAAGTTAAAACATTAAAATTATAATTATATGTAATATCAAAAAGATACATAGAAAGGCTCATCATCAGAAAATTTATCAAAAATGCAATACTCAGTTTGTACCCCATTGTTTAAATAAATATTATGGAAACTACATAAATTGACATGAAAAATTAAAACGATTATGTGTAAAGAATAAAATTTAACTCATGAGCCAAAATAAAAAAACTTAGATTGTATTATACAGAATAGAATTATGGGTATGAATGAATGTTAGCATTTTGATACATGGGGTACACAAATCTGTCGTTAATATATTTCCTTGCTAATTTTTTGAGTAATGTTAATGAATTAGCTTGCTTAATTTCCAAAGGGATAGCATTCCATAGATATACAGCTCATCTGGTAAACGCATTATGATCTATTAGTTGTTAATTCTGATCTGCTTTACGTTAAAAGTTCTCACATTTAAATTGGGAGCAAGTAAAATGGCAATCTATTTGAATGAATATTACGTTGGTTTTGTTGACGAATTTGAACATAAATAGAAGAGTGAAACAGTCTCTGTGTGTGCTGATAAGATGGGAATATTTAGTGACTTTTTTGATTTGGTGGTAGAGTGCATGTTCGTCTTTGATGATTGATATATGAAAAGTCAGATATTAATTCGAATGTTAAGTTTTGCAGGGCATTTCGTTTTATAAATTTCTCTCTTTGCATTATTTAGAAAATATGGTATCTGTAAATATGGTTGGGACTAAACAGCTAAAATTTAGAATTCACCACGCACAAGAAATTATTTCGTGAAACTGATTAGGTTTAGAGTTAGGTTAAAAGTTAGCATTAGGTTCAATTAGGGTTAGGGTGTTGGTATTTAAATTGTGTGAGGAATTGTAAACTCCTTCCGATTAAGCTTCTAATTTTCTTATTTTATTGTCCCCTAATTTGGCGAAGGAAAAGTCTGCATGCTTCTGGCCCATTTATTGTAAATGTTATTGAATTGATTAATGGCTAACTAGCTCAGTTTGTTGTGCACGAATAAACGTAGAAAATTTATTGCTTTGAATTGTTTTATAGTTGCATTGCCCAGTTTAAAAAGGAAAATTGAAGTATTACAAATTGACAACGCCTGAATTAAGAAGAAGCACACAGTGGAAATTTTTTGAGGTTTATAAATAGTGACTTAAATTTTATTTTGCCTGAAAATTTCTTTAATTTAATTGTTCATTCAAAAACTAGAAGGCATAGTTTAAAACTTTTTAAAGAGCAGTCACGTCTCGATGTTCCTGAATAAACATTACTGTGAAAGTAGTAAATGAATGAACGGAATAATTCTCTGCCATGCTGACTGCTGCAGCAATCCTGTTTTAACTGCAGCCCCAAAGCAGAAGCACCATCCAAAGAATGCAGTTCGTTGGAACGTAGCCCAAACCTTCTCAATTGTTCCTCACCATGTCCCACATCAACAGACTTTTCTTCAACAAAGATATCGTCAATGTATGAATCAGCAGCAGCTCGAATTTCGTTGGCTTGCGGTAAGATTGCTGCCATTATGCCATTATCTTGGGATCCACATACCTACCAAAAGCTAATTGCATCTTTACGCATGTTCTTATATATTGCATTGATATTTGTGCAACGCAAATTTGTAAATAAGCCTTTCATAAATCTAATCATTTTGCACTTGAGCCATGCTTTCGCCGTTGTCGGAGGTTTTCTGCATAGTTTCATTACCGTGCAACACTTAGTAAATTCATTAAGCTCCTGATCGATAGTCTGAAACTGGTCCAAGCTTGTGTCAGTGCAATGCCTAGACTCTTATATGGATCTGCCATGGAAGCCAAGCAATAAATAGGCACACCACCATTTTCTCAGCAGTCTCCTAGTACACCCAACATGTGTGACTAAACATCTTAGTTCAACAACACAACATCAGGTGAATCACGGTGGTAATACGAAATCTGAAGAGGGCACATAATTATGTTTCCCGTAATCGAATTACGTCGCTCTTTTAACCTTGACAAGCACCAGTGTCACTATCTGTGTTCATGTTTGTGTCGGTCTGTTTTGAGTTTTTCGTCTACTTCGCAACATTGTTTGTTATGGCACAAGCCAGCTCTCGTAGTTATATGTGGCTGCACAGTTGGCAATATGGCTGCGCACGTGACGTTTTTACCGGTTTTAGTTTCTCTGCTTTTTGTTTATTTAGTTTTATTAAATTCCTTTGCTCAATGCGGCAGATTAATAAAGCTTACAGAGGATGACTGGACTCAGATGTTGGAAGGCGAATGGATGGTTGAGTTGTATGTTTTTTGGAATAGTTAAATAAAATTTTTGAAATCGATGAATTTGAGGAGATACAACTAGAACTTAGAAGCAACTCATTTAATATCTGGTGCTGTCCCAGGTGAACTTCCCATAGTCTTTTGTATAATGAAGCATGCTTTCTCCTACGGTTGGTCAATTATCTTCTAATTATGCTTTACGTAACTAGCATTATCTCTTCTGTCAACTTGTGGAACGAACTTCAGGCAACTTGAAAAGTGCATCCTCACTGAGACAATGTAAAAACACGAAAGACAACTTAGAAGAATTTAAGTCAAGTAAACCCCCTTCATTTTATAGTAGGGACCAGGGTTGGTCAAATTCATCTTACTAGGATGAGGATGGGTTGTAGTCTACTTGCAGCTCATATGTATGGTAATCACATAGTTGCTTCTGTACATTGTCGGTGTGGAGCTTTAGAAGATCCTTGTCATTGCTTTCTCGAATGTCCTCTATATCACAACTAACGTATTGACAAGTACTATCGATCTATTTTCAGCCATCATTCACAACGATGTTAACATATTGCTGTTTGGGAATTCATCTTATCCAGTGGCATTTGATAATCATATTATTTTGTTGGTTATTCAATTTATTATTCATACTAAACGATTCCTATGAACTTGCTCATCCATAGTCATGAGTTTTCATAACTTTTTATAAACTCTAGGCACCGCACTTTGCATCATCTCAAATCACTTTCATTAATCATCCTCCACGTTTACCCATTATTGATAATATGGGTTTTTATTCAACATAAAAACTTAAGGAACATTGTATGCTAAATTGTATTGAACGACGAAAGCTTTTATGGGGAGATTTTAATGCAGTTTCTTCTGAATCTGTTAGGCAATCCGTTTAACTGTCTATTGTATCTTATCTTCACATGTATGTATGTTGTATATCAGATTTGTTTGTTAATGTTTAAACCAAAATGTTTGAAACCACAATTTGCTTACTTATTTTGAGACGTTTATTAAAGTGCCAAAAAAGTTGTCCGATTTTACATTCTTGGCATGGTGATTCTGCTGAATTTTTTATTTTTATACTACTTTAATTAGGCCTACAACATTTTATTACTATGTACCGTTTACAGAAGACGACTTGAACAAAATTATTACCCGTGACAGCACCTGTTAGTCTGAGTTAAGTTAACTAAGTCTTTAGGAAAAAGAATAGCAAAATATTTTTTATAAATTCCTGTAGTTGCAAAAGGTTTTAGGAAATCATTAAATTTTTATAGTTTACTAACAATTTGATGCTGTTGTATTATTTTAGTGCAGAGACTACATACACAATTATTTACATGTATTGTAATTTTATTGCTGTACATTTTGTGTATACATGTGTTTATTACAATAAAGTGTAAAAAGTTTTAAATAATATAATATATATTAGGCCCGTAACGATGCATCGTGACATCTTTTACTACGATATGTGTAAAACTAAGGTGCACCCGTATCGTGATTAATGATATTTAGGAAACTGGCTTGACTGCTAACAGCTGAAGCGGTTTGAAAATGTAAGCTGTTTAATCTGTAGTAGGCTACCTGCGTTGTTTGCATATATAATTGTGTGAAATGGCAAACGTGAACCAGAAAATGCGCAAGCAACTTTTAAAGCTAAAGTATTGATCTGGTTTGCTTTTCTCTGGTTTGCTTGTGATGTATCGTCACAGCCTAGTATATATATATATCTATATATATATATATATATCGTGAATATATATATATATATATACTTTATAAATATATACATATAAATATACATATCATAAATTTTTAGTTACAATCTTGGTAAATGCTACTGGTGTCATAATTTAGTAAAGCCATCTAAAGTATTTCTCAGGAAAAACATTTGTGCAATTGGGCAAAAGTAAAAAATGAGACTGAAACTGACCTGTTTAAGGCGTCGATCGATTTTTTAAGGAGTCAGAGTGTGAGTAGCTAAATGCCTGACTGACTGTAACACCAACTTAAAGTGATACGTTGTAAGACAGCCTTTGATTTTATGATTCAATGGGGAGCCATGATTCTCAAATTACGTAGTTGTATGTTTGCAATGTTTTAGTTTTTTTCTTTAAGTAATAAGAAGTGACAATTAGCTTATTAAAATAATTTTACCTTAAACACAACTTTTACTTAAAGTTATCACATAGTCTGAATTGAAATTTTAAAAGTTCAGCAGTCGGAGTCAATAGACTCAAATTGCAACTGACTTCACAACCTCAGAAATTAGGTTTTCATTTACACTATGGTAGTGTAATTTTGATTTTATGTAATTACGGAGACTAAATTCAATCAGACAAATTACATCTCACTATTATATTTGTTAAATTTTATAAGAATCTTCTTACAAATTAGTACAACTTCAAATCAGTAAAATTATCACTATACCCTACTTATTAATAAGAGAAATATAAAATGACATCTTGTTCATTGGAATCTGGCTAACATTGCGATCAACTTGGTATTGGTTATGTCAGCATTTTATTTCAACTAGCAAAACCCGGCTCGCTTTGACTTTTGCATTACTGCGCCCTTCTCTCACAAGATAGTTTCAGTCAAGGTGCAAGTTTTCTCTATCTCTTTCATTCTCTCAACCTCCTTTCTGTCTCTCTCTCCTCTCACACACACACCCTCTTTTTCCTTTCTCTCCCTCCTAGTCATTTTGCTTTTCCCTTTGAAATTTATTGTTAAACAATTAAAACATCTACATCTAGTTAGAATGCAATTTTGTTATCATTGTATCATACTGTTCCAAGAATTTTTTCGCATTGAGACAAAAATCAATAATATCTCAGACAGAAATAATTTTTTTGAAAAACGAATACTAGTGGCTGCCCTCCAGGGTATGTCGGTCAAGACAGTATATAAAAAATTTGGGTAGGCGTGACATGGTTGTCAAACTAACAGTGCATTCTACTTTCTTGACTGTCCTTCCTGCTGCTCTGTGCATTTTTTGCACTGCTTAATCTCTGTACATATATTTGTATACTAATTATATCTACCTCCAACTTGGTCTTGTTACGCTTGTTTTGGGCTTTAATAGGGCTTTATTTGCATATATTGTTTTACGGACTGTAGTGTAAGTATTATACCACATCTTATAGTGTATTATAGATTGGTAAAGTGAAGATTTGTGTGTGAAAGGTACAGATCTATTGTAGGTCACTTAGCTGACCTAATAACTTCACTTAAAAGCATGATAATAAAAATATAGTACAGTAAGAACATACTTGCTGTCTTTTTGACAAATGTTTCTGTTTAATAATGACTTTTTGATCTTGCTTATTCATACTGCAATGTCATGTTCTAAATTAAATCTCGTAAAATAAATCTGCCATATTTATGAGTTTTAAACGAAGTCAAAAATTCCGGAAATGCATTCAGCTCACTGTATTCTAAGTGCATTGTTGTGAAATTTCGTCATTTTGTTTAGTCCCTCTTGGCTCTTACTTTGACTTATGACTTACTTTCAGCCATGCACCCTGGTGCCCAGCTTGTAAATCACTCGAGACCACTTGGCAGGAGTTTTCCACCTGGAGCAAAGACTTGGATATCAATGTTGCACAAGTAGACGTGACAGAAAATCCGGGACTCAGCGGCCGATTTGTGGTCACTGCTTTGCCTACTATATTCCAGTAAGTACCACTAAATGTATATCTTACCTACATAAAATATAAATCATGTTGCGTTTATGTGATAGCACTTTTTGGCATTTCAGTGTCAGGACCAGTATTGACACCTACACAAATACATATAGATACATATACATATACATATTTTTAATTGTTAGTGATATTTACGCAGGACTAGACAATCATCAATATTTTTTACTTTTTCCTGCACTAACATGCATGACCAAACTTTCCAAATGGACCGGAAAACAGTGTATCCAGAAGGGTCTATATCTTTGGGTATTTTCGAAAAACTTATGAGGTTTGCAGTAGATAATGTTTTGCAAATGCTAAAAAAGTACCTAGCTTAAGATATTGTATTTCTCAAAAAAATTAAGAAAATGATTTTTAAGAATGTAATTTTTTGAGACCCAGACAGATCGTCTTTTTTTCAATTATGATGGCATTATTTAATATGTTAACTATTGTAACTAAGCAGCAGCTTGAACTATTTGCTTATAAACTAGCTTTTGTATTAAAAGAAAGACATGCACCGCATTTGTTGATTACCATTATCTATTATTTGTGCAACGACAAAATTTATCATTTTATTTTACTGGTAAAAACTATAATTTGCTATAAATACTGCAAATGCACAGTTTAATGGACATACAAGTACCTTAGACATTATTTTTATATTATAGTGTGAAAGATGGTGTGTTTCGTCAGTACACAGGCTCCAGAGATAAAAATGAGCTCATGTCTTTTATTGAAGACAAGAAGTGGAGTAAAATTGACAGCGTGCCAACGTGGAAGCGGCCTGATTCGCTGCAGTATGTCTCGTTCATTAAATTTTCCATTTTTTATTTATTTGAAGACTGGGCATTTATTTCACTGTTTTATTTCTTTTTTCCTGCTGTTTGTTGTACTAGTGGTAGTAATGATTCGTAGATTCATGTTTCTTATCGTTCACAATATATTTTTTAAACTTTTAATCTATTAATTTTAGGGTTAACTGTCATGTTTAATCACATAAATAAGCCCTTTTTTATATTTGCTCTAATTTTCAATAATATGACCAGTTACTATTTGTAGTCATCTATTTTTGTATCTACAGTATGGGTGCTCTTGGCTGGTTCTTCCGGTTGTCTATGTTTTTACGAGTAAGTAATTTGTTACGTTCTTCAGATATTAGAGTTTTCAATATTTTCTGCAAAATTTTAACTGAGCTGCATGTGTATTAGTTAGCAAATGATGTTTGCAGCATAAACAAATTATAGTAGTAATTACATTGCAAATTTTGTTGAAAGTTTTCAGAAAACGAAAGAGAATAGAATGTACAGCTCGGTTGATATGTGACCAAAGCAAATAGAGTGGAAATGATTAAGATCATATCCAATGCTGCCAAGATAGTTTGTTATATTGTATGACGCTAAGTTGTAATTTGCATTTTCTACAAAACAATGCTTCATCTCTTATTTACGTCTTGCATTACTAGGCAACTCACCAAACAATGATGGATGACTATGGTTTACCATACTGGGGATCCTACCTCGTGTTTGCTATTGTCACAATAATTGTCGGTTCACTATTGGGACTGGTATGCTTACTAGACTGTTGTTATTTATTCTGTTTACTGGCTCATTAATAGCAGACAACAAGATATGAGATACGATTTACAAATTATATTGTACAAACATTGGAAGGCCGATAGTCCAGTATTCAGATTTATATGCAGAAACTGGGCCATAGGTGCAAATATACATATTGGATAATTTGGTATAAAGACTCCTATCTCTTTCTCTTGCTCTTGCTCTCTCTTTCTCTCACTCTCTCACCCTCTCACACACATTCTCTCCCTTTCTCTCACTCTCTCCGTCTCTCTAACAAAGACTCAAACTAATCAGAAATATGGCCTTCTCCATTATCTTCTGCACATGTTTGCTGTATTCACATTCTGTGTTGCTTATTTTTCAACTGAATAAATGAAAAATCTTAGTATTTTGCTCTAATTGGCCTTATCTCCAGCACAGTTATAGGTAATTTCCATATAATCACATAATTACTGCATCAGGTAGTGTACTTGTACATGTCATTATATATATCAACTTTATTTGTTTTAAAAAAAATGTTTTTCTGTAGATGATTGTATGCTGCATTGACTGTATATTTCCTGTCTCCAAGACGACAAAAGGATCAGATGTAGCACATAAAAAAGATGATGATGTTAAAGATAGAGGAGCTCCTGCAAGTGAGTCATCAGAGGTAAATATTTTAGATATTTTTGCTAAAGCCAAAATAGCCAACACAGAATTTCGAGGAGCATGAAATACACTAGTATTTAAGTCATTACAGGCTCTTTGCAGCAGCCTGTTAGCTTTGTTTGATGCTTAGTGTTGGATCAATTTATAATACTTGAATGATGCTGTTAGTCATTTGTGTCAGCACGTTTTTGTTCTTTTTAAAGCAATGTTTACAAGACTTGCATGCATGAGTGTAACAAGTTGATACTACTATTAGTATCAAGTTTTCCCTTTTTACTCTAGGTCTATTATAAACTTATCACACAGGCAACTGTGTTAATGGTGTAGAATTAGTGCTATTTGTGACTACCTGCACTTTTGCAACTTTAGCTACTATTGTATGCCTTATAATGCAACAGCAGGTGCTGGTTCTTGTATTGTTAATACAAATATAGTATCACTACGAAAAATATCACTTTGAAGACAAAACTTTGAAAATACAGAAAATGTTTCGCTCAATTCGTAAAAATTTAACTTGCACTTTTTTCCAGTGTGTTGTATTTCTTAACTTATCCTCAATTATCGCTGCACCATGCATTCAGTAGTGTCCGTGCCGAACCATTTTTCAAATACTTTCCAAAATTCTCTAACTTTATTAAACTTATTCATCAGGCTTATTAAGTTTAAGTTTGATTTATTTTTAAATTGTTGATCGTGCTAAAACTAAATCGAGTAAATCAGAATTTTATTTAAATGCTTAATAAAATCGCATGGCAGAGTCAAATGGAGTTTGTTAATCTTGCTCTTTTCATCATTTGCAGGAGGCTGACGATGAGGAAGATGACAAAGAGAAAAGTGGAGATGATGATGCAGGTGATGGACTCAGCCGAACAGACAGATCATCACCACGCCAAAGGAAAAACAAACCGAAAAGGGACGACTGAATCAATTTAAGTTTTCCTCATCTTTTGTACCTGTATCGGTCACCTGTACAAGACACAGTTTATAATGCGTAGATGGCGCCGTCTTTTTAGTGTCATGCACTACTAATTTATTCCCAAGAGTAAACCCGAGGCTTGGTTTTGTTTCTTGATGTTAATATTATCAAGAGTTTGCTACTAAACTAAACGTGAAATATCTCAACTTCTAACACATTCAGTAGTTTTGAAACCAAAGGTGATTTCTTATATATGTATATATATATATAAGACATCTAAATAAAAATTATTATAAACTTTCAAATAAGTGTTTCCTTGTTACCAATTGAAAAATCTGCCAGTTGAAAGACTACAGAATTTTTTATTTCCCAACATTTTTGATTTAATTGTGGGTAAAATGCAAATGCGATATCTGTGAATTGTGTGGTAACTGTGTTTTTATAAATTATTGTCATCATTGTTCATTTGTAAATAATAGCAGCTGGCAGTAAGTACATTCGATGTGATTTTTTTTAATAAATTACTTTTTCATTCCATTCTTTCATCCTTTAAAAATAAAAATGAACATTCTTTTGTGCAAATACTTTTTTGTTTTCTAGTAGACCTTTGGTAAAGCAAATTAACAAGATTTTTTTTTGTGCATCATGCAAAAACATTTCCAAACTTCTACTAAACTATTTCCAATAACCATAATAATTATGTAACAAAGAAAACTTTTATGCAGGGTTCCCTGAGCTTGAATCAGTGTCCTGGAAACACAAAATGTGTGTATAGTGACATTAGGCCTCTTTTGAGCCACAGCATCTTTTAGACTGGCAAACATGGATTGCTGATGGTTTCATTTTCATGTGATTAAACGTCAATTTTGCATAATGTGCTGTGATTTTTTTTAGTTTAATTGTGGTTTTTGTAGACAAGTTTTGCTTTTGTTTGTTAAATCATAAGGTTGAAACTGTGAATACAGAAACTTTAGTCTTTGCTGCTTACTAACATTAATTGCCCAGTTTTTCAGACTAAAGTAACCAAGGTTACAAAAATTTTAGGCATACCTTTATTTACCTCTGTGTGCGTTTTAATTGGTTAGATTGTTAGTGTCAACAGAAGTTAGAGTTAATGCTTGTGTAATGAAGTTCGTTATTACAGCAAAGTAAGTTACACAAGCAAGCTTTTAACAAAGATGACAGATGATCTAATTTTTGCTTTTCTGTTATTCTATGATATCGCGCTTTATGCGCCTCAGTCGCACCTGCATAATTAGCATAGACTAGGTGGAGCATTGCATTAAGTATATTATAGAATATATGCTATTTATCACAAACAGCACTTTACATTATTCTAGCCATGGTAACACAATATATTTGCGTATTTATAAATAATTTTTTCCTAGGTAGATGTTTTGGAAAAGTTTGCTAGCATTGTTTTTCATGTCTTCCAGTCAATGGCTACCCAATCATAATGATGTCCATGTACTTAGGATTGCCAGAAAGTTTTACTAGAAACTTTGCTTGTAGATATTTTTTGAAATTGTTGGAGTGTTTTGATTTTGTTTATATTGGAAATGTATGTCGAGGAAGCATGGCATGAGCAATTGAGCATAGCTGTGAGCCTTGTGTCTTGGGCCAAGGCGAATAATTGAGTGGTTACTGTATAGCAACCGAAATTAAGCAATGCCAAGCCTGGTCCTTAAACGATGGACAACCATTGAATTCAATGCAGACTGTGGGAATTTCCATCGTTCACTATTAGGGGTCTTTACTTCATTTAGAGAAGAATCAGTCGCCTCTGAATATGTCCGAGTCATGTCTGCCCATCCACTAGTGGCTGATCTTAGAAGAATCAGAATTGTATAAAAAACAACACTGCTTGCTGTCAACAACTTTCAGTCACCTGTGTGTGTACCCCATAAACAGCAAGTAGCAGCGTGTCAAACTTGTAATATTATAATCGCATTAAGAAGGTTTGTCAACTTGTTTGTATGAAAAATGAACAGGTGATTATTGTGAAAGGTTTTCTCCTTAGACGATATTCAGTGAATAGATATTACTCTGGCATCATTAGCGTAGTGTGGCATTTCAGATAATTTGCACTGATTTAATAGTCATGATTTTTTGAATGAGTTTCTGTTGTTGTTATGAATCAGAAGATTTGTGCTGCCTAATAATCTGCAATACTGTGTATAGTTTGAGTAAGAAGAAGCTCAGAGCTCTGCCAAGCTATTAGACATTTCGATCAAACTGTTCTGCCTTGTGGATAATAGGGTCATTGTTACAAAATTGTCAAAATTATTATTCCTTGTCTGACAGCCTACCATAATATCATTGCTTATTGATTATTATTTTTGTACATAACTCTGGGTGGTGGAAATTGTTTCTTGTAAATGTAAAAATATGTTTGTAAATTAAGTAAATCAATAAAACAATGTTTGGTAATTGTTATTACAGTATTTTTATGATATGCTGTTTTTTGTTACAGAAGCTGCAATTACAGTCATTACTTTTTCATAAAATCAGTTGCGTACGCATAATTTACCTATACAAGTGCATTCACATTGCAACTAAAATTCATAAGTTGCTACAGTGCAATTCGTGCAGGATGCATATTTGCTACGATACTTAGAGCATCAGCACATTTACTTAAGTTAGACAAGTCATTTTGTGTAATGTTGAATTTTTCATGCAGAAAAAATTGGCAACAGTTTACTCAAAACTTATGAAAACTAAAACCGCCTTCGCATTACAATATGATACGGTTTTGCTTCTATCACAAGAGGTTGTTGTTTGGGCTCAAGGTCAGCGTGTTCGTCCTGTGGTAGGGATAGATTATATCTCTGCAGAAAACAAGCAAAGACAACGAAGATATTCACCTTGGCAATACTTTCACCCAGGCACACCCGCCGCCCTGCAGAGAATGGCATGAAACTTGGAATTTTTGTCTTAATTTTACCCTCCTCATTTAAGAACCGCTCTGGTTTAAATACTTCCGGTTCTTCCCAATTGTTCGGATCGAAATGCAGACTGTATGTATTTACCATTACCATGGTATCTTTTGGAATCGCATAACCACCAACTGATGTATCCACCGTCGTAGTGTGTGGAGGAATCATTGCTACCAATGGTTTAATTCGCATAACTTCGTGAATTACTGCATCACAGTACGATAAGCGTAGTTTGTCTTTATCATAGTCGGGTAGTCTTTCTTGGCCAATAACTTTGTCTAGTTCATCTTGCACTTTTTCCTGAACCTCTGGATAAGCAGCCATTAATAAAAATGCCCACAGCAAAGTCAATGACGTTGTGTCTGTTCCAGCAAAAAATACATCTGTGCAGATTTGGGTAAGATGTGTGTCAGTCAATTCTTCCACTTCTTCCTTTGAGGCTTCCTCTCTGGCTAAAAGCAAATCATCACAAATGTCCCTGGGGTTATCCTTGTTAAAGGTTTTCACATGTTCATGAAATTTGGCATAACCATATTCAAGAAAGTATTTCGTTAAGTCTAAAAATTCCTTTTGCGCGGCTGTCCGAGGGAAGTACCGCAGAAATGGTATGTAATCTGGGGCAAAACCAGCAGCAACAAGTGTGTTTATTCTGTCTGTTGAATACCGCAGTTTTTTGAACTGTGTATCGGAAAAGTCAAAACATTTACCGTAGGTCATATTATGAATAATATTGTACATGGTATTATATATATATTCTCTTGGGTTAAACTTTTTTTCTTCGAGACTGTCTATGATAGTTGCAATGTTATTGAAACTACTGTGAATTCTTTGAACCAGTACATCTCTAGAAGCAAAGTGTCTAAACGCGCTATAGCCGAGCTTCCTTTGAACCTGCCAGGTTTTGGTAAAAGTGGAACCTAAGATATTCTTGTAACCGTCTGTAAATTGCTCAACCGTCCACGCTTCTGGTCGCCCAGCGAAATCGTTTTGCTTCTTAACAAAAGCTTCTAACGCTTCTTCCACACGATTAATGATGATTGTCGTCCGATTTCCAAAATCCAGTGAAATAACAGGTCCATGCTGTTCTGCCAACTGTCGACAATACTTGTAAAGAGGAGTTTTGAAAGAATGAAAGTAGACCTGTGGAATGTTGCCCACCAAAGGGAAGCTGAACAATCCAGGTGCGAGCTTTTTCTTTTGTCTTTGGTAATAAAAGAAACACAGTGTTACGAGCAGAGCCAACCACACTCTAGTATCGCCAAAAATAAAACTAGTTGCAGAACTTATTGCTGACATGCTGAAAGATTTTTAACAAGCAAGAGCACACTGTTGAAATCAAGAGGTATTTCTACTATTAAACTTCGTGAAAACTGCAAAATGCCTTGTTTCACTGTACCGTGTATCTTTGCCTAACAGTGATGCAATAGGATGACTCAGCAGTTATTATCCCAAGCTGCTTGAGAAGCAAGTACCGTAACTACAGCCATAGAACCCAAAGTTCAAACAGGTGAGAATAAATATATGCTCGCTGAACAGAAAAACAAACTCTTAGCTTTTTATCAAGGTCTGTGCCAAAATATAGGTGACTTTTAAGCGCGGCCATTTGGGCACGATCGAGGCATATTTGGGCACAGGGAAACTTGGACAGTACACGAGGTATGTTAGGGCAAACGGACACTTGTACACGAGATATTGATACGTTCGTAACTAATTTTTGTCTATTAAATTTTTAAAAACTCGCGATTTTCCTAACTTTCACTACACTTAAGAATCATCGCTTCACTAAATTACGCATATGCGGTAATTACGGTAACAATTAAAAACACTCGGTTGACTCGATCGATCTACAGTTAATGTTATTAGCGAATTCATGAAATGTGACAGCATTATATTTCAGAAATGTCAAATGCATCACAAAAACAGTAAAAACAGAAATTAATTCGTGTCACAAACAATATTCACCAAAATTTAGTGTCAGTACATTTGCAATAATTTAACTAGTATTATCACAATACTGTATTCACTAAACGCTTCGGCTGCTTTAATAATGCGTTGCTTACAGTTCATAAGTTGCTTATACTCACGAAAATCATATTTTTTTCTTACAAAACTTTAGACAAGGATCTTATCCCCACTAAAACCAACATTTATTTGCCGTCGCTCATTTAATAGACAACATTAGCACTAATGGCTATTACACTTAGAACAATACATAGGCTATATATTAGATAAAGTGCAACACACAAAATTAACGAAAATGATATGTAGGTTATATGCCCTGACGTTGGTGGTCACTACAGACTCTTTTTCTTTTTGTCTTCTTGTCTTCTTTTGCTGTTGTTTTCCTTCCATTTTTGCAATTTCTTTTTGTTTCCCTTTTGCTACCCGATTTTTTTTCTTCTCCTTAATTTTCTTTCTTCTTCCCTTTTTTTACATGTAAAACACCATAATTTTTTGCGACAGCTTTTTCATCACTATTATTCTTTTTTGTTTTTCCTTTCTTTTCGATCAGTACTTCGTAATAGGACGTTGACTTTTAAAAGCATTTCTAATTGCAGTAAGTAGCCATGCAGGCCCTCCTTTTTTCCAAAAGCTACTTACACTTTACACAACCACAAACTATTATGTAACATTATTAATTTTTAAATTTTTATGGCCATAATAATTAATGAAGTCAAATAAATAAATTAGGTGAAATGGCACTCGAACTCTATATAACTCGAGCACACTCTACTAGAACAGGGTTGCCGTTTATACTATAATTATCAGAATACACGTAATTTGAGGTTTAATTTATACCGTACAAAAAGACAGTAATCGATAATAATTATATATGTAGGATCATTTAAATACAAAACAAAAAACGGAAGTTTGAAAACAAATAAACTTTAATTTTATTAATATTGTAGTCTGCAGCATGCTGGTCGCAGTATATAGTGGGCACTCACAGTTTTTTGAAAAAAAGCATTAACTTCAAAAAAGAATGTTCATGATAATTATTACGTTAAATTATGATGTATTATATGCTTGTTTTGCTAATAATTTAACATCCACTTCTTGCCTTCGATCTGCATCACTTTATCTAATGTAACTGTTATTGAAAATGTCATTATAATTATCTAGCTACATTGTTTTCATGTATTCTGTTGAATTTTTGAACCATAATATTGTGCTGAAAAATTAATGACGACGGCTTGATTCTACACGAGTACAAATTAACGAAGAACATTTTATTGCGTTATATAGAACATAAAAATAAATGATCATTTTTTACACTTGTTAATGCCACTTTTTGGCATTATTGTAATGTACTTATTAAGTGCATATTAGTAAAGCAATAATTTGCGGCGATTATGCAATAATTTTAGATTTTGGGCGAAAGTACGATAATTTGACGAGAAACATGATAATTTTTAGCCCCCAATACGAAAATTAATCAACATCATACGAAACGGCAACCCTGGTTCAAAGTCAGACCATGAGAGCACGTGAACTCGTAGTAGTAATTCATAAGCTTTGCTCTGGGTCAGACTCGCCAGTAGAGAACTGGTGTAGATATAGTTCACTTAGTTCAGTGCGTGGACAACGTGGTTCGCCATGGTTGGACTCATTTAGTCACTAGTAGACTGAGTAAACTTACTAAGTGTTATTGAGTTTGATGGTTCAGCGAGACAAGGTCGTTCACTCGGCGGCAAGTTCTCCGCATATGATTCTACGTCAGTCGCTACTGGGTTAGTGAGTGAAAAAATGTTGACAGGGTGAGCTGTTTAAAATGAAATAAATCTAAGGAAAAAACAAATTATAACTAATGTACATTTCTAATACAGATCAGTCAGACATGTTCATTATAAACTCATATGTTATAATAGTCAGAATTTTTCAAAATATAAATAAAAAAATCAAAAGAATTATAAAGCTAAAACTATCTTTTAAGAGGATATGCATCATGTCACATTGCAAAACACATAGCATAGTGAAAGCTTTAAATCTATGAAAAGGCTTATTAAAAATGCGTAAAAAAGGTATTTATATACAACACTTATTGGAGTCTACACAGAGCTAAAAGACCTTAAGGCAGCATTTAAATAAACATTTGGGCGCAATGATTGTCAAGGTCATAATAACAGCAGTTGCAATCTGTGTGTTAAATATTAAAGTTATGTAGCAACCTTACATCATGTATAGTGTATGATTAATGAGAATGTCAGATATCCAGTTTATCTGTTGTGCATGTGAAAGTGGCATAATAATCTGCAGCATCATTTTAACTAGTCTACTGGAGAGTAATATAGGCCCATGGCTGATAAGTTTTCCCTTGGACTTTATTGACTTTTTTACTCACAAAAAATATGGAATTCTTGTTTTCAAAATTTTCAGCTGTAAAAATACTGTCAGGTGCACGTTCAGCAATATCTAAACATTAGAAATATTTTAGCATTCATAAAAAATAATGATGATATTGTAATAGAGTTTACATAAATTTCTAATTTCAGATGAACATTGCCATAATGTCAAGTGGTGATGGTTTAAATAAGGTGTGAAATTGCATCTATTTGCTGACGAGAACTGATGCCAGTATATATGACTAGTTAAAAGTAATAGTGTTACTGTGGTATTGGCTTTAAAATTTTGGAAAACAGTTATGAATCAACGTGGCAAGGAAAAGAAATCAGTTATTACAGATGGAGAAAAACCAGGTTGGTTTTTAGTAATTAATTTTTTCTCCAACCTTGCACTTTTGGTCATGCTGTGTTATGCTTCTGGTAACACAGTCATTGAATAATAAAGATGTTATTACTATGACATAGAACTGTATTTGTATTTGTGAAGGCAATTATTTTACTAGTGCTCATATGATGAACTCTTATTTGCTCTTTTCAGCTCCATTTTTCTTTTCTGCAAGATTTAGTCTTGCAGTCGTCTCTTTCTTTGGCTTCGTCAATCTGTATCTGCTCAGGTTTAATATGAGTGTCGCTATAGTGTGCATGGTTAATAATACAGCAGTCCGGGAAATAAGTGGAGTTGCTGCCGATAAAGACATCAATGTGTCTGCAAGTTATGGACAGTGTCCAGCTGCTGTTGACACCAAGAAGGATAGTCTTGATTCAGTGAGTGTTTTATCTAGTTTTGATGTAAAACAATGGTATAAACGTATACGACCTTTCGACATACAATAAAACTGAAGCAAAAAGTCTTCTGGTTACAGAGATAATACAAATACAATACATGAAAGACAAAGTATACAATTAGCATCTACGTAACAATTAGACAACTGCTGTTAAACTTTGGTTTTAGCAACCGGATTCGTTTTGATATAATATTTGATAGCTAATAAAAAGAAAGGTTTGCATGGCAGGTAGACATAGACGTTTAAGGAATATACTTTCAAGAAAAAATGCATGCGTACAACCAGGTTCATTTTTGAAGCAAATTTGACGGCCTGGCTGATGCACTTTCAGAAACTTGTAAACAATATGTTTATTTTGACAAATTGTACTTTATTGATTGCTAAATGTGAGAAAAACATGTTCTACAAATATGTGATTTGTAAATCATTAAGTTTTCAGACTTGTGATACGTTTTTGATGTGTGTGTGTGAGAGTGTGCTACAGTGTGTTTCATATTATACAGTGAAGTATCCAAAGTGTGTGTGTGTGCGTGCACGTGCATGCGTACATGTGTGTGCGTGCATGTATGTTTTGCATACAATGAATTAAGCATGGCATGTGATTCGATTTTCTGAAGAAAAGTTGGAATTTCCAAAACACTGACTAACATCTGTGGAAGCACTGTAGTTTTTGTTTACTTGCAAGTCACATTTCTGACAATGAAGCTATAACTTTGCAAAATGCTTTGTTGTGTCATAACTTAGTAAGATATACACATATATACAGATGACATATACATTTATCATATTCATATGTATTGTAAATTTATTAATCACTTTAGCACTATTTGAGATTAAGGTTGCCACCACTCTTGAGCTGGCCTGGAGTCTCCTGAAAGTCAGCTACCAATTCTTAGTTCGGTCGGATTTTTGAAAAGTCTGAAATCTCCTGATTTTGACCATTACATTGAATTTTAAGTGGAAAAAAGTGGAAATATAACTTGCATGATATTGAAATTTGGCAAAAGATTAAGCCAAAAACACGTGAGTTTCTGTTAACTAAGGTAACAGTAAACTTATTAAATTAAGTTTATTCTGTTGTATGGCTTCATCATTTCACCTCTTCTGCATTTTTTGCCAATTTTACCTGAAGGAGCAAATGCTACAAAGTATGTATTCTTACGCTTTAGCTTTAATTCACATAACACAAAGTGCTTAATAACCTGATTGCTAAACCGATCCCAGAAACCTCAGAAAACATTTTTGTAAGTTTTAGACTTGGGGTTCTTTTGGTGTCTAAAATCAAGAATTTGTACTACTTAGTAGTTGAATCTCTTGATTTTAGTTTCTGATAATCACCTTATAAAGTATCTCATAATGCAGGAAATGCTTGGTTTCCAGGGCTCTGTCCTGGGCCCCACTCACACCCTCTTGACTCCTGACTTTGGTTCGTGATGGGGTAGCAACCCTATTTGACATTTTGTTTTTTGCAGATGGGCAGCTTTATATGGGAGAAGCAAGTGCAGGGAGTTATTCTTAGTTCGTTCTTCTGGGGTTACTTATTGACGCAGCTACCGGGTGGTTGGCTCGCAACGCAGTTTGGTGGCAAAAGAGTTTACGGTTACTCCATGCTGATGACGTCCATTTTAGCCCTGTTGACACCAGTTGCTGCAAAACATAGTTACAAGAGTTTGATTGCTGTACGTTTTGGACAAGGACTTGGAGAAGTACGGGCATAAATTACAATACAGATATCTAAATACAGTTTTGCTTTTTACTATGCAAATGGCCCCAAACAGGGTCAGTGGGCATTTTCAAAGCCTACCATAAATACAGGCCCAGCAAATAAATTTCTTATTTCTAATTGTAAAATATGACATGTTTTTTGTATCATTGTATCAGATAAAGTTGTAGTTTTCAGTGAAGCAATTTTCTGGCGAAAAATTACACAGATAATTAAAAAGCCTGATGAAAACGAATTTATATGAAGCAGTTCTACATTTGGCAACAATGTCGCAGGTAAAAACATGTAGCAGCAAAATGGGTAATCTGAGCAAATTATCAGCATCTTGAGGAAGTGACAAGAGGTCTTGAGGTCATCGTCCATTAAAGTAATGCTAAAAGATACTTTAATTCAGTGAGCAAGAGATTGTACGGTTGACCCCAAGTTAAACTTGACCAGGCCAATGGTTAAGGTAACAAGATGAAATATCAATCCAGGTGTGACTGCAGTGCTCTGTGCAAAGTCAGGTGGTTGCAGTGGTTGATATTTAGTAAAATCTAATGCAAGCCTCATTGAATTTTGCATGTTCTTTTATTTTGTTGTGCACATGCAGTTTTGCATATGAATAATTGTACATATTTTTGATGCATTTCGTAAACTGTAATAGATCAGCTTGCCTAAAATGTTATTACCATATAGCAGAAAGTATTATTGTTTCTAAAACATATCACGACCTATTGACCTAATTTTATCAGAAGCTCATTAGAAATTTTATTAAAATGCACTAATATTATATTCTACTGCCTTAAAACAGGAGTGCCATGTAGTGAGCTAGTTTTCAAACACACTAACGTTCATGACAGTTGTAGCCGTAAACATTTTAGTTATCTCTCCAAGTACGTCAGATTCAAGTTTTAATACTATAAGTTATTTATAGTGATTAACAATGAATTTAATTGCAATAAAGTTACTTAATGCTGTACATAGTAAAGCAATTTTTCTATTTTGAGAGTTTCACAGACTGATATTGTGATTTTTAGGGTGTTGTTTTCCCTGCCATGCATGCATTTTGGGGACGTTGGGCGCCACCATTCGAGAGATCTAAGCTGATAGCATTTACGATTGCAGGCAATGAGAAGTTTACTGAGTTTCATTACAGCTTTCATTATAACTTAAACTGCTGCTATAGTAGTTTGCTCGTGTTTTTTTAATTTAAAAAATTGTAACTGATAAGTGTAACATCAGAATGTAACTTGACAATGAGTGCATCGTATGTATTTTGTTATGTCAGCATCTATATAGAACTGATTTGCAAAACAAGAATATGCTAAATACTAACAAGAAAGTCTGAAAATTAAACGGGCGTGCTATCTATATAACAATAAATGATTGTTTGATTTTATTATTTCGTTTTTTAATTGTAAGTAATTTTTTATTGTTAATTATTGCATTTGTAGATTATTTGTGATAATGTTCGCTTGGCTAGTGAGCAATAGTTTGGTTAAAAAAAATTTCTATGCACTCAAGGGAATACTGTTCATCTTAGTAATGTAAGTTCATCTCTGTGTTTGGTCGATTTGCACAATGCTCTGAATAAAACACATTTGCAAGTTGAATAAGATTTCCAAACTATGTTTAAGCTAAGTTACACATGTTTCAGTAATTTTTAAAAGTGTGATATTCTGGTTGCAATTCATTAAGTACTAATTTTCCCAATTAAACTTGCAAAACAGCTACTTCTGTGGAGTAGCTTGCCGGGCTTATATGAGGCATATGAAAGTAGAAATGTGCTTTTTTTTTGTTTCAGGTTCACAAGTTGGCGATATTTTAGTCTTTCCTCTCTCTGGGTTGCTTTGCCATTCACTCGGATGGTCATCAGTATTCTATTTTATGGGTAAGGTAAATCATGCCTGCCCTTTGTTGAATAAAGTGAATAAAAATGTCCACTTTTACACATTGTATTTAAATATTCCACAATGTGCTATGAAGTGCACAACTAGACTGTTGCTGTTTTTATTCAGTAATTAGCATACAATGGTTACTGTACATATACGGTTGCAAATATAATCATGTTGTCTTAGTCATAAAAGACATGCTATACTGTAGTTGTAAATTACCAATTTTGTTGCAAGAGCATAAGAGTTAACTAGTTTCACCTGTAACGATTTAGCTGATTTTTTATTTAGGTTCATTAGGCGTCGTATGGTTTGTGCTTTGGATGTTCTTTGCTTACGATTCTCCTCGTCAGCATCCTAGAATCTCCGCAGAAGAGTTGGAATATATCGAGAAGTCTTTAAAGGGAGAAGTGCGTGAGGTATTGTTAAAAACGTGTCAGCATACTGCATAGGTGGACACGTTTAATTTGAGTTTTTGCTAAGCCATCTTTCTAAACAATTTTTGCTGTAAAGTTTTCAGGCACATTATGCGTTCCTTGGTTTTATTTTAGTAAATTGTAACGCTAATTTAAAGATTATAAATTAATGAAGGAATAAATTCATAATTCAAAAATTTTTGAATTAGTCTGACCGAAGGTAGATAACTGTAGCAGCTTTAGTTGCTGTTTGGTGGGCATTTAATTTCGGTGTGGCTCGTGCTGATCTGACCACCTCACTTAAATGATGTACTTCAATATTTCCAAAAAACAAGACTTTATTCTCTACTTCAATCCAACAATGAAGTTCTATAAAAACACAAATTACGAAGTGAAGCAATACTGAAGTGAACAAAACCGTCGAAACGTTTGCCGACGCGTACTGGCCGAATTTCACAATGCACTTTTTCTGACCACATGCTCTCACCCTGATACAGTGGTAAAAGAAACCGGAAACACACAAACATATTTAAACAAATTTAAATTTCAAGGCAGCAGCCTCGACTACATGCTTTGGCACAGGCAAGGTAGCAATAATTGTCAAATTGTGGCAGCAACCGTAACATTGAAGAGTCTATGTTGGACTGGTCTGGATTTAAATAAGGAGCCTTCAGATTGAAATGGCCATTAGGCTACTCAGTCCCTTTTGATCAGGTTTTAAATTCAATGATTATAAAGCTCTTGCTAATGATTACACAATATTTCTAGGATTATTTTGCTTACTGAGAAGATTTGCAAAGCAATTAATTTAATTCTTCGTAATTAATAGAGTTTATAGTAACTGTAGGTTTATTCCATTTATTCTGAGTTTAATTTCCCAATTTTTCGCATTGAATTGAGAAAAAATAAAAATATGCAGTAAATTTAACCTGCAAAGTTTTGTAATGAAATAAAAGCCTTTATAGTTAAAAATAACACAACTTTATTAAAAACTTTTACATTAAAAAGTTAAAGGTTAAAATCATGCCAAACGTTTCGACTAGCTGCTGCTGTCAGTAGTAAATTTACAAACATACAACCAGTTTTTATAGGCAGAGCCTATTACACACTAATTAACAGAAACCACATAGGTAACGAACAAGTAAGCCTGAAGAAAGAAATTGATACAGTATCAAATAACTAAGTATTTGAAAATAAGGTTAAAGGAATTGAACTGCTTTGTACATTAAGAGAAGGCTTATTATGGTACATAGATAAACTTTCTTTTATTAATAAGTCCCAGTTATTTGTAGCTCTGGATCACAATGCTGAAATTATTAAGATCAGCTTTGTGGCCACAGGCACAAATATGGTCATCAATCCTGGATTGAGGAGAATTTTTTAATTTTCTGTCTAAATACCCAAATGTTCACAAATTCTTACTTTAAAGTGTCTGTAAATTTACCACTGATGACGACAGCAGCAGCTAGTCAAAACGTTTGGCATGATTTTAACTTTTAACTTTTTAATGTAAAAGTTTTTAATAAAGTTGAGTTGTTTTTAACTATAAATGTCTTTATGTGCCTGTAATAAAAATTGGCTTGGATAAAAGCCTTTATTGCAAAAAGGCTATCTTGTAGAATATGCATTACTGCGACTGTTAATAAAGATTCCCATAACTATACTAAGAGAGAGGAAAAATTGGTGGTTGTTGTTTGTCCATTTAATATACCACAGTCTGGGTGCAAGCTGTCACAGTGATGCTTGTTTATGAAATTTTAGGATCCAGCTGTACCCTGGCGATCGCTTCTTACTTCGCTACCTGTGTGGACAATCGTCATTAACCATTGTGCTTTGGGATGGGGTTTTTACACTCTTGTTGTAAATTTGCCGACGTTTATGAGAGAAATTCTGCGATTTGATATCAAATCAGTAAGTGCACTTATGTTTATCCATCCTTAGCAGACCGCACTTCAGTACATGTTAAACTGTCATGCATTTAAAACTTATGCATTTAAAAAAGCAAGCTATGAGATTGTACCATGTGTAAGCTTACTTGTTTTGCAAATTTCGTGGCATTTGAGATGCCTATACGGTAGATTTTTGTGCATTATTAATGTTATTGTCACTTAGTGAAATTTATACTCATGCTGTCAGCTGAAGCATTAATTTGAAATATTTCAACTTTCATTTCAGAATGGCCTATACTCTGCTTTGCCATGGATTGCATGCGCACTCGCAATAAATGTCAGTGGTATTCTCGCAGATGAATTGCGCAGAAGACAGATTTTAAGTACGAAGAATGTGCGTCGTCTGGTTAATGCAATAGGTGAGAGAAATGTGCTAAAAATGCTTGGAGGGATCATTTGTTTCTGATCTGTACTGTTAATTGCGTGTAACAACCATAACATAATGTTGGCATGTCTTGCGTGTTAAGCGAAAAAGTAGAACTGAATTAAAATCTAAGGAAGAATGCACGCATTGCCTTTGTCTAAAGTAAACATTTTATTGTTCATCATCACCGTTGTCAAAAAAGGATGATGATGGCGATGATGAATATGACAACGTTTTCTTTTGTATTTCTATTGACAGGTGATCATTATTAGTTCAGATTCTGGCTAAATATTTATAAAGTTTAGATTTGCATTGTCTGAATTTACGTATAGCAGTTATACTTGCAGTATCTTAAGTGCATTTGTATATTTGGACTATTTATGCTTTGCTAGTTGCCTGGTGGCTAAACATTTTTACAATTAGCAGTTACTAGTAGACGTAGCTTTTGTTTGTGGAATAAGCTTTTCTATAAGGGGAAAGATGTTGGCAAGTCTTGTGCGTTAAGCTATAAAACTTGAACCGAATTAAAAACTAAAGAATAACGTGCGCACTGCCTTTATGAATTTAATAAATCTGATCTCTATTTAATTTAACTCTAATTTAACTGTCATCATCTTTATCTTATTAATACATAACATGACACTAGGTAATTTATAGGTATTATCTTGCTAATATAGCACAAAAGTAAGTTTGCACACTTATTTCTACAAGTTAAGTATTGCAGTAAAACACCTTAATAAGTTCATATGCCTAAAATCATCACGTTACAAATATTTTTTTGTTTAATTTAGGCCCAGCAGGATTTTTCCTATAAGGACAAGAAGTTTATGAAGTCAGTTTTCTCAGTTTGACAAGTTTTTAGTTAGCTCTAGAAATTTCAACTACTTGTCTGTCGCCAAACTAACTAACCACTAAACTTAAAGCAAATAAAAAATAGCAAGTTTAGTAACTGAACTAATTGTATTAGTTGTGTCTAAAGTGCATTTTGTAATTGTAGCAGAGGAAACTGTATTCTTGGAATTGAGGGAAATTTGTATTTTACTGCACCAAGCTGAATTTCACTGCATCATTTGTTTCTTAGCAGCATTCCCTTCTGCCATTGTATGCAAATTATTTGTAGTGTGTTAGCAAATTACATAAAGCTTTAAAGCAGTGTTTCCCAACCATTTGTTGACCTCTTTCCAGAATCCTGCACCATGTCTCGACCCCACAGAGAACGTACTCACATGTTATATTATTAAACATATTATCGTTTGCATTTATTAATTTTAACTTACTGTTCAACAAATTATTGAACAATGAGTGATCGTTTTATTAATTAATTAATGTGATGGTTGTACCTATTTCTTAGTGAGCAGTTTTGCAATGAGTGGCTCAATGTCACTCAATGCGACAATCATGTCTGATTCTATTTCAAGCAGATTCCTGTATTTCTTTTTATAACAACCATTGTAGAAAACGCCTGTTCAGACAAGTACGACGAAGAGTACGTCGTCCATCTCTTTTCTCTTCACAAAAAGTAACAGTGTTCAACTTTGTGTATATAATGCAAATAGCAATCAGTAACCAAGGAGATCCGACAAAAAATGAATAGCGACACGTTTCAGGCGGTGTACTGTATACACACAAGTGTACAGCATAGTATGGCACACATTTTTGCTTTCCCGGAAAATCAAGCACTAATATACCGCATTTTAAGTGGGAAAACCCAGTTTCACTTTCCAGAACAAAATGATGTAATGAGACACTGAAGAAACAAGACCTACTTAAGAAATTTTCATAAAAACAGCATTTTTTAAAACAGTTTAAGAAAACCCTTGACCCCACGAAAAGTGCTTTGCGACCCCAAATGGGGTCCCGACCCCGAGGTTAGGAACTCATGCTTTAAAGTCATGCACTGAGTACAGGCCCACTGAGAGAGGGGATCAGCCGGGGCAGCACTCTGGGGCCCTTGAGTTTAGGGTTCCACAAACAAAATGAGGGAAAAACGGTGGTGTACCTTGAGCAAAACTAACAAAATAAAATATGAGCTTGCAAACCAAAACCGTCCACAAGTCAACTAAGTTATTCTGCTTCAAAGTAAAATGCACCAAATATTTGGTCAAAATATAATTTTTTTTGTTTTTTATAACTGTACTTGTATATTTGTTTTGTACTGATTACGTGCTTAGGAAATACCGTGATGGACTTAGTTTGAGCATCATTATTCGGAAAATTGGAGGAAGGGGGCCAAGTTTCCTGTTGCCAAGGGGCCAAAAATTCTCTTGGCGGTCCTGACTAAGTACAAAATCGTTCTCTTTTTACATTGTTAATAAATGGGTAAAAGTATTAGCTCATGACTGGAATTTTTTACTTTTTGATTGACTGGCAGTCACATTTAAATTCTGTGTGCTGCATGGACAGCTCTGTGATGCTAGTTTTACCTTTATGTAGAATGCCAGATGTTAATTCATGGAAGCAGAGTACTGTTGTGTTATTAATCCATGTTGTAAAAATGGTTTGAAAATGTTTTAATAATGCCTTATACAAAGTTATCAACTCTTAAACACACACATCGTACTAGGTTACTGCCATATGTGATATGAGCAACTTTTGGCTGACAACTGTCAGTATTATGTGGTGAGGTTGGTTTATACTGTTTCTGCCAGAAACTACTACTGTTTCTACTTGTACTGTTACTATGGGATATGGTGTTCAAAATAACCTACTCATTTATTTCAGGAGTATATTTACCAGCAACATTCTTGGTGATTGGTGGCTACCTAGGTTGTGGTCAGAGATCCATATTTATTGCCCTTTTGGTTGTTGGACAAGGGCTATTTGGTTTTGCCTATTCATCCACTTTTCCCAGTATGGTGGACATTGCACCTCGGTATGGTGGTATCGTGTTCGGGATCTCTAATACATTCACAACTATAACAGGAATTGTGACGCCTTATGTAGTAACCTCGCTAACCACCAAGGTATGTGATTTAATCATAAGCTCTTAGCAAGCCTTTATACAGAGGCAGAGTCTGCATTAACCATTTTTTTCTGTATGATTTTGTATATGGGTAACAGTGTTGATCAGCTTTACAGTCAAGACATTTGAATCAAGAAATTAAACTTAGTCAAACACATAAACTACAGGGCATCAAGAAGTGATTGAACCCTCTAACATGGAAAAAATGAAAAGAAAAGGATAGAAACCAACAAAAGCACCATGAACACTAATTTCAATATCTGATTTTGCCACTATTTGCCGCTCTAACATCCATTAGTCAACGGTATTGCAGTTGATGGAATTTTTCAATGGTGTTGAATCATTTTTCAAGAACTTTGTTACTTTTGTCATTTTTGACTTCGGCAATTAAAAAAAAATGATAAGAAAGAAAAATTAAAAAAAGTTTTAAAATCATATTTATGTCCGTACGTGATAATGATAACGTATTAGGAATATCATTTCCTGACACCTGTACTTTGTAATGAACAAAACTAGAAAGATAGCAAGTGATTTTTTAAAATCTAAAAAAAAATCTGCTTCCCACAGTGCTTACATTTTACTGTTTTTATAAACAAAAAGTAAAATTAACGTACTTATCAAATTGTTTTTACTGTTGCAAATAGAATTAGTTTTATATAAAGTACTTTTAAAGTTTTAACCTATTGTAGGCTTACAATTATGTTATTTTTTATTGAAATATGTTTTGTTTTATTTTATAGTAATTTATTTATTTTTAATTTTATTAATGTGCAAGTAATTTTGTTTTGACAGCAAACGCAGAAAGAATGGCAGGTTGTTTTTTGGATTTCATTCGCAATTCAGGTAACAGGTTGCACTTTCTACAACATATTCATATCAGGCGATGTACAAGACTGGGCAAAAGATGAGAAAAATGGCGCTGCAAAATCAACTCCTACTATTTCTGCGAGTGACGAAGTTGCGGGTGTGGTAAAGGGGCAGTCAAATTTAGCCTTTTCTTCGTCTCCTCAACTTGTCATACACGAAACAGGTCTTTGAAAAGAAAGAAAATTGGGAATATGTTTATTTTTCTACTTATGATTATTATTTTTCCTTATCATATTATAACTCAGAATTATTACCAAATTAAGATGTAGTTGGCTGGCTTGTTTTATGTGATGTAGCTGCCACTTTTTTGCTTATTGGCTGAGCTTTTATATGTTATAATCTTGAATTTCAAGTGCAATAAACTGCTCATGCGCACAACTCGAGTCAGTGGCAAGTGAATACATGAAGGCTTGTTTTATTATTGTCATTATGCTGCTTTATTATTCTAGCTTAATTCACTTGTAATGTGGTGGTTTTATTATTTCCATATTAAAATTTCTCCTCCTAGTGTAATATTCCACGTACTGTAAAATGTAATTTTATGATGAATAGACAGTAATTGCTTGCTTCACGACTTGTAATAGTTAGATAAATATACTTGCCACGTATTTTATCCTCTCCTGAAATTGGAACACCTTTGGGATGAGATTATAAATAAAAGTGCAATTTCACATTAACTTCTTCCACAATCATTGGATAGTGGCAGTTATGTTCTTGTCCATCATTCCTACTTTGTTGATTTATCGTTAACCAATCTTTTGTTGAATAGACACTGCACTGATTTTACAAGAATACGGGCAACATTTGTGTGATTAGATGTAGAGTTTTGTTATGGGACTACTTGAATGTTACAAATTTAAGGTGTATCAGTTTAGTGACCAAACTTAAACAATGCTGGACTTGTAAGCAATCTGTAAATGGGTGGGAAACTGCAAGATAATGGATTCCGAGAGATTCAGTCTACCATTCTATATAGTATTACCTGTTCATTGTGCTATTAGCCTTGTTAATGGTTTAGATTCCGATCATGCCACAGTCATCAATATTAGTACTAGACCCTGCCCTTGATTGCTTGCAGTGTGCCAAACCATAGTCATTGTGTGTCGTTGGTAGAGGTTAATAATTGTGGACTTTAAATATGATTATGTCTACATCTAGATTCTAAGCTTCTGCTGTATTTTAAAAGAAATTTTTTAACATTATCAAAGAAAATGCCTGCAGTTTTGCCAAGCTTTACCAATTCAACTTTTGATAATACCTCAAAAATTTATTATGTCGTTTTTGACTTTTGTGGTTTATTTGACCATTTATCTAGTTGTATTCACTTTATATAATGAATTAGTATGAGATTATATTAAAGTATTAAGGCTTGTTAGACCAAGCTTATGAATAAGGGATTACTGTGTAGAGTTTTTCATTTAATCACTTAATTGCTTGAAGCCTTATGGACTTTGATCAATTAATTTAATTTTTCAACAATTTATATCTGAATTTCTGAAATTGTATTGATCTGTAGAATTGTTCCAGTTCATCCATAAAAATTAAATACCTGAACAATAATGAAATTTTATTCTTTCATTAACAGCTCAACTATTCCGTTTCTACAGAAAATTATTTTTGAGTGTTTGCTTTACAAAATGTACCAAATTATTTATATACCATTTCTTAACCCTTTATACAAAATTATTTTTTGCATGCATTTTTAGTGTTTATGTAAATGTTTTTGTAAAAAGTTGTGTAGAATTACACAAAAATTTCATATAAATAATATATATACTGTACTTTTATTTTTAAATCAGGTAGAGTTTTTATTATATGTATGCATTTTTTTTAGTATAAGCTGTTTTAAATAAATGGATATTTTATATCTTTTTAATCTCTTTGTTTGCTTTAGTAAGAAGCACAGAGGTCTTTTAATATCTGCAGCAACCTTCAAACAAATTGTTGTTAATAGGCACAATGGTAGTGCATATCTCATGATCTTGTCTGGACCAACAAGCCCAGGAACAGATTGCAATTTGATTGCTTTGGTTACAAATCCAAAGCAAATTTCTGGAGTAAGTTGCTACCAGAACAGAGGTTAGAATGGTTCCATTATTCCTAAATTGGATCAACAGGGATATATAAGTGGAGCCTCTGAATGGCTCCACTGCCAAATAAATGAAGGATTACAAAATAACTAGGCACACCATTGTTTTGGCACAATTATTGTTTACAATGTGCTTTAACAAATGCTTGCAGATTTAAAGACTTTCCTAAGGTATTAACTAAGCCCAAAGATATGTGACTTCTAAGAGAGCTTTACCAAACTAACATGCCAAGTGTTGCAAGGAATGCTTTCAAATAGATAAATAAATGTTTTAATAATTGGGTAATATGCAATCGAATTGATATGGTACTTAAAAACACGGAGGTAATACTTAATAACAAGAATAAGAACAATAAATAAAAAGTCGCAATTCCACTTGTATTTTCTTGCAATGTGTTCCGTGATTGTATGCACTGTACATAACTTGAAATGAGTTCAGTGCTTGTGTGTGCACTTTGCAGAAGTTGCACTATGTGCGCACTGTGTAGAACTTGCAATGTGTTCTGTGCTTGTACACACTGTGCAGAAATTGCAATGTGTTCAGTGTTTGGTGCACATGCAGAAGTTGCAATGTGTTCAGTACTTATATGCACTATGCAGAAGTTGCAATGTGTTCAGTGCAATGTGATCAGTACTTATATGCAGTGCAGAAGTGGCACTTTTTAAAAATTTTAATGCGGAATAATTACTGCAAGCATGGTTAGGTATGTGCGTCAAATCCAGGCTAATGCCAGCACTTTCCATAGACAATTGTTAGTACAGTATAACTATCTCACGCAAATTTGCCCTGGCCTGCTGATAGCATTATTTCATCAACAGTTTTTATTGATGAAATTTATACGCTTCTTTTCTCCATGTGCTTCTCCCGTGAAACTGAAACTAGATGATTTCGGTATAATTTCAGATGGCCCCTGCATTTTCTACAAAAATCTACAATTAATAACAGTAAACCACAGGGGCGTCGTGCACCAAAAAAAATTGGGGGGGGGGCGACTGTATATAATGGCGGAACTTAACTGTTTAAAAAACGTATAATTTTGAAAAAAAATAAACAGTATTTTGCGTGCAAGAAAAACGATTTATTTATTCCCAACTGGCATTTAACTTAAAGCTATAGCAACGGAAACTTAATTAAAATTAAAAATTAAAATTTAATTGAGTATTTATTAGCTGTCAGGAATCCGACGCACAACTATCAACGCAGAACATCACTCCAGAAGAGCTCAACCACAGACTTCAAGTCCATATTCTTTGTTTTCTCAGCCTCAACTGCAAGGATCATCGGGTCACTCAGTCGTGCCTGACTCATTGTACTGCGGAGAGCATTCTTGACAAATTGCGGGAACACGTTGGACTTGAAAAATGAAGTCAGATTGGACTGCCTTGACATCGTTTAAGAAATATAGCTAAAATCGCAGCGAAAACTAGCAAAGATTTTCCTAGCAGGAGAAAAATGATGAAATGTGCTCAAAATCACGCCCTTTTATGCAGCAAACTCGTGGGAAAGAGTCGCTAAGGAGTAGCAAAGAGTCGGTAATGTCCAATCAAGAGGTGGCTCAGCCGTGGCTCATCAATTTGTATCTCCCAAACCGACTCTGGTACTAGGCTAGCTGGACAAACTGACTCTCTGGTACTAGGCTAGCTCAACATGACTTCAATGTTTGCATTGTTTTTGCTCTATTATTTCACTTATTCTCTATTATAACACACTGCTGAACGAAGCTCAGTGCTAACTGAGCCGTTTTGTTAACTAACAGTCTTTTGTGCAAAGACGCTAGTGCTACTCAACAAGCTGCTTTGTTAACTGTTCCTGCCTGCCTCCTGAATAGATTACATGCAAACAAATTAACTACATCCTGACTTTCAGGTAAACACATACTCATGCTCATACTGTTCGCATTTCTGGAGCGCTGGCCCGCTACTGGGTGTCAAAAAGTCGGAAATAAATTTGCTTACCGGTCTCATTACGAGCCGCTGACACCCTTCAAATTTTTGACATTTTGTAAAAAAAATTGGGGGGGGGCGGGCCCCTATGGCACGACGCCACTGGTAAACCAGTGCCATTAAACCTGTGTTGTAGTGGTGATTTTTTTGTAGTTGCTGAAGTGAAGAAAATCTTGAAAAATTTTGAGTAACACTTTTAACAACTGTAGGATCATAGAATAATTCTGTACGTGAATAGTATATTATAATTGTCCTTGACTTGAATCTGGTGATTATAGTAGCGAATGCACTGCATTTTTAGTCTAAGAATTTTAATTAAATGTCAGTTTATATTAGTTTATTCAACGTTCAACAATTTTTCATTTTTATGCTTCGTAGGTCTATAACTTCTCTACAGGTTGGAATGCTAAGTCAGGCGACCAATTCTGTTTGAATTACCTGTCAATTCACCTGTGAATTACAAACATATAATTATAATACGGTTATAATCTGCCTAACCTATACGTAGATATGGCCATAACGTCAAGCGAACAGCTATCGAACAACACGTTTGAGAGTAAATTTATTTAAGTCCTATAGATGAACGTAAGTCTTGCTGTGAAGTTTTTCACTTTATGTAAAAATGTTTTTTTAATTTTTAATGTTCTTTCATCGCTCGTGTGAAAACGTCGTAAAGAGTTCCTATTGAGTGAAAGTAAAACTTGAGTTTGAAATGCCTATAAGCTATTGCAGCAGGCGTTACTGTCGCACTTCTGATTGTGATCTATTCTCGAGAATTATTAGTAAATTCATCCAGCCTACCACACAGTTCCCATTAACTATTTCACTGAACCCTTCTTCTTAGACGAATTGTAAAATTTGAGTTTATTAAGTGTTTTTCTTCTTGCGTTATTGTTTTTGCACGCCTTTCATTGGCTATAGTCTGCGATTAGAATCCTGCCCGGTAAACACTTGACGAACCATACCTGAATGCAGTGACTGGTCCAGAATACGAACTTGTTGAAGAGGTGCTCAGCCTAAACGATGTAAACACCTACTGAACTAATAGTCAAGTTACTTTTGGAAATAAATCCGAGTGTGCGTTTGATGAATTCAGTCATGCCGTTTAGGTAGTCCCGATATTTGACTTTGTAACTTAAATGCTAAAGGAGGCATCGTCCGTTCAGAATCGAGTTTGCTACCATCGAAAAGGAAATGGAGAAAAAATGGACCGCGTTGAAAAACGAGTTATAGACAAAATGAATAAGATAAGTGTGGAAAAGGTGTAACTATACAAAGTGTTTATTTCGCGAGATTTAATGACTGTTCAGACTAAAATATAAGGTTATAACGAGAAGCACACATAATATTTGACTAATAGATAAACGTATGTTAAAAATGCACCAGTCCTGAGAATTTTCATTGTGTGGTATAAATTGGCTGGGCATATGCACATGAAATTTAGAAGGCATGCTACAGGTTGCTACGCATGCAACTAATACATGCAACTACTAGCCTATTTTTGATGATAATAACGTTTCAGTGTTAATGAAATTAAAAAGTAGCGTAGCCATTACACTCGACCTGAAAAATATCATGGTAAAATAAGAGCTGGAAAGAGCAAAGGTATTTCATTGTAACAATAAGGATTGTCAAGTCTCGAGTGAAATTGTGAAAGTAAAATAGCGATTCTTATCAGTAAAGCAAAAGTGAAAAAATTAATATTGGCAGGAAATGGAAGCAAATACAAAGAAGTTGTACGGATTCTTTGCTATTCATATTTTAACAGGTGTTAACCGCTTATCAACGTACATATTTAAGTCTACCAAATACACTTCAATGCCAGGACTTTCTTGCCCAGAGCTTCGATAAGTGTCAGTCTTAGAAAAATTGAGACGTCGAGTTTCATATTCTTGTTCAGCATTTACCCGTTAAGACTCTGCTGAGTGCAGTGGAATGGACGGACTTCGTTGGTTCGATCACTGTGCAATGCAAGTGATTTCGAAGTGATTATTCCCGCTTAGTTTTGTTATTATATTTCGTGATTTTTGTATCACAGATCTGAAGGATAAGATACGAGACTCATAAAATGGCGAAAACGAGAGAAGCCGAGTCACCTCGTGAAGCCAACGCACTCGAAGCTGGAACCCAGGTTAAAAAAGGTAACGCCAATATCATCGAATCTACCAGCTTGAAATATAATAATTAGGTAATTCCTTACCAAAAGCCAATTCATATGTCGTTTTGCACATCCTTTAAAAAATAGACTGACTGAAATGACGGTTTTCCAGATGTCGGTGCAACTGCTACTTACGTTATGTACATAAAAAACATCTCATAATTAGAAAATGTTGCTACATATTTACTATGGTAACATGAAATAATTCCTCATAGCAAAATAGCAAAAATTTAAAAAATCCTCACAAAAATTAATTGAAGAGATACTAACTTTTAATAAGTCGCTATACTATCTTCAGGTAGTATGAAACAAGAAGAAAAACTACAAAACATCACCAAAAAGAATAATTGGTTTGGATTTTATCACTTGTAACAAAATCAGAAGCCTAATTCAAAAAAAGTGTACTAATTTTGCCTCCCTGTTACGCCATGCAGTCATCCCTTAGTTGAATATGTGACAGGTTTATTGGTTGTTTAAAAACCTTCACCCTTTACCGTAAAGATCTGAGGCACCTAGCCATCTAAGCTACAACCAATACTCAACGTCAAAGAAGTAGATCCTGAGTTAGGCCTGAGATAGATATTAATTTGTTCAATTTATAAGTTTGTGACTTAGAAGATTTGAATTCATAAAACTCATAATTCCTGTCATTTTCCCCTTGTTCTTGAATTCTCATTACTCAAGAGATAAACTCAAACTCTTACTTACTAAGTGATGATGGCAAGATTACGATATTAGCTGCAAAGTTTTTTTACGAAATGTTTTAATAAAATGAACTTGTAAAACAATAATAAGGCCCGCATAATTGAATATTATCTACATAGCAGTTCAAATAACTTTAAAATTCAAGGATTAACTAATTATTGTTGTTCTCTGCTATTGGGATAACTTATTTATGATCTTATTCTTTTCTTTTTCTTTAAATGTATTGTTTTTATGTGAAATGAGATAGGTGATGCTAAACCAAACGTTTAGGTTTATTGTCTGCATATATTGTGTTATATTGTATTGTATTGTATCGTATCGTATCGTATCGTATCGTATCGTATTGCATTGCATTGTATTGTGTTGCGTTGCATTGCATCGCATTGCATTGCGTTGTGTTGTGTTGTGTTGTTTTGCACTGCATTGTATTGTATTCATTAATAAAGTCATTATTATTATTATTATTATTATTATTATTATTATTATTATTATTATTATTATTATTATTATTATTATTATTATTATTATTATTATTATTATTTTCAGCACCTTTCTTATTTTCGGCAAGATTTGGCCTTGTCGTAGTTTGCTTCTTTGGTTTTGTCGTTCTCTACTTGTTGAGATTTAATCTGAGTGTGGCCATGGTGTGCATGGTGAATAATACAGCAGTCAGAGAATTGGCCGGAAATGCTGACCAAAACGAAAGTGAAAGGTATGGACAATGTCCAGCGGACAAAACTACCGTGCAGCATGAGTTAAAATCGGTAAGTTAGACATTTACATCACAAAGGCAGGCATTAGGCAGGAAAAATTCTAAAATAAAAGAAATCGCCCAAAAGCTAGACACTGCTATGCCAGCGGCTTGTCAGCACCACTTCCGTTTTGATATTCAAAACGTCAAGATTCAAATAACCTTTCCTTGAAGCATGCCATGGTACATTGACGTCTCATCAAAAACAATCACAGTTAAAATTTCACTCCTAAAAGTACAGTTCAACGTAGAGTGGGCGTGGAGAGGAGAGGGTGGACATCAGTTGGCTAGTATGTGGAGTAGGCAAAGCAGAGCACAGTGCAGTAGAATGGAGTGAAGGGAGTAAATTTGAGTGTAGTGAAGTGGAGAGGAGCAGACAGGAGCAATACTGGATACTGCGTAAAACGGAGTAAAATGATGAAATCAATCAGGGTAGAATCGAGTAAAATAGCACAAAGAGTCATTATTTGAAGTGGTATAGATCTGTATTAGCATCAGTAATTGTTATGGAGTACAATCAGTTTATAACGAGTTTTGAGGGACCTTGAAAATTTGATCTCTATAACCAAGTCTCGTTATAGCCGATGTCTATTGTCTGAGTGTATGTATAAGATCGAAATGAAGCCTATAAGGTGGATATGATGTAATAAGCCTCGTTATAAGTGGATTATACTGTATTGCATCCGACTACGTAAAAGATTCATAATTTATAATTAATAAAATTATCTAATTGTTTTGCTTCAGAGAAGCCCGTATTAAATATCCGGAAAACTTGTATTTTTCTCACTCTGTCGCTCGCTATATATTTCGGGGGAAAATTAATAAGTTAAAGAGCGCAGCTGTCTGTGGGTCTGCTGTTTACCGCCTTATATTACAATAAATTTTACATTGTCTAATTATTATCTATGATTTATTTATGTAGTAACCGCTGGTATTTTTAAATTCTGTATGTATTTTTATTGTATTTTTGTAAGTTTTTGTAGCTCTTTCAATACTGCAAGACGAAAATAATTAATAATAGATGTAGATGCGCATTAGGCCTACGAATATCCTAGTTGAACGGAACATGACGAAAAAAGTATTTTATGTGTGGTAACTGCAATTATTATAAATAATAGTGCACAAACATTCGTCTTGAGCTCACGAATTTAATCGAAGGAAAGGGCATGGCCTTGTGCTCTAGCAATTTAGTTCACGCTATTTTGATTGTTGAAAAAATTAATCTTATTAAACTCGCAAGAGGGATTACACAGCAATTTGCACTTCACACATTATAACAATGTGATCGACTTAAAATTTAATTATAATAAGTATTATATCTCTTTTCAAATTATTCAGTCATACATTAAATTATCTTTTACATGCAATTATCATATTTGTAAGCTGGTTTTATATAATCGTTTCTGCTTCGATGAGGAATCTGCGTTTGTAATGGGATAGAAAAAACTTCTTTTCGTTTTCACGAAATTCCTGTTTAGACACGGAGCCTTTTTTTCGAGCGAGTCTTTTGAGTTGTCAGTGGGGTGAATTAATGCGCGAACAGATCAAATACTGCAGGATAGGCCAAGACCCAGAAATTTTTTTCAGGTTGACTCAAATAAACGTCTCACACGCCTTGATATCAGAGATGATGTATTGATCGTCTTTAAAAACGTCTCTTGTACCCATGGCAAAAATCAGACAAGTTGTTGTGGGCGGGTTTTGCCTCATGTGTACTGATAAACGTGCTTATTTTTCTGTGTCACACAAACTCACTTTACTCCCGTGTGAACGCTCGCACACGCAGACAGTAGGCTGCATGCAAATTTTTTTGCCGTGAGAGACTAGTGTTGGATTCCTAAGGTACTAGGATGTCAAGCAAAACTATTTGCAAATTATTAGCTCATTTACGTGAATATATAGCGGTAGAAAACTCAAAAAAGCTTAAATAAAGTATTTAACCCAACTTTACATAAGATCAGGTCACTTTTGATAAGAAAGAAATTTATGATTAACTATACAAAACATTTCATGAACACTGGCACAGTGTAGTAGGTAAATTGTCAATTTTTATTTTTTTTTCAGACAGGAAGATTTATTTGGGATAAAAGTATACAAGGTCTCGTTCTCAGCGCTTTCTTTTGGGGATTTTTGTTAACAAATTTAGTCGGCGGCTGGTTGGCGACACAGTTTGGTGGCAAAAGAGTGTATGGATATTCACTGTTGCTGACGTCAGTGTTAACTCTTTTTACTCCACCAGCAGCAAATTACAGTTATAAAGCCTTGCTAGCAGTTCGTGTAGGACAAGGACTGGGGGAAGTATGACTTTTTCATTATACTATAATTTATTCTATTAGATTAATTAATCGTGCCATTGTAGTATTGTATTTTATGTATCCTTTTGTTTTTATTTTGATTTTTATGCAACATTTTTTCAATTTTCAATGTTTTGGAAGTATTATTAACTTTCTCTTTTACAATTCCTTAAAATTACTTATTTTATTTCATTGAAATATTACTCCACCTTCTTAAATTAAGGATAATACATCCTGTAGTAAATAACGCTTCAATTCCTGAAATGATTATTTTTTATCTCATAATAACTAAAGGTTATTGGATGGAAATAATTACGTCAACGAAGCAAAACAATTATTACTCTCCGGGGAAAGTGAAATGCTAAAACAAGCTTTAACAAGTACAACATAACATTGATTTTTCTAGGGCGTGGTTTTCCCCGCAATGCACGCTTTCTGGGGCAGCTGGGCTCCGCCTTTCGAGAGATCAAAGCTCGTCACACTAACGCTTACAGGTATTAAAACAAACATTTAGCATTTACTGACAACATCTTGGTCGTTATGCAAGCGATCCTTTCGGGTTTCTAATAAAATAGTTCTTTTTTAAATAAAGATGACTAATTTTAAAACTTAAAGGTAAGGCATACATTACAGGCATGTCTGTCGAGAAAAGCGTAAAATAAATCTGTTTACTGCGGCACTTTCACACTTTATCTAGACCTTTGTATAATGGATCTATATAAAACGGTAAAGTGTAGAATGAACATAACTCCTGTTGAATCGAATTTTCCCTAGATATAGGTGTTGTATGGAATAAATAAAACGACTTAGACACATTATGCAAGCTGTTCAAGCGAGTCGGCGAGTTAATTGTTTTTATAGGCAACTGATGTGACACCATCATCTCTGACATGCTGCTGAATCAGACGAACCACTTTCCATACCTAGGAAAGCCGGCCTTCAATAAATGCATTACCAAAAAGGGCGTCGGCAGTGGAACATCGAATTGGAGCAGCTCATTTGGTCTTTGAGAGAAGCTCATGAAACGAGTCATTAAGAGGAAAGATGTAAACTCAAAATGAAATCTGATGGTCTATGAAGCTGTCAGCAGCTTAACTTTGCACTATGGCGGCGATACTTTGACTCTCTTTATCGTGGGATCAAAAAGCTAGAACACTTCCATTGGGAAAATCTCTGTTCTTCCAAAAGATTACAAAATGCCCTCTTTGTCGCTACAAAAACAAATCCAAATCCAATCTCAAATACATGGGCCCACTTTCACAAAGCCTAACCTAAATTAATGACGTCGTTATTAATAGTTAAGTGAATGTAATAAGCCAGTGACGATTTGTTTTACTTTTACATTAACTAAAATTTATTACGCATTCTATAAAATGCCTAAGAAAAGTACATGATTTATCTAAGAATTACATAATTTGCCTACACAGACTTTTGCATCATACGTAATGCTTAGGAAAGCTGTAGAAGAAGTTATTTTAGACACTTTACGTTGTCTGTTTTGGCACTCCATAAAATGCCTAGGCACTCTACAGAATACCCAGTTTCACACTTTGCCTGTAATATATATAATGTGAGGATCATTATTATGCAGCATAATGCAAAATGTGAGGATCATTATTATGCAGCGTAATGCAGAAGGTGAGGATCATTATTATGCAGCGTAATGCAACATGTGAGGATTATTATTATTATGCAGCGTAATGCAGAAGGTGAGGATCATTATAATGCAGCGTAATGCAATATGTGAGGGTCATTATTAGCAGCGCATTGCAGTATATGAGGGTCATTATTACGCAGCGTAATGCTATATGTGAAGATCATTATTAGGCAGTGTAATGCAATACGTGATGGTCATTATTATGCAGCGTAATGCAAAAAACATATGTAGAACCTGAAATCAGTCTAATTACTGCCCCTGTCTTTCAAGCAGTGCAACAATAAGACACTGCATGCGATTGTTTTGTTCTTTCCTTTGTTTAGGTTCTCAAGTTGGAAACATTTTAGTCTTCCCTTTCTCTGGTTTACTATGCGATTCGCCTGGATGGCCGTCTGTATTTTACATTATGGGTAAGCCGTTTCGGTGTGATTATGCTAATCGATGCACATTAGAGGGCAGCACATGTAGTTTGTGTATTATATGATCTGTATTTACCTGCTAAATAAAAAATTTGTAATAATAATGATAGCAGCTCACCATTGCCAGACATAAATAAGCCTATATCACAAACGTCTGTTGGACGAGGTGAACATCCTAGCAGACACTATGTATGCTTGGCGACTGAAGTTAAGCAACGCAGAGCCTAGTCAGGGAATGGATATGTGAGCTCGAGTACTGCCCGGTTGAAACGCTGGCATTAAACGTGGCTGGAAGAATTCGGAATCAATTATATGTTTCAAAAATCAACGAACTAATATGTTTATAATAAGACTCATCATATCAACCTTTTCCGTTGCTGTTCTGTTGGGCAAAGTGAAACTGCAATACACTTGTATCTTGCTTGAAGTAATGGAGCAATGAAAAAAACACCAACGATAAGTATTCTCATACAGAGATTTTGCTCGCAGGGCTAAAAATTGCGTATTTTCAGCTGCTTTCGGATGTGTCTTGAATGATAACTAAGTCTCAAACTAGCTTTCAGTTAACTGCTTTGGCTACATTTGTCTAGATCGTTGCTCCAGTCTTCTTATGAAACTACAAATAATTATCTCCTTTTGGCATAAAAAGACTTGCTTCTTCAATTGACACACTGTTTTACTCGGATTAATGTTAAATTACCATTGCCATTATTTCCAAAAATGTTTGTTTGTCTATCTGTCTGTCTGTCTGTTTGTTTGTTTGTTTGTTTTTGTTTGTTTGTTTGTATGTATGCATGTTTGTTTGTTTGTATGTATTTATGTATGCGTGTTTGTTTGTTTGTATGTTTGTTTGTTTGTTAATTTGTTGGTTTTTCAGTAAGGGAGTTGAGAAGAATAAATAATGTTCATACCAAATTATAGTTCTTTTTCTTCAGGGGCATCTGGAATTGTCTGGTTCATATTCTGGTTATTCTTTGCTTATGACACACCTCGACAGCACCCCAGAATCTCAAAAGAGGAGTTAGAATACATAGAGAGTTCCCTGAAAGGTCAAGTAGCCGAGGTAATCACGTGCCTAACTAATTTGTATGTGTAACCTACCAAAGTCAGCGCAAGTGGCTTATAAATTTAACACTATTTTGAAAGACTTGGAAAAAAGTATAAATAATTTTTAATTTCAGTGACTAAATTTAGCGAAGTAAACTTTAATGAAGTAACTTAGCTAAATGTTCTACTTCTTATCTACACGTTGGTTAATCATATGCAAAATATTGCACATTTTTGCAAAACTAGATGCAGAAGTTCTTGATTCAACGTTTTTTTTCGTGTTTCAGCACCCCAGTATACCTTGGAAGCCCTTGCTGACGTCACTCCCGATGTGGTCAATTGTCGTCAATCACTGTGTTCTGGCTTGGGGGTTCTATACGCTGGTTACTACGCTGCCAACGTTTATGAGTGAAATATTAAGACTTGATATTAAAACGGTGAGAAAAAGATCACAGTTAACTCTTTACTTTGTAACAAAATAATGCTAACTCTTCTAATGTGTCGGAGACATTATACCACTGCTGCACGGCGTATCCAACACTAACGTTTTTACTAACTTTGATAATTGTGGCAAAGACTATTTTCTATGTTCTCGTTTAGAATAATTCTTTTTAATAAGTCAATGAACCGCCAAAGACGTCTGATGCATATACAATCCCCTTCAACGTGGCAGTCCTCCCTTATGAATAGCTGGGGAGTGCGAAAGACAAACATGTCAGTATGGTATGGTCACTAATCTAGCTATACTTGGTATTTGCTTAACTTTGTAGCCAGATTCACGCCCGTGTGCATGGATTAGCCGCCGTGCCATACACTAGTATAGGTGGACGACTGTGAGATGAGATGGATTGTCACTCTAGCATTCACAGTAATGACAGATAGCCTATGTGAACTAACAAATAAACTGACAGGCAGATGGTTATATGCTCAGGAGGATGAACATGCAGACAGCTGAACGGACAGGTACACAGGCAGGTAGATATACAGACACACACAGTGTAGTAATTATAGCAACCATTAACTTTTCAGAATGGTTTGTATTCGGCCTTGCCATGGATTGCCTGCACTATTACAATGAATGTTAGTGGCTTCTTGGCAGACGAACTGCGAGAGAGACGCATGTTAAGTACGCAGAATGTGCGACGACTTGTTAACACTATAGGTACTATGATTAGTTGATTATGTCATTCGTTTAAAACTAAACAAAACTGTATTAGTGTTATGTTAACACTATAGATACAATGATTACGTCATCGCTTACCCACAAAAATTATAAAGAAAAGCATGTTATAGTCGTTTGCTAATACTGTAGGTACTATGATGACGTCATCGCTTACTACTAAAGTTGTGAGTAAAAGTCTTTCCTATGCTACAATTCTTATGTACGCGTATACCTTTAAATAGAAACATAAATTATTGACGCCTCTTCAGTGGATTTTTACCATTGTATGATTATTATAACTAAGTAGACCTAACAACTTACAACCACATTTCATGAAAACTAGTAAACACGCTTTATCATGCTGGCACATTAGTCTAACAGTCTCTAATTTATTAGTTAGTGGTACAAATCATACTTACTTTCAAGCAATTATCTAGTTTAATCTGCCTTGTTTAATATAAATAACGCCACTCTTTAACGTTGTCAACTGCTGCTATTTGCATGATTACGAAAAACGCTTTTGCGTAAGTAAAAAAAGTCACATTACATATACCTGTTTAAAACTTTTGCACTGCCAAATTCTTCTGAATGTGACTGCGTAGTAATATTGACAGCTTTTAATACTTAAATGTCAAAAAAGTTCTTACTTCAAGTCTTCAATGTCAGCTATCGTTTTGGCACTATCTATATAGCTGCTCTCAATGATGCTCGCTCCTAATTATTACGACTTTACGTATGAAAAACAAATTAAATTCATTCTTAGCAGCGCTAGGTACAGTTCTATAAATATGTGTGGTAAATCAGACCGTAGCACACCAATTTGCCGTAATTAATTTTCTTCTTCCAGGCATTGCTTTACCCGGTGCATTACTGGTACTCGGCGGTTACCTGAGCTGTGATCAAAAATCTGGATTCATCGCCTTGCTGGTTGTGGGGCAGGGACTATTTGGCTTCACCTACGCCTCCACGTTTCCAAGCATGGTGGACATTGCGCCTCGATACGGCGGAGTGATATTCGGCATTGCCAGTACAGTGGCCACATTGACTGGCATTGCTTCACCGTACGTCGTCAGCATACTGACATCGCACGTAAGTTAGGAATGTAGTAGTACTAGTGGTGATAGTTGTGGTGGCGGTGGCGTTGCTGGTGTTGGCGGGAGTGGTAGTGCTGATAGCAGTCGAAGTAGTAGTAAGTAGGTCAGTCGGTCAGTCAGTCAACTTATTAGCCACATGATGCTAAAGAATGTCTTTTTGCTATTATTGAAAGATGATTATTCAAAGGAAAGTTGTTAATTCTTTGTTTTAATTTTCATAACAGCAAACACAAAAGGAGTGGCAGCTGGTCTTCTGGATATCATTTGCAATTCAGCTGGCAGGAGGCGCCTTCTACAACATATTTATTTCTGGAGAAGTGCAAGACTGGGCGAAAGACACGAAAGATATCAAAGCGCTTCATAATGACAGAAGTTCCATTGTTTTGAGGGAAGAAGCAGACACAGAGAATCCAGCTTTTCAAACTGTTTTACCTGAAGAGGCGTTTGAGACAAAATTGTGACATCACTAGACTGCTAGTCGCAGTAGAAAAATTATTTAATAGTCTAAGAATATTATATAAGTTTTGTAGAGTAAATAAAACGTATAACAACAAACAAATGTGAATGTGCTGTTTGTCATTTTGTAAACTTTGTCGGGCACAGATTTTTATTATTAAGCATGCTTAAATTCCTGGATCCAACAATCTCGCCATGCTCGTGCGTGCGGGCTGAGTGCAACAATTTGCGCCTGGCGAAATCAGAACAGACCTATAAAAACCGATGATTTTGTCACTTTAGTGAACTTCTCACCGATAGTAAGTCTGCGAGAATACTGCTAAATAAATGAAACATTTAACCGAGCCTGAAGAACCAACAGTGCGTGAAGATTCCACATCGTAGCCCCAGTTTAAACATGTAAAATTAGCGAAATACAAATTTTTTTTTGCCCACTCATGCGTAATTGCCTATCTGAAATCTAAACATATCTATAGAACTTGCTGTCAAATTAAACTGTAAGCATATATTACTGTTCTGACTAATAGATGGCCGTCCACTAGAGTGTTTGCCTGGCCTGGTCTTTGCTGTAGGGCTCATGATAGCCAGAGAATGTAATATCCGGTATGCGGAACATTCTCTGCCTAGCTAACATGCGTTTTTGCTCAAGAAAATGACCTTGTGCGTTTATTAATTTTAGGCACCTGGCGTTTTACAATGAAATAACTGCAACACCAAGGACTCAAGTTGATCTTTAAACTGAACAAGCTGCGCAGCCGCTGATTTGTTTACTTTAGTTATACAGCTAGAATTAGCATTAACATTGCAGACTTATGTAGAGACTTATGTAGGCTGTGTGACTATTTAAGTTAAAGGCGAAGATATGTCGGCGATAAATTCCGTGGCCAGTTTAGCCTTTACTGACGTCAGGGTGTGTTTCGTGTTAATAGCAACTATCTGCTTTGTTTACTACCAAAGACAAAGGAAGAAGCTTGCGCCTGGATTGTTCAGTTTCCCACTGGTTGGTAATTTACCACAAATCTACTATCGTACATTCAAAACTCCGGTGTACAAATATTGCCAGGAACTTTCTAAACAACTCGGTCCCGTTATTTCGTTAGATTTCGGTGTTCAAACTACAGTGGTAATCAACCGGGTAGATGAAGCTTTAGAAGCTTTTGTTAAAAAACAAAATGAGTTTGCTGGACGGCCAAAGTCGTGGACGATAGAGAAATTTTCAGAAGGCTATAAAGACATCTTTGCTGGCATGTTTACGTCGACTTGGCGCGTTCAAAGGAAACTTGGTCATAGTGCGTTTAGACACTTTGCTTCTAGAGATGTACTAATTCAAAGAATTCACAGTAGCTTTAATAACATTGCAGCTGTCATAGATAATCTTGAAGAAAAGAAGTTTAATCCAAGAGAATACATATACAACACCATGTACAACATTATCCACGATATGACATTTGGAAAATGCTTTGATTTTTCTGATGAACAATTTAAAAAACTCCGAAAGACAACAGACCGTTTGAATGAAATTGTAGTATCCGGATTTACTCCAGATTATATACCCTTTTTCAGATACTTACCTATGACATCAGCACAAAAAGAATTTCTAGATCTAATGAAGTACATACTTGAATATGTATATGGTCAGTATCATGAGCATGTAAAAATGATTAACAAAGATGACCCTAGAGATATTTGTGATGACTTAATTTTAGCCAGAGAAGGGGCATCCAAAGAAGAAGTAGCAGAACTGACTGACACACATATTGCCCAAACCTGTTTGGATGTGTTTAGCGCTGGAACTGATACCACTTCGATGACCTTACTATGGGCATTTCTTTACATGGCTGCTTATCCAGATGTACAGCAAAAAGTGCAAGAAGAACTGGACGATGTTGTAGGTCATAGCAGACTTCCTAACTACGATAAAGACAAACCACGTCTGTCTTACTGCGACGCTGTAATGCACGAAGTTATGCGAATTAAACCTTTAGTGCCACTCATTTTTCCACACGTAACCACGGCTGACACCTCTGTGGGAGGTTTTGCTCTTCCCAAAGATACCTTGGTAATGGTGAATTTATACAGCCTACATCACGATCCAGCAAACTGGGACGAACCAGAGAAATTCAAACCGGAGAGGTTCTTGGATGATGACGGGAAAATCAGTGCGAAAATTCCAAGTTTCATGCCATTCTCTGCAGGGCGTCGCGTTTGCCTAGGTGAAAGCATTGCCAAGATAAACCTTTTTGTTGTTTTTGCTTGTTTCCTACAGAGGTATAGTTTGTCGATTCCACCTGGCGAAATGGCAAATTTTGAGGAGAAACAACAACCTCTGTTAATAGAAACTAGACCCTATAATATCATGATGAAGAAACGCTTGTAATCCCTAGATTAATGCAGAAATGTAAAGTTGATCCCACTGGAGTGTGATTGTGGCAACTCTTTATAATACGTTCACTTTAATTCTTTCCAGTAGTATTGTAAATTTAATGATCTATATTAAGGTACTTGATGTCTTTACCATGTGCTGGTCATCATGCAAATATTTGCCCACGGTATCGAATTGTGCACATTGCAAAATGCATACGTTATTGGTACGTTATTTTTATGGTATACTAATTAACTCATTATTGTTGTAAGTATCAACAGTGAATGTGTATAATTGCGCTTTTCGAAAAATTAATAAGAGCCCAACAAATTTTATTTAATAACTAGAAACTGTCAAATTGTTATATTACGTAAAACTTAAAGTTTAAAAACTAAAGTTTTTTTCTATTCAGCAATGTTTGTAAATGATAAGTGATACAACACGCTTTTTCTTGGCAAAATGAGTTATAACTGAAGCTAAATCCCGTTAGTAATGTATAAATAACTTTTCTTATACTATAAATAAGAAATGAATTCCAGTTCTTGAAGTATTAAACAAATAGAGAGTAGTGACTGAACACCACTCCACTAAAAAACTATTACATGTTTATCGTAATCTATTGTGACTTGATAGTAATAATTCTTTCTTCCCTTTACTACTCTTATAGATTTTGAAATGCTGTTAGTTGTAGGTCGGTTATCAAACAAAGGTGCACGTATGTAAACTTGTTCTATTGATGCGTGAAAATAATGAAATAAAATTTCAATAATTGGTAACTGAAAACGCCAGTCTGTCCATAGGGCTTAAAACAGGCAAGTCCTTCTGTCCTAATGGCTGCATGTATTTCATTTTTCTTCTTTCACAAAATGTGACGTAATATCGTAGGCTGTAAATCTTCTTTTCTGACAAAAATAATATACACGCTTAAACCAAGTACTTATAGCATGTACATATTAAGTAATTTTTTATTTAGTTATAAATGAGTTATTAATTAGTTTACTTTAGTAGATTACGAATTTGGAATTTATTCATAATTCGTAACTGAAATCTGTACAGTTAAGTTAAAAACGTTAGATAATTCTTTTTTATAGTGAAGTATGTTGTAGCGCTAATCAAGCCTTGGCCCTCAGTTTTAAATAGGTAACACTGAACTAGCCTACTATGAGCACATTTCAACATTATAACCACAGCTATTAAGATGATTATTACTGCTGGTATAAATAATTGAGACATGTAGGTTTTTGATGTCGTAGTTCTGCTAGTGTTGCTGCGGACGTTGTCGTCGTCGTTATCATCGTCGTTGTCATTGTCGTTGTCATTCGTGGTGGTGGTATTGTCTCTGTCGCTGCTATGATAATAATTTTTTATTTTAAGTCTTATTTTAAGTTACTGTTGCTGTGGCAGTGACAATGGTGGTTGTCGCAGTCATCATGATTGTCATTGTTGCTTTTATCGTCATTGCCGCCAGTTGCAGTTTTGTTATTGTCAATGTTTAGTTGTAAGCTATATTCCTAACCATAATGTTTTTTATGAGCTCCATAAATTTCGTGCAGCTACAGTCTTATCTTTGTCGACCTTCGCCAGTCGCTTGTCTACCTTCGTTCGTCGCCCAAGAGTGTTAAATTAACCAATTGCTGGTCGAGAGTTGGACCGACCAGACTTTATTCAATGAGTGTCTCTACTGTGACAGAGTTAACCTTTTTGGTCCATTTTTCTTAGTTGACTATGTTTAACCACAAAGTTGCTCAAAGTTGATTGTGTTTAACCACAAAGTTGCTCAAAGTGCTAAAACGAATTGCACCGTGAATAGGCGTATAGTAATATTAATACACTTTGTTTTACTTATTGTTTTAATAACATTCAATACGAACAGAGAGAAAAAGAAACGCAAAAGTTGGGTTCCTTCCATATCCGACGACCTACGTTGTTAGAATTTATTGGGTAATAAATTGCCTGGAATTTGCTCGGTATAATGGAGAGTCACTCTAGTAGGCCTGTGATCAAAAAATAATCTAGAAAAAGACATAACAAATATAAATGCAGCATTTAACTATTTTGGTTTAAAAATGAATGATGATAAGACAGAATTTATCGTAATATCACCCAAATCAAATGACATTACTTCTTCTAATGCAACACTAAAAGTAGGTGACTGTTCCATAGAACAAGCAAAAACTGTAAAATTTTTAGGCATTACAGTCGACAATAAACTCACTTGGGATGAACAGTTTCATCAAATAGACAACAAGATGGCATTAAGCACGACATTCTTACGCCAAACCATAGGCCATCTAACCAAGAAAACAAAAATTCTCATCTACAAAAGTCTAATATTACCACATTATCTATATGGTTGCACTTTACTTCAAAACGTTAAATATGAAAACTTTAGAAAACTAAATACAATGCAAAACTACGCACTTAGATTAATTCATGGCTACTCTAACAAAACTGCTAAACAACATGCTGCTTTTGCAACAAGCTTAAGAACGTCTACAAAAATACCAATATTAGAAGCCTATCGAGATTACAAAACACTGATATTTCTTTATAAATATATAAATAAACTGAGCATTCCATTTATAAACAATCCCTTGGCATTTATTCCTGATACCACTTTAAACACTAGAACATACAATTTAAAGCAAATTACAGAAAACAATAACTTTGGAAATAACTCTATATCAAAACAGGCCATACATTTATGGAACTTACTACCCAGTGAAATAAAACAAATAGAATCTCTCCACCACTTTAAAAAGAAATTAAAAGAATATCAATATAACAGGTTTCAACTTCCACATTGTGCATCTGATACTAATTACACAGACTCCACTTTCATCTACCCCCGCCCCTGACTCCATATAACGATTAAAAATGAATTTTTTAAAAAAAAATTATGTAATGTAATACGTGAGTAGTATAGATGTTACACCTCTGGCCGATTTCCCCCCTCCTTTGGCTGCCCGGGGGGGGTGGGGAAAAACACCCCTAAAAAGTGCGAAAATCCGCGAAAACCCCTAAAAAAGTGTGAAAACCCGTGTGAAAGTGCACACGTGACCGAAATCGACGAAAAAGCGCGAAAAACAAAGAAAAACGAAGAAAAGGCGTGTGAAACGAGGTAAAAATCGCCTCAAACGAAGAAAAAGGGAGAAGTGGAGTTCCCGCCGAGGACTAATTAGTGCTAATTGGCGCTAATTGGGGAGCCCCTGCCACCCCTCCGCCGCTTGCAAACGTCCGTCCCGGGGTCGGGGACCCCCCCCCCCCCCTGCAACCCACCCCTCCGTCGCGTGGAATCGTCCACTGCAGGCAATGAGGGAAATCTTTTTCCCGCCACTCGCGCAGTGCCGGCCCTTTTCCGCGACCACTTCTCTCTCTCTCGGGTGCCCTCCCTTTTCCGCGAGCACTTCTCTCGCAGGTTTAGATGTGTGTGCGTGTGGAGATTTATTTCAAACGCCAAAGTTCGATAAATGCATTTTCACAAATCTTTTTTATTGATGGATTACAAAAAAATTTTTTATGCAAAATACATATGTGCTAAAACTAGATTATTATTATTATTATGGTGACATGATAGTTCTACATTTTACGTTTTTTCGCAAATTACACAAATTATGCAAATTACAGTAAAACTACACTAATGACGACGAGCGAGTACATGGATTGTCGTCGTCGATGTGATACAGACAAACGTTATTGTTGTTAAAAACGAATTCGTTAAATTTGCGGAAAACGCGAGAGAAATCCTCGACCTTTGTCCCGCCCATCATTATTATGCTTCCGGTGTGAAAAATGTTCAGAGTAATTTGCTCGCATTTGCAAGTTAGTTTGGGAAATAGTTCCACTTCGTAAAACACTTCTCTAAAAGAATGCGTCGAAGGACGAACGAGTTCTTCGTACAGTGCACCCAGCTTCAATCTGCAGCGAATTTTGGCTCTGGCGGTGATGGTGCGAATTGCGATCCCGTCGGCGGGCGTCAGTCCGAGACCTTTCGAGAGTTCTTCGATCGCATTGCGTAGTACTTTTTCCTCCGAAAAACCGTTGGCCACCACGGAGCCGGAGGCAAAAATCATCAGCGTCCCGCCCAGTCGCTTTAGCAGAAGCATTTGTGGTTTCCTTTCGTAGCGTCTTCCGCCCGTTCTCCGTCGGAGTTCGTTCAGATCGAAGCGCTGCGAGAACGAAGCCGTGGCGACGATGTTGACCGTTTGGACTGACACGGTTCTGGCTCTCAACATACTACGCGGTAATGTGAAGTTGAAAACCAAACAGATAAAGGTATTGAGGGGACATCGCAATGTGCTGAGAAAATTGGCACGCGCCGGTTCCACGTTGAAGGCCAGAAGACGTGCGCTAGTGCAAAAAGGTGGTATATTTCCAATCATACCCCTCTTGGCGGGCATATTTGGCGCCACTTCGGCTGCTGCTAGCGTAGCCAGAACGGTGAAGACATTCCGCGATAAGAAGAAAAAGAAATAAAATGTATTCTCAGATGGTTTTACTACCGCTGGCAGAGTATAACAGGTTAAAACATACGCGCCTCGTTCTAGACACGCCCGTCGAGCAGAAAACTGTAGAAATTCAACAGAAAATGGCGGAATTGGCAGCTCGAGGATTGCCACCCGATGTGGAAAATAAGATGAGAAGCGAATTGATGCAGGAGATCAAAGATTTGAAAAAGCCCTCCTCCACGGGCGAAGATGACGATGGAACCCGACTGAAAGACACTCAAATAATCGAGGCATTACCCACCAAGTACAAGAGTAGGGGACAAAAAATGCTCTCCTTTTTGAAGGCCCATCGAACGCGTTGGGACGAAATGGGGCGTTTCGTGCACGAGGGACGCGCAATGAGTGGCACGCACCTGGTGGACTTGATAAATTTTGCCACAACTAGCGAGAAGATGACTCCCCCTCGCGGTTGGTCCGACTTTTATCGTCATCTCAAAGAAATAAGTGTGCCCATGACTCTATTGGGTAAAACGGCTAAGACAGAACTCGAGAAGGGTCAACAGCAACAACAGCAGCGCGAAAGGTTGGGACTGACGACACCCCCATCCTCTCTAGCGCATCGACGCGTGGTGGCCGATGACGAAGCGAGGACAGCGACACCGACACCACCACCACCAGCCCCTCTACCTTCTAATAAACGAACCACGCGAAAACGTGGACCTCAACAACAACAACAACAACAACAACAGCATCCTCGTCGTCGACGTCGACGACAATCCTCACCCATAGTTAGAGAATGGGCGAGACTGGAGACAGAAGATTAGCCGAAATCTACTACGATTTGCGTCATCCTGCCGGTTATGCTAGCGCACGTGCATTGAAACGCGCCTCTGGCGACACGATGCGTCGCGTGCGCGAATGGTTGAGTGCGCAATCCGCCTACACCCTCCACAGGGGTGCCAGACGTAGTAGATATGACACTCGCCCGACTTTGACGCGCGGTATTGATTATCAATGGCAAGCCGATTTGGTAATTATGGCCGCGCTATCCAAATATAACGATGGCTACAAATACATGTTAACCGTGGTGGATTGTTTTAGTCGTTATGCCTGGGCGAGAGCTTTGAAGAGTAAAGGTGGACGCGAAACTGCCGAGGCTCTACGCTCCATATTCGAAGAGGAGGGGCGCGCGCCCCTCAAATTACACACGGACAAGGGTAAAGAATTTCAAAATAGACATGTGCAAAAATTGTTGAAAGACTATGG
>JAQGDQ010000965.1:0-11278 GCA_030141605.1 Tubiluchus corallicola
TATTCATATGCACAACTCACCTGTCATTATAGCACAACTCACCTGTCATTATAGCACAACTCACCTGTCATTATAGCACAACTCACCTGTCATTATAGCACAACTCACCAGTCATTATAGCACAACTCACCTGTCATTATAGCACAACTCACCTGTCATTATAGCACAACTCACCTGTCATTATAGCATAACTCAATGTCATTATAGCACAACTCACCTGTCATTATAGCACAACTCACCTGTCATTATAGCACAACTCACCTGTCATTATAGCACAACTCACCTGTCATTATAGCACAACTCACCTGTCATTATAGCACAACTCACCAGTCATTATAGCACAACTCACCAGTCATTATAGCACAACTCACCAGTCATTATAGCACAACTCACCTGTCATTATAGCACAACTCACCAGTCATTATAGCACAACTCACCAGTCATTATAGCACAACTCACCAGTCATTATAGCACAACTCACTTGTCATTATAGCACAACTCACTTGTCATTATAGCACAACTCACTTGTCATTATAGCATAACTCACCTATGTCACCTGTCAACTCATTCGCTCAACTCACCTGTCATTATAGCTCAACTCACCAGTCATTATAGCACAACTCACTTGTCATTATAGCATAACTCACCTATGTCACCTGTCAACTCATTCGCTCAACTCACCTGTCATTATAGCTCAACTCACCTGTCATTATAGCACAACTCACCAGTCATTATAGCACAACTCACCAGTCATTATAGCACAACTCACCAGTCATTATAGCATAACTCACTTGTCATTATAGCATAACTCACCTGTGTCACCTGTCAACTCATTCGCTCAACTCACCTGTCATTATAGCACAGTGCTAGTGGCGCCTGGGCGTTGGCCAAGAATGAATTCGTTCGTCCCGGGTGGTCGACGTCGTGGATCACTGCCGCGATCAGTGCTGCCACCTGGTCAACTTTCGTCAGCGTATTCTGAAAGCATAGCGAAGCGATACATTACTGATAACTTTTGTTTGCGAAGCTTCTCCTTATCGTTACTTTCACGGAAGAAGCTACAGTCACATATGAAGAAAAGCGTCTTATGAAACCACTTTTTCCTCGGACTTCTTATCTGTGGAATTCTCCACCAGAAAATGTTTCCTCTACTAATTACAACCACACTCAATTCAAGAAGATTATCAGTAAATGCTTTCTATCAATATCAAAATAAAGGCAAATATGAGCATGAATATATTTAGACATATTTCGCTATGTCAACAAAGCTGATTGAAGAAAAATACATTTAGACAAAAAACATTTTTTCCTCGGACACCTTATCTGTGGAATTCTCTACCAGAAATAGTTTTCCCTATCAATTACAGTCTCACCCAATTCAAAATGAACAACAGTAAATGCTTTCTATCAAGCTGCTAAGGAAACCATTTTTTCCTTGGACTTCGTCTCTGTGGAATTCTCTACCAGAAATAGTTTCCCCTATCAATTACGGCCTCGTATCACTACCAAATTCGTTGTGAATACGAATATGAATATATTTCGCATGAACTTTAGACTTCTCTGCGAACGTTTCCGGCTTTCTATTGCGGCTACTTATCTGGACTGACCACTGAATGGCCAACGGCCACTCTAGAACAATTGCGATCAACGGGGAATTGTTACCTTTAATTTCTCCCTGTTTAAGAAGTAAGCCGACGCCTGCAACACGTCGGAGGCGTGGGTGGAATTGTGATATGAGTTCTTGGAGTGGTACCCCGCTTCGATGCGACTCAGCCACGTGTGCAGCATCTTCTCCGGACAGTTCAGCATCTCGCAGACGCCGAATCGGGCGAATATCTTCAATCCCAAAAACAACAGCGGCCTGAAATGGCAAGAAAATAGGACGTTATCAGGGATGAGAATGACAAATTGCAAATAACTCCAATGGGGTTCAAGGGAGCCCCCTTGGAGCCAGCAACAAATTGCAAAAAACTCTGAAACAGGCCGTAGGCAGCAAGAAATTGCAATTTTGTGACCATAGAGAGCCTCTAAGTGGACTTAAAATATCAATTACCTTGTTTCATGCATAATTTAAAATACCCAACTATCAAGGATACATGATACCTAATTGTCTCAAAAATGCCCAAGTACTGGCCGCTCCTATGCAAAAGTTTATAAAAACTGTCTGCAATTGACTCAAATAACTCCGCACAATTGACTCTGTATTTTTATACATAGAGATCTACACGTGGTTACACTGATGTACGTGATGTAAACAAAGTGACGGCCTGCCAACTAGCGGTCAGCTTGTGAAATAATGTACTGGGTCCGTAAAAATTTTCTCAACGAATTTACGCGATTTACAAAAATGGCACTACTGGTCTTCCAAAAACTCAGAAAATTCTCATCCCTGCGTTATGCATCACGGTGCAATCATCATGTCGTTAAAAACAGCAAAAAAGAAAATGAAAAAACTAATTAGTTACTTGGTCTATAAAATCTGGCTGACATGTACAGCACTTTTTTCGTAAAAGAAACAGCAGAAACCTCGAGGTTGCAATGATAGCCTCTTAATAATAGCCGTAATTGATGGAAATTATAATAAATTGGAACTACGCTTGGTGCTGATATATATGATGTTAAAGCGTGCCTGATTAAAGGAAGACAGGATGATTTTTCAAACACTATCCCATTTTCAAGTCCGATAAAAAGTATACATTTTAACACAATTAATACTGCAAAAGCGCTTCTGATGATAAATTAATTGATTAAAAAGCTTAATAAATGGTGTGTGACCCCAACTGTTGATCACATCACAAACTAACATAATTTTCAGCAGCAAAAAATTCCACCAGCGTGTTGCACGTGTTCACAAAAGCGAAAATTAAAGTACAGCGCTACCATAAGACATTCAGTGTGTTGTACTAAAATTAGGCAAGTTTTAAGATAAAAATTCAAGTTTCTAATTCTAAAATGCACGAGCTGTAGAACGTGTGTAGTTTGTCACAAACTAACACATCTGAACCGAGCGGTACGGCACCTGTTTTTTGCGCAATGCATTTCCGAAATGCAGGCGCTAGTGAATGGCGAAATGCATGTAACAGCGAAGAACTAGTGGCGCGAACGTGAAATTGTGTTTGTGTGGTAACAATTCTTTCACGTAAGTCATTTTTGTTGAAAAGATAGAATGTTTCATTTCAATATTTTAAAGAATAGATTGTTTTGACTTACGGTTTAAGATTGGATCTGGGTTTTGCTTTACTTATATATAGAAAATTAATAGGAATAGTATGAATGTAAACTTACACAGCTTATTTATCTTCTTACAAGACGACTGTATATATATATATCCCTTATATTAATATTCTTGGTATATATATTTATTTATATATAAGATTCGAGGCTTCGACGACGGCACCATTTGCAGCGATCTATACATCAAACGAAAGGTCTCGATCTAGTGTCGTCCCCTTATATATATATATATTCAGTCGTCTTGTAACAAGATAAATACATATATATGTATATGTATATGTGTATGTGTATATACATATACATATATATATATATACACATATATATATATATACATATGCATATATACATGTATACCATAAACAATTTGAAATTATAGAAAATACATATATACATGTGAGTTTTTCTATATCATATATAAATTTCGAATAATTACCGTTTATCAGTTAGCTTTTCTAACTGAATAACATTAATACTCCATTGGTCGTCTCTTTCTAATATCTTTTGCACCTCTGGAGACGACTTCAACGTCAGTAGCGTGGGCGGCAATGCCGACGTCAGTCCGTGCTGTGCCCTCATATGCATCTCGTGTCCCGGGGAGGCCGGCAACGAATGCTTCTTGTAGGTGCGGGCCATCAGACCGTCCATGTAGTCGGCCGTCATCTCGTCGTGTTCCAACACGTTCTCGTTCAGCGGCGAGTACAGTTCGGACGATCGCAGGATGTCCAAGACTTTGTCCAGTAGAGGCACTACAGTCCCGGGACAGTTCTCTTGCACGGCACTAATGATATTTACAACCTGGAAACATAAATGTAGTTGACACTTCCGTGCCACCAAATAGATAGTATCACACAAAATTACGAGTATTCGTGACACTTCAGTGCCACCAAATGGATAGTTGGTACCAAAACAGATGAAGAGAGAAAAAAACCTACCTTTGTTATTGGCGCTTCTATGGTCATAGAGTGAATCCTCGCCATAGACTGACGGCGTGATAACGGATGCATACCACCTGTATTGAAAAGAGAAAAAAATCGATCACCATTACGTAAAAAAATGATGAACACAAATACTCAAAAACCAAAAACAATAGCAGAACTCTTTGATTCAAGCTGCAGACTTAAAAGCGAGTTAAAAACGGAATCGCTGTTCGTTAAAAAATATGAAATTTTCATCGTGCGAAAGTCCGATTTATAAAACTTTATATAACTGAAAACTTGTAATTACATTTAGACTGATTTAAGAAAAATGAAATTTGCTTAGATACAAAAATTTATCAACCTTACTAATTTTCACTTTGTGCAAATCCTGTTTAAGCTATTCGTGCAGTTTGTGTCCTTGCAGATAGGACAATGAAATAAACTCATATCTCGGTTTGCCGGACAAAAGCGGGGAGCCGTCGGTCCGAATTTGACGAATGTCCGTAGTTACCGATACTAAGCAAATACAGTAGGTGCCCATGCATTAGACTCACGGTAATGTAGAATCAATCTCCTAATTGTCTCAAAAATGTTTAGTACGGGCCGCTTCTACGCAAAAGTATATAAAAACTGTCGGCAATTGACTCAAATAACTGCGCATAATTGACTCTATATTTTTTCTGCACATGCTTAAATAAATATGTGCGACCAATGAGATTTTACTATTTCTATATCGTCTTACTTTGCTTTTTTACGCTATATACGTAGAAACAATCAGGTCAAGTACAGTTCATTACACGCTGCTTGGTTACACTGATGTAATGACGTAAACAAAGTGACGGCCCGACAACTAGCGGTCAGCTCGCGAAATAAACAACGGACTCTGTTCATAGTATGTGGGACTTTCTAATGCTCCAGATTTGTCCGTTTCTACGGGTATCCGTAAAAGCGAAGTCCGGCGAACAGAGATATGAGTGTAAAGTGTAATCATGATCGTGAGTAATCACAATCGTGAGTAATCATAAAACGGCAAGCGAAGCGAGAAGAATAGTGCTACACAGAAACTCGCTAGAATAGTTTTAACTCCTTCAGGACCGTAAGTGTTTGCTGTGTGTTAGAACATGAATACAGTAACATCCCAAACTTAACTCTTTCAGGACCGTAAGAGTTTGCTGCCTTTTGCGCGGGTTCATGAAAAACTGCCGTCACAGAGCAGCGATCTCATTATATTTGATAATTTTTGTAGTTTTCTACTCCTCACACAGTGGATTTTCATAAAATTATACACGAAATGCATTTGCTTACCTTGGTCAAATTAAAAATCGATTTTTGATGCGACAAAAATGAAAAAGGCTTTCAGTAACTGCAGTGTTTGCACTGTAACAATGTACAGTATCACTTGTGTGAAATCGGCTAATGCAGAAAATTTCAACTATACAGGTACAACACTCTGATAAAATTTGGCCTCAAATCTACTCTATTTCTAAGGAGAAATTCCTGTTAAAAGATGAAATGACCTTAATTTATCCTTGGCTGATTGGCTGTTTTTTTTTTCTGGAACTCTGTACAGCAGACAGTTCTCTTGGGCTGTAGCAAGCAGGCAATCAATAAAATTGTGTGTACGATCACGCATGTGTACACCAGACTACGCTACTCGATAAGCCAAGTTGGAGTGCCCAAAAGGGCGTGCTCATCTTAATTTTATCCAATTAAATCACTTAAGCAAATAGCACGATTGGATAGACGAGATTCTCCTGAATAGAACAGTGCCTAATTTGTAATTTCCAACATGTCTACTAACCCTAACCATTCTTTCATTCACTCATTTCTGCCACCCCTTCCTTCTTCCTATCCCTAATCTTACTATTTTTTTCCATTCCATCATGTCTACTAACCCTAACCATTCTTTCATTCACTCATCCTCCCCTCCCTTCCTTCTTCCTATCCCTAATCTTACTATTTTTTCCATTCCATCATGTCTACTAACCCTAACCATTCTTTCAATCACTCATCCTCCCCTCCCTTCCTTCTTCCCATCCCTAATCTTAATATTTTTCCATTCCATCATGTCTACTAATCCTAACCATTCTTTCATTCACTCATCTGTGCCACCCTAACAAGCCAAGCTTTCAAGGTGTCATACAGCAACTCTTTTATTTGGTTAATTTGACTTCATCAACGGTTTTTTTACCTATACTGTTTCTTTTTGTTTCAATAATATTGTATGTTGATGTATTGTATATGTCTTGCTGGAGTGAAATAAATTGATTGATTAAACATTTAGTTAGGTCTCTTTCACACAGTAGCAGAAATGTCATAAGTCTTATAAGAGCTATTCTGAGAGGTGCAGCCCTGAAGGAGTTGAGTACAACAAGTCCAAGATCATTAAATTCAGATACGCCGGGGCAAAGCGACACCCGGATCATAACTAGTTAAGAAAAACAACCACTTCAAAACAAATCGCGAGCGTTTGTTTATTATTTCGAAACGTCTGATTTGTTATCGCATCAGCACGAGTGCGGATGATGCGGAGCGTGCGGTCGAGGGAATCGAGTTTAGTGGCAAAAACACAAGGTTGCCACACCGGCTGCAGAAATCGCACAAAATTTCTCTACAAAGAAGCCTCTGCGGGTGCCCCGTACAAGTGATGGGCGATTAATAGATTAATCGATTAATCTATTAATCGCCATTACAACTACGTGTAAAAATTAATTTATTCGAGGACTCGGCAGCAATTAACCCTTACAGGGTCACGATTTTTTACGACCAATTTTGGTAACCGGGGGGGGGGGGTTGTGTAAAAAATTACCCCCACCATAATTCGTAATTTACTTTCGATAAACCGCCGTGTTTCATTAGTAAACAGCAACAGCATAATTTGTGGTTATGTTGACCACCATAGGATACATTATACCTCTGCTTAAACACATGTGACTTACCGTATTTTCCCGTGTATAAGAGACCCTTTTTTGCTCAGAATTTTCACTTTAAAAATAGGGTGTCTCTTATACATGGGAGTAAGTCCAGAATGGAATGGTGTAAAGCCAAAGGTCATTATTAAATCTTTCAAGAAGTGTGGCATCTCCAATGCCATGGACGGCACAGAGGACAATGCCATTTTTGAACAGAGTGACTCCTCTGATGATGAACTGGCTGGAATTGCTGAAGGTCTGACTCCAGTTGATATTTTTGATGAGAGTGATGAGGAATTTAATGATTTCTATGATGAATAAAGTTATTCATTACCAAAAAACTTTTTTCCAGAATTTTTGCCTAAAAATTGAAGGGGTCTCTTATACACAAGGGTCTCTTATACATGGGAAAATACGGTACTAGTAATATGAAATTTAAATTCACTTAGTTACGTTCCCTTATCTATGCTGGAATAACTGTAGACAACCGACATTGCAACGCCTGTGCAAAAATCATTGTTATTTTGAATTTGTTGTCTACTAAAGGCCGCTAAAGGTCTTTTCGAAGTGTTTAACAAAGTATCTGGTAGATGGCAGCACTATGCACATAGCACCTTCTGTCTTATATCTCACCGTTTTTAAAGCACTGCTGCCAACAATCGCAGTGATAATGAGTACAGTAACTCTTTAAGACCTTCCTTGAAATGTTCAGCAAAGTATCTGGTAGATGGCAGCACTATGCACGTACCACCTTCTGCCTCGTATCTCACCGTTTTTAAAGCACAATGTGTAGGGCAACACACTAAAGGCCTTCTTCAAAATGTTTAACAAAGTAGATGGCAGCACTATGTGCATACCCGTACTGCAGCGAGCCTAACTCCATTGAAGCCGGCCGCGCCAGATTACGAATATTTCAGATTTCATGTCCCCGTGGCCGATCTTGCATCGACGCCAGGTTTAACCCTTTCAGTCCCAAATTATTTTTTCAATAAGAAAAAAATTTTTGGCTTGGTACTTTTGTTCAGTATGTCCACCTTGTTTACACATAATAATTATTTTTTTCTACCTGTGCCCGTGTGCTAAATATAGCCTGTATCCCACGGGATACATTGGGATTCAATGGAAGCATAAAATGTGCTTCATTTTGCAACTGCTGATAATTTTTTAAAGTATTTAAGACATTTAGTATGCATGCTATGCTGATCTGTACAAAGTCGTCTCTAAAGTACTGTACCTTGCGCAGTTTTTTATGCTATGTAGATTTTCTAGTTTGCCATTTTATCATCATTTTAGTCTATTGCTATTGGCTTAAATCAAAATAACTATTAACAGATCAAATAACTGTCAGTTTTAAAATTGTATTAATTTTAAAGGCAGAAAATATTCTCGTATCCCACGGGATACAACGGGTATGAAAGGGTTAATACCGGGCAGCAAGAGACCACAAGAAGCCATGCGCTCAGAGGTAAAATCGGGATTTGAATAGCAGGAGGAAGAAAACCGACCTCACGACTTCCGCGAGCAAACTTTAGACGAGACAAAAGCGGCGCACACAACTGAAGAGCTAAACAGCAAACACAGTAGATGAACACGTGCTTTCCTCGACAAAGCAAAAGGCTTAGCTGAAACAATTCAAATAGAGTCTAAGCTGAAAAGAATCAATAAAAAACATCTAAAAACACAAAAACAAACTTTAAACAGAGTGTGCAACAGATATCACAGTTTTCGTTCAGACTGTCACTTATTTCCTCCAGACTGTTGAAAAATCACTGTCACTCAAAAGCACAAATCCTTTAATTATTTGAGAACCTTTACTATCAACACGAACATCCTTACTACTGCATGCCTACTACTTTCTTGATCGCCTAGCATTGATCTTGACTGACAGTGATTAGTCGTCTGCGAGAACGCATGACAGTCCGTACAGCACAGTGCAGAACGGCACGACACACAGGGGTGCGATTTAGCACTAACCCTCACTGCTGATTGATCGTACGTCCCCGGAGAGCTTATACAGCGAACGTATGCTATTGCGCCTCATGTGGAGTTCTAGATGAACGCACAAAAACAAGCAACGAAAATGTTAGTAAACAAACAATTATGTCACGTAAGATAAGCATTCATGTTACGGCACGCACTGCCTTGTCATGCTAGCCTTGCAAACCATGCTTTTGTAAACCGCAGGGCACAACTAAGACACATCTCTCAACCTACTGAAACAAGAGGTCGATATAAAGAAGAAATAATACGGGCCCTAGTCCTGATCCCCGAGGGACACCATTGCTCCATGCTCCAACTAACACAATTTACTCCAGGGGTGTGCAAATTATCTGACTAGCCGGGCCATATTAAACATTCCCGCAATTCCTGTGGGCCACATGCAGTTTGGTCAAGGAGCCAAGTACAGTAGGACCGATTTTTGCAACCGATTTGCGCACATCATTACTACTGCACTACTACACTCAAGAAACTATTTTAGAAGTTATTAAAATTGATATTAAAAATCATATATTGCATCATGTCCGACAGTGACATTAAGTGATAACGGTCTTGTAAGGGTTAATGCCATCCGATCTAGACGAAAAAACTACCCGCACTATCTGTGCGATATTGGTGCAGACTTCAGCTGGATCGCGTGGGCCGCAGTTTGCACACCCCTGATTTACTCTATCTACTACAATCCAATTTGACACACGATTCTAATACAATTCAACTTGCTATGCATTTCAGTTCACACCGTTACGGCACTAACGTTGCACCCGACATAGGAACATCACCCGGCTTCTCGGACAGAAATAATCCGGTAAAATTACGCCCGCTAAGAAACATTACACGGTTTCTTACCATTCTTACCATTAGGAAAGGTGACCATGTCGGCGTCCTTGAGGCTTGTGAGGCTCTGTATCGTCGAGTCTGCTGTCAGCTCGTCTTTATGCTTAAGATACACGTAGTGACTCACTCTCCTAAAGAAGAAAAAAACAAATCTCTTCCATGTCAAAAACACGTGGCTAATAATAAAGTTAATGCCATTAGGGTAAAATGGAACACTGCTTATAGAAAAATATTCGATTTTAGACAAAATGAAAGCATCAAATTGTTATTGCATCAAAATGTATTTTTGTGGCACAATGCCTGTGAATTATTAAACAGATCGTGCGCGAGTATAGCCTTAAATATGAAATTTGAATTTTTATCTTAAAACTTGCCTAGTTTTAGTACAACACACTGAATATCTTACAGTAGCACTGTACTTCAATTTTCCCTTTCGCAAACACGTGCAACACGTCTTCGTGGTATATTTTTGCTGTTGACAATTATGTTAGTTTGTGATGTCATCAATAGTTGGGCTCGCCAATTAGGTTCGCTCTTGGATTATCATTTGTATAAAAATGTGTACTTTTGAAGATGGGATAGTATATGAAAAATCTTCCTTTAAAGTCAGGATAGATATGCCGGTTCTGGATAACTGGGGATGGCAGATGTGAAATTGGGGGTCAAACAATGAAGTTAATGCCGTTAGGGTAAAATGGAACACTGCTTATAGAAAAATATTCGGTTTAAGACAAAACGAAAGCGGCAAATTGTTAATGTATTTTTGTGGCACAATGCCTGCGAATTATTTAATAGATAGTCGAAAATTAAACTTTGTGAGAAAAATTGTAAACTCTTGCACATTGAGAATTCCAAAGCTATGCTACTATGTAAATAACAGTCAAGTAAATTTAAGATTTAAATATGGTTGTACTGTAGATCTAAACGAAAATGTAAAATTAAAAAAGGTTAAGAACTCATTTAAAGATTATGTTTTAAGATATCTATTATAGCTCCTTACAACACTGTATAATGTAATATAATTACAAGGGAACTACAATGTGTGGTTATTATAAAGTTGAATGTCTGTAGATATGTTACTTTACTAATATCGCATTACCTGTTTTACTAACATCTTTCTTTTTGTAAACTGCATATTTTTATGCGAAACAAACTCATAATAATAATTATTAGTCTACAAGCTCAAACAATACGATCGGTCAACTCAGCGGCACTCAGCAAAGAGAACAAAAAAACATTAATGGTATAATTGTGCATCTTTTGATTTCCCGCATATATTTTACAAAGGAAATTTCAAGTTGAAAACAGACGATAGCTATCAAAGCAATACGTAACTGAACGAAGTACACATAAGAAGTTACGTATTGCTCGGCGAGTTAA
>JAQGDQ010000965.1:15460-75241 GCA_030141605.1 Tubiluchus corallicola
TAAAAAAAATATTTTTTTGTGATTTTTTGTACAAAGTAACGAGTTGTAAGCATTGGCAACACTGAAAACGAACGTTAGAAGGAGAGAAAGAGAAAGAAAACAAACCAACAAAAGCGCATTTCCGGATTTGCTATTTTACATTGTTTTTTTTTCTCATTGTCTTTTTGTTATCAAGATGGCGAAGTTTCAACCAAAGCATGAGCTGGAGTTCGGTCTGAAAATAACTGAGAGAGACCCAACCACCAGAGACGTACTCTCTGTAGACTACCCTGCAGTTTTAGGACTATTTAATTTTTTTATGCTCATACGTTCTCTGCGGTTGTCTCTCGTTATTTTCAGACCGAACCTCAGCTCATGCTTTTGGCTGGAATCTCGCCATTTTGATAACAAAGCACAATGAAAAGCAAAATAAAATAAACGCTGGAAATGCTTTTTGCTGGCTTCCATTTTCCTTCCTTTCTAACGTTTTCGCGTGTTGCCACGCTTACAACTCGCCATGCAATAGAAAATCACAAAAAAAATTTTTATAGCGCATTTTTTAGCTTTTATGGATTTTCAAATTTTATTTTATGGATTTTTGGTCTTATTTTATGGATATCCATAAAATAAGACCAAAAATCCATAAAATAAAATTTGAAGAATCCATAAGATAAAAAATGCATATAATAAAAATTTTTTTTTTGTGATTTTCTGTACAAAGTAACGAGTTGTAAGCATTGGCAACACTGAAAACGAACGTTAGAAGGAGAGAAAGAGAAAGAAAACAAACCAACAAAAGCGCATTTCCGGATTTGCTATTTTACATTTTGCTTTTTTTTCATTGTCTTTTTGTTATCAAGATGGCGAAGTTTCAACCAAAGCATGAGCTGGAGTTCGGTCTGAAAATAACTGAGAGAGACCCAACCACCAGAGACGTACTCTCTGTAGACTAATAAAATTAAAACTAAGTCCTGCGTGTTTAAAAACACGTTTCAAGCACTCATGTTTTTACTTTTTAATTGATTTCCCCCTGGGCATCTCGTTCCAGATATAGTCTATTTCTTATTTTATTGATATCCATAAAATAAAATTTCAAAAATCCATAAAATAAGCTATTTTATTTATTTTATGCATATCCATAATCTTATGCACCCTGGCATTATACCAAAGCCATAAAGGTTAGCCAGTTGAACATGGCATTTGAGTAATAGTAGCAAGTATAATGGACAGTATAATTGATTTGACCTTTAAAGTTGTCTGGGTCGTTGTTGAGTCTTAAATAATGCTAGCATGGTGCTGGATTTAAAATGTAATTTAGTGACATTTGTTATAAATAATTGTGATTGTGGGATCGAGTTTTATATGCTAGATAGATAGATAAACAATGCTAGATAGGTAGATAAACAATGCTAGATAGATAGATAAACAATGCTAGATAGATAGATAAACAATGCTAGATAGATAGATAAACAATGCTAGATAGATAGATAAACAATGCTAGATAGATAGATAAACAATGCTAGATAGATAGATAAACAATGCTAGATAGATAGATAAACAATGCTAGATAGATAGATAAACAATGCTAGATAGATAGATAAACAATGCTAGATAGGTAGATAAACAATGCTAGATAGATATAGATAGCATATGAAGATATAGAGATACCTTTCTACAAAGATATAGGAAAGTGTATCTATCTATTTATTTACTTATTTTTATTTTATTGAACCATAAGAAAAGAAATTACAGAAGATAAAGAAAAAGCGACTTAAAAAAACATTGTACATCTAAACAAAGAAACCACATAAGTTGTTTAATGGTTTAAGCACAAAAAATGTATGCAACAGAGCAACATAACTTACTTATATACTTATAACATTATAACTTATAACACTTATAACATTATTTATATACTTATAACATTATAACTTATAACACTTATAACATTACTTATATATGAGTTATTACAAAGTACAGTTGTGATGGGAACACAAAAGAATTTCCTTCATAGCATATGGTGTTCTCGGAAATCTTTATTTCTGTATATAAAAAAATGAAAATAATAAATTTGACTGCTTTAAAGGTCAAATCAATTATACTGTCCGTTATACTTGCTACTATTACTCAAATGCCAGGTTCAACTGGCCAACCCTTAAGGCTTTGGTATAATGCCAGGGTGCATAAGATTATGGATATGCATAAAATAAATAAAATAGCTTATTTTATGGATTTTTGAAATTTTATTTTATGGATATCAATAAAATAAGAAATAGACTATATCTGGAATGAGATGCCCAGGGGGAAATCAATTAAAAAGTAAAAATAGGAGTGTTTGAAACGTGTTTTTAAACACACAGGACTTAGTTTTAATTTTATTAGTCTACAGAGAGTACGTCTCTGGTGGTTGGGTCTCTCTCAGTTATTTTCAGACCAAACTCCAGCTCATGCTTTGGTTGAAACTTCGCCATCTTGATAACAAAAAGACAATGAAAAAAAAACAAAATGTAAAATAGCAAATCCGGAAATGCGCTTTTGTTGGTTTGTTTTCTTTCTCTTTCTCTCCTTCTAACGTTCGTTTTCAGTGTTGCCAATGCTTACAACTCGTTACTTTGTACAAACAATCACAAAAAATTTTTTTATTATTTTATGCATTTTTTATCTTATGGATTCTTCAAATTTTATTTTATGGATTTTTGGTCTTATTTTATGGATATCCATAATCTTATGCAGCCTGTATAATGCAGATGAACAGACAGACGCATGTATAGAGAGTCCACATTTACCCCTCATCAATGCTATGTTTAGAGAAGGGATAAAAATCAATACTTCATGTCTCATTATCAAAACTCAGTGTCTCTTCACACTATGCTTATTTTCAGAGTAAATTTCAAATACACGGAAATTGTAAAAATCTGGTTGATTTAAAGACTTTACAAAATTTTACAATGTTAAAAAAGACTGATGCACTTAATAGAAATGTCACCACAGTACACATCATACCCAACTACATTTCACAGTGCATTCTTTTACAGTTCTACTCAACGTATTTTTCTACAAAAGCATTTTGTATACTGTACCTTGTGCATTAAAAAGGACTGTACATATTGTAGACAATAGCGCCAAAGTTATAAGATCTCCGAGGCTTGCTGCTATAGGTGTCGCTACATTGTCTGGATTTATATTACATTTTCTTGACAAAACAACAACTATTATCATGATGGACCCTACAAAAAGTATGGGAAATCGTTCAAAAACTGATGCAACAGCACACTTACAATAATAAAATCATGCACATAGTATTAGTATTAGTATTAGATATGGTATCGTATTAAAATAAATGTGGAAATTGTGCATAAAACATACATTATGAATGCACAGACCAATCTCTTACAAGAGATGTGCTGAGAACAGTCAACTGCTAGCTGTGCAGCGTGAGGAAGAAAGAGAGAACTTAGTACAGCTTTACTTTGATGTACTTCTCTACTTTAACAAGATCCCGCTTGTCCACCCATTTTCTTACGATACAAAAAGGGAGATGGAATAGGATACCCAGGGAAGAGCGCCTCTGGGTTTGCGGAACGGACGCCAACGATGAAGAACTTTATAGCAATTTGGACTTTACTTATATACAGACACTACATAACAGTTTGGACCAACACAACAGATTCAGAAAAGCTTAATTGTCGACTTAAGGACGATTTTGCTGCGCAAGCACATATATCAATTCTCTGGCGTCATTAGTGGTTAATTTTGGATTTTTGATTAATTTTGGGGGTGAGATTATTTTGTTTATAAAATATATTTAGAAAGACCTGACATTTCACAGTGGCAAACATCTAATAAGTCACAAATGTGACCATGTTTAAAACTGCAACATATTTATGTACAGAAAAAACGTACCATTGTAAAGATATCAATAAACGCGACATTTAAGTAACAAATCTCACCTAAAATTGCACTAGCTAAGGAAGCCGTTACTAAAGAACTCGCACACATGAGCAGTGCATCGCTCCACAAAAATTTCCCGTCCGGGATCCAACCCATAACGATGGCCGCCATGGACGCCAGAAATCCAACAACGGTGGCTTGGCATTGTAGGATAGCCATGTTGCCCAACACCATCTTCCACAATTCAGCACGGACCTCCATATGCCCGAGATTCGCCTAAAATATGTCAACCAATCGTGAACTCATTAGTAAATAAACGTATTTTCATAATTCTTCATGGCATTTTACCACTCAGTGTGAAGACTTGTTATTTACATTTATTGAGATGGGTTCGATTCCAAAGTTATGCAAGGAAGTCAAACGCACTGACAAAAATTAAATAGTATCTAACAAAAGTCAGCTTAGAAACCTGTCATTTTCATGAACATATTTTGGTATAGAATTTAAAAGTCGACCAAGTAGGTTGTCGCAGATGCGAGCATTTAAAACTACAAATCAAAATTAATAATAAACTGTAATTTAAATGCTGTAAAAAATATAAAAACATCTAAAGGTCCCTGGTTCATTCCCGGGTTTTGGCAACAAACTCAATGTCGTGACGCTAAACTTGTCGCTGGGGTGTTTTGGGGAGAGCCAGCAACCGACATTGGCAGGTTTATCAGACTGTTTTTGTAGTTGCGATGTTCGTGTTAAACAGATGAAATCACTGGATGAAAACATGGTTTAACTTTGCAATCTGTATTCTACTCAAAATCATAGTCTCATACTCAGTCCACATATACACGAAAATGGTAAACATAATCAACAGTAGTAAACAAAAGTTAAAGTAAATCCATCAGCCAATATATCATGGCACCCGAGTCAAAACGTTATTATAACCTCACAACTGTTTAAGCCTATTGCTTGTCCTCTAATCTTGCTACCAAGTGTCAAAAACTACTACATTCACAGAGAAGCCCAGTAACCCAGTTCCATACAAACATATAGCAGTAGCAAGTACATACATATATTGGAAACTTCCAAGTGTACAACCAGATGTCAGCACTGACTTTGTGGTAGTGAAAAACAAAAGTTTAAAACTACAAATCAAAATTATTAATAAACTGTAAGTTAAATGCTCGCATCTGCAACACAGGTTACATTATGTCGAACTTCAAATTACGGGAAAAAACATTTTAGAATAATTTACATACTTCTTTAGCAAACTGTTGCACTGTAAATATTTTTTGTCCAATTAGCAATCTTAAAGATTAAATACTGTGCAAAGAAATTAAGTAGGCATTAAAGTCGCACTAATGAGAAAAGGAAAGATCAAATGCAAATAACTCATCCAGCACTGTTCACCCATCATTGTATATATTGGCACAAAAACTGATTAGAAAGTGTGGAAGTTGTAATTAGGTGCTGCCATCTATGGGCTAATCTTGTTACATTCTACCAGCTGACTTACCCCCAGTATAATTGTATGGTTCTCTTCCTATTTTAAAGTAATGGTTGTTGTGAAGCCTGTGCAAGTCTGCATAGGTCACCTATACCTATATATGACTGGTTTTGCTTTCTACTCTCACTCTCAGTGCAGTGCAGCAGTCATGCTACTCATGTGTCTGTAGTTTTTAATAAACACTTTTCTATTGTGTGCAGTGCAAATATGTATTATAGATTTTTTACTCTTGTTCATACTTCTGTGCCTAAACTCAATCATAACAAAGTGAGAGATCAACAACTTCAAACATGACTTTCACAGAAAGCACTTATACATACTCGCCACTTACTGCTGCTTGCTCAACAACCGATACTTAAATTTTAAAAGTTGAATTCATTCCATTTTGATTTCAGTGATTTCAGAAAAAAATGACTGTTTCTTTCAGTTCATAGTTCATCCCTTAAACATTTCTAGATAAATTACTAAGGTTGCCCTCGTGTTAGGCGCAGCGTGATAGCAAACACACACACACACACATCGGAATAGATAGATCTCACAACAAGTATCGTTTATACATGGCAGAGGCAACATCTTTGCCGCAACAATAAATATTACAAAGATCCTATGTCAATTACAAGTGAATCGACTCCAATTACATTTTGCTAGAAACCTGATAGTTATTGCGATATTTCCATTCTGAAGGCGGAATACTGTTACAAGTCAGTGCTTGCTGACGTCTAACACACCTTTCCCAGAAACGTGGGCGGCTGAACAGATTCAGCGATGTGCTGTTCAATTTTGATTAAATGAAATGATTTCGTCCACCGCCATGGTCGACGTATCGCCACTACCTCAGCTTTAGATATGGAACTACTATCTAACTTTAGAGAGAAAACCGAGTTCATAGATTAAAACAACAAAATCAGCTTCAGTCACAGTTACAGTCGGTACGCCTAGACCAGGGGTGTGCAAATTATCCGACTAGCCGGGCCACATTAAACTTTCCCGCAATTCCTGCGGGCCACACGCAGTTTGATCAAGGAGCCAAGTACAGAAAGGCCTAATAACGATTTTTTTTGCATCCGACCTGCGTACATCATTACTACTACACCCAAGAAACTATTTTAGAAGTTATTAAAATTTATCTTACAAACCATATATTTCTACTTTCAGGACAGATAGTGGTAATTTCAATACAATGCGTATTAGTAATGTGTATCACACAGTCTGTGTAGTACAGTGTTATTAAGCTACAACCGTCTTGTAAGGGTTAATGGCATCCGATCTAGTAGAAAAAACTACCCGCACTATCTTTGGGATCGTGGCGCGGACTTCAGCTGGATACACCCAATTAATCGCCCGGGCCGCACTTTCATTAGGTTGACAAATCTTTTCACGGGCCGCACAAATTCTCTCGGCGGGCCGCAAGTGGCCCGCGGCCGCAATTTGCACACCCCTGCTTTGGTCTTTTTGCATGAGTGCTTATTCCAAGTTTTCCCAAAAAAACAGACAGTAACACATCAAGCTTGTCCTGCCACTGGCCATACAAGCATTTCCTAAATCAGAATAGGTAACATAGAGACTGCATGGCCAGTTCTACAAGCCATAAATCATTTATGCAGTACCTGTGTGGAGAGTCTAGAGGCAAGAGTCATTTCAAGATTTCCCTTCAGTCCCAACAAAGCTGGCACGAGAATGAAGATTTCCGTCACCTGAATGAACACCTGCCAATGCTGAAATCAATGGAAACCAATTCCAGGTTAGCTATCACCTGTGCTCTTTCAACTCACAACCAAAAACTTTCATAGGCAAGATAAACAATGGCATCGTAAAACAACTGTATCGTCTAAATAAATTATGTAACAAAAAATTAGATAATGTCTAAGAGGGAGGGAGTAATGAGTGTGGTGAGGAGGAAAGGGGGGTTCAGTCAAGTGCTAGATAACATTTCAGATTCTTTCTTCATACAAGTGCTTATGAAAGCTAGTGGAAAACTCGCTTGCAAAAAATTAAAAATGCCGCAAATAAAAAATTAGATAAGTCTAAGAGGGAGGGAGTAATGAGTGTGGTGAGGAGGAAAGGGGGGGTTCAGTCAAGTGCTAGATAACATTTCAGATTCTTTCTTCGTACAAGTGCTTATGAAAGCTAGTGGAAAACTCGCTTGCAAAAAATTAAAAACGCCGCAAATAAAAAATTACATAATGTCTAAGAGGGAGGGAGTAATGAGTGTGGTGAGGAGGAAGGGGGGGTTCAGTCAAGTGCTAGATAACATTTCAGATTCTTTCTTCGTACAAGTGCTTATGAAAGCTAGTGGAAAACTCGCTTGCAAAAAATTAAAAACGCCGCAAATAAAAAATTACATAATGTCTAAGAGGGAGGGAGTAATGAGTGTGGTGAGGAGGAAGGGGGGGGGGTTCAGTCAAGTGCTAGATAACATTTCAGATTCTTTCTTCGTACAAGTGCTTATGAAAGCTAGTGGAAAACTCGCTTGCAAAAAATTAAAAACGCCGCAAATAAAAAATTACATAATGTCTAAGAGGGAGGGAGTAATGAGTGTGGTGAGGAGGAAGGGGGGGGGGGGGGTTCAGTCAAGTGCTAGATAACATTTCAGATTCTTTCTTCGTACAAGTGCTTATGAAAGCTAGTGGAAAACTCGCTTGCAAAAAATTAAAAACGCCGCAAATAAAAAAGTAGATAAGCGAAAATCTTTTAAACACATTTGTTATCAATCTACAAGAAATAAATCATATTTAATGGCTTTTGCCATAATTATATGAAGTAATAATATCACAAATTCAACTTTTAATTTAATTCAATTACTTTGATAATTGAATTCAAGTACTTTTGCATTTTTCGCTACACCTATGAACATGGCTGCTTAGGTCTCATTACTTTCTTTAATAATAGTGATCATTTATAGTACTTTACTGATTATATATTGTATTTCACTGATTATATATTGTATTCCAAAAATGTGTGTCACTTGATTATGATATTTGTTAAACCAATAAATTATTCTGAATTTGAATATCATCAAACTTTAATTTTTCAAGATAAATGTTTTGGGTCCACGCTACACAGATGAATTAGAGAAAGTAAAACCTAAAAACTGAGACAAATTTGATAAACAAAATGAATATATCTATAGATGAGATATTAGTAAATCTCAGCAACTTTTAGCTGAAAGCACCCAGTGTTACGTAGCAACAGCGGCGGATTATGATTTTATGGGCCTTAGGCTTGAGCTTGGAACGGGCCTTTTAAATGTTGCTACACTGCTGAGCTGACGTGTTTTTGTGGAGCTCTCGTCGTTTGTAAGTAATTATAACTGACTTTGCCCCCAGAAAAATTTGGAAACTGAAATTTTGAACTTAAACTTAAACTGTGTAAACGTGAATTGTGTAAACTTGATTTGTGTAAACCCGATTTGAAATATAGTGACTGACTTTTGAAAAAAAAACTTTTTTCTATATTTTATTTTGGCGGGCCCCTTGCTCTTTTGTCAATTTATCTTTTTTTACAAAAAAAATTTTTTTTCGTTTTATTTTGCCGGGCCCCTTTTGGTCCCGGGCCTTAGGCTTCAGCCTATTCAGCCTATAGGGCTATCCGCTACAGCGTAGCAAAGCAAGGCCTTGATTTACCACCGAAAATTTTATTTAAATTTCAGAACTATAATAATTTTTCCTCGATTTACAAGTTTTTTTTATTATTTCGCAATCTAAAAATGCAGCAACTGAATTTACAAACAGCATAACATCGAATGTATTTATATAAAATGTTTTTTAAGCAAATCAGTTTCTAGATAGTTTTTCTATGTTTCACCTACAGTCATGTTTCAGCAAGTCTTTGCAATCATTTTCGCTATAATTTCAGATGTTGTTGCAATATTCTTGAAAAAAATGTAATTATCAACATCACAGATTTGTGGTTGTTCTGTTTCTTCTTGCCGTTGTTATCTCTGAGCATGGCATTTGAATACCTCTTTGTTCAAAATCTTGGCGGTAATAGCTCATATTTAAAGGTCAGGTTCATAAAAATTAAGCGTTTGTGGTGTGCTAGCATAATATTATATTTTAATTGTGAAATAAGGTTCGTAAATTATACAATCTCTTTTTTTACTTTTTAATTCCTGCTTTTTCGCAACGCAAGCTATGAAACACTGAACTAGAATCTTAGCTTTGTTTCTTTTGGTTTTGGGTACAGTTTACATGTTTCTTGTGGGATATTAAAGTGACATAAGTGCATGTGAAAAATATTTTCAGTTCATTATGATTGCAGTAGGTTTTATATGTCAAATGTAGACCAGCGCTAACTCAAATGTAGATTTAGGTAATTCAAATGTGTCTTGGTAACTCAAATGTAGATTTAGGTAATTCAAATGTGTCTTGGTAACTCAAATGTAGATTTAGGTAATTCAAATGTGTCTTGGTAACTCAAATGTAGATTTAGGTAATTCAAATGTGTCTTGGTAACTCAAAGGTAGACTTAGGTAGTTCAAATGTGTCTTGGTAACTCAAATGTAGACTTAGGTAGTTCAAATGTGTCTTGGTAACTCAAATGTAGACTTAGGTAATTCAAATGTGTCTTGGTAACTCAAATGTAGACTTAGGTAGTTCAAATGTGTTAACAATGGTTTTCAACAAATCTTGAGCGTTTTTGGTAAGTCAAATGTAGACACATGTCAAGTCAAATGTGACATTGGTATCTCAAATGTGGATAGGTGGTAAAGTTTAAGGATGTTAAATTTAATCTTCTTTAATTTCAATTTAATAATTGCTCCTAAGTTAAAATAACAACGTTATAGGCCTACTAATAGATGCACTATCTTTGGTTTATCTTTTTCTAATTTGCACTTAAATAACTTAATTACTGATTTATTCAAAGTAATGCATCTACATTTGACTTACCTAAGTCACATTTGAGTTACCAAAACACATTCGAAATTCCTATGTCTACATTTGACTTACCTAAGTCACATTTGAACTTTCCTGTGTCTACATTTGACGTGTATATACTACACAAATGTGCATATGAATTTCATATATTCCACAGGGCCATTAAAAAAAACATTCCTAGCGGCGCTTGGAGGAGATTTTGGAAGAAAATTTGTAACTCCTTGGAAAGAGGAGAAACCAGGTTACGTCTCTTTTACAACTATATATGGACAGTCCCTTTTTATAAATGCCTCTACCAAGATGAATGACTACAAGCTTGTTTTGGAAAATGCTTTTTCTGGACAACTCTGTATATTTTGATGTCCTAATAATGATAACAGTTTATTTTTATGATGTGAGTAATTAGAAATGTGATACGCTAAATTTATATGCAACGAAATTTTAAACTCTAGTGTTTTTATGTTATCCAAACTGTATAATACAGGCAAATTCTCTTCAGCTTAAACCGTTATAATACATAAATTTTAACTAACATCCATTTTATTTTATTAATAATCACAAATCCTTATATTTTATTATGTGCAAATATTTAAAATTATTTTTTAAACGAATATCAGTTGTGTATACTGTATACAGTAAAAAAAATTTTACTCACAATAAATGAAATGCTGTAGATATAATAGTGCATTAATTAAAAAAGCTATATATAGAGTATTTTCTTAAAAACGTAGAAACATAACTGAAAGTTCAAATTACACTTAAAACATATTCTGCTTAGCATTGTAGCACAGCAAAGTTGGGTAATAAAGTACTAGCACACCACAAATACTTTGTTTAGAGAAAGTATATCTTCAAAATACAAACTGCTGCACCAAGATTTTGAATTGTAGCACAGCAAAGTTGGGTAATAAAGTACTAGCACACCACAAATACTTTGTTTAGAGAAAGTATATCTTCAAAATACAAACTACTGCATCAAGATTTTGAAGAGGGGGAGAACCTTTGTCACAGTTCTTCATAATAAAGATGAAAACTGCACAGCTGCTTTTTTACGACACAACCATTGCAAGTTTTATCAAGCACAATGCAATGACATCTGAAATTATACAGGTTTTACACGTCAAATGTAGACATAGGAATTTCGAATATGTTTTGGTAACTCAAATGTGACTTAGGTAAGTCAAATGTAGACACAGGAATTTCGAATGTGTTTTGGTAACTCAAATGTGACTTAGGTAAGTCAAATGTAGATGCGGTACTTTGAATAAATCGGTAATTAACTCATTTAAGTGCAAATTGCAAAAAGATAAAACCAAATTAAAATTATATTTTATGGTCATGGTGCTATCGGCAGCATCAATTTTTATTATATTTAATTAATTTGCAACATTTGTATGGACGTTAATACATTTTTCAAATATAATGAAAATGTTTATTAATGAATTAGTTTCTCTCAAGAAACATTGCTTATTTTAAGAATGTATTGTTTTCTCTAACAGTTCCAATGGTATGTAAAGTTTGCAGAATATTAGTGAACCTATAACGTTGTTATTTTAACTTAGGAGCAATTATTAAATTTAAATTAAAGAAGATTAAATTTAACATCCTTAAACTTTACCACCTATCCACATTTGAGATACCAATGTCACATTTGACTTGACATGTGTCTACATTTGACTTACCAAAAATGCTTAAGATTTCTTGAAAACCATTGTTAACACATTTGAACTACCAAAGTCTACATTTGAGTTACCAAGACACATTTGAACTACCTAAGTCTACATTTGAGTTACCAAGACACATTTGAATTACCTAAATCTACATTTGAGTTAACGCAGGTCTACATTTGACATGTAAAACCTATAATACGAATTATTGTACAGGGTTATTCAAAATAGTGTGGTATGGTATAATGCACTGCCTGAACTATAGCTGCAAAACCACACACACAATAAAGATAATTTTTCACCATACCTGAACAATATCCAACACCATCCCGGCTCCCACCATTCCAAACCCGGCAATGAGAAATGGAAAGAATACTTGGAGTCCAATCATCCATGATGCTTCTTCAACGGCAACCACACTCACCTGTACAAATATAAAAACCAATTAAATTACGTGCTTTAAACATTCTTATAACAAAACAATTTTGAAATCATTTTCTCTTACGAAATGGAAAACTAAATAAAATTTTATTTTGTCTCCAAAAAAAGAAAGAAAGTCGGATAATAAATTTGTTCTCATCAACGACATTAGCAACTTTTACAGCACTTCAGACTGATATCGACTGCCCGTTTGTAAAAATGCAAAGCTGGCTAAACAAAATTCAAATTGAACAAGCATGGCTAATTAAACATCCTTAATGAAACACACTAACAACTGAATCCTTAAACATCATATTTAGAAATACTAATATTACAACCTAAATAACTATGGAAGTTTTTGCTGAATCAATTAAAGTGGTTTATTTATGATATTGCAGCAATGATCAGGCTGAAATAACAACAACAAAATAATTACATATAATACTGCCATACCACATAGAGCGTAAGTACAAATATAAATGTTTCGAATTATACTAGTTTAAGAATTGTTTCTTTAATCACAAAAGTAAAACTGCAAATAATATAACGTTCTAAATGTTAAACATCTGCTTGACACTGCATGGAGTTCTTATTGTTAAATGTGTTAAAAATTACCTCCTGGCAAACAGCAATACGGGTGCTCTTCATATGCTGAAATCTTCGAGATCCTCTACAACCCTTTGAACACGTTCGATTTCAGTCATGATCACTCACTCAGGTTTATTGACAGCTTGCCTGTGATTTTATCCTTAATGATGTTTAGATAAGGCTCCATTTTGTATTTGCATTTAGCCCTCTGTAAAGTCCTGAGCTTGTTACGGCCTCCCTTTTTCTTATCATCTCACTGAAACAACGAAAGATTTCTTCTAGTGCCAATGTCTGAACCAGCACGGAAGCGTAGCAGTGAGAGCTAGAGACTTAATGTGGCTTAGAAATGCAACTCTTTAATAGAAATGCAAAAACGAAAACCAATCTCAGGAGTATGTTACAGTACACTTACATGGCCGTCAGTATCAACATCTCCCTCAATAAGTGGCTCTTGGTCACTAGGAAGTTTAGGAATGTACACTAGTTCTTCGGAATCACCAAGTCGGGTTTCCGCTAATGGGGGAATTGAGCCATTATTAAGCTGTTCCTGTAAAGCGCACAATTGCCAAAACTATAACATCCAACTATTATCCAAATATCACAAATGTCATTCTAGTAACCAACTTTACTTGACCTGCAGTTTATCATTTTGTTCTACTTAATTTTAAGTCAAAATTTTGTTATATTATTGGAAATTTGTTACCTAGCACACACATATTTCCTAGATTTCGTTAGAATGCACTTTTCTACTAAACACAGTACAGTCGACCCTCGTTAAACCGGACCCCGTTAGCCCGGATATCGGATAAGACGGACGTCATCCGTGGTAAAGGAAACTGACCGATTTCCGACCGAGCCGGAACGTTAAACACAACACGGCCTACCAACTCACCACGACCCATTGAGGGGCGGAAGCGGCTCACGGTGCCGCCCAGGCTGCTACGATTCCCGCCAAAATTCACTTTGCTTACCCCATCGAATACGTATGCTGTACTTTTTTATTATTTAAACTGTACAATAATTTCTTTATCCTCACAGGTTAACTATTTTAAAGTAATATACAGTATAGTATATAGTGCAATGTATATAAGCCTTATGAAGGTTATTATTCCTGTATAATATAGACCATATATAGGCATATCAGATAAATCGGACAATCGGGTAAACCGGACCCCCCCCCCCAATTAGTCCGGTTTAACGAGGGTTGACTGTATATATATATATATATATATATATATATATATATATATATAGGGTGTCTCAAAAGTCACTATACACTTTTACTTCTTATTTTCTTTTAAATTTTTCTCCAATCTTGACAAGCTCTTATATGAATGAAAAATGGCCTTTGTGAATTCTTTTTATTTATTTTTTCACTCAACATTTATGCTATGAGAAGGACACTAAAGTTAGAAATTAGATGCAAAATCAGCCTGGTGGAAGGTCCTTCAGTCACCAACTGAAGTTCAGTGGAAATTCACAGCACTGTATGAACCACACCATCCTCTCACTATTAACGATGTAGTTTTCAACAAAGTACAGCCCTTCCTCACAAGTCATAGGCCGTGAGAGACTTCTACAATTGAATGCACAACTTGTCACTGAATTGTCTCTAGAGGCTGTTGAGGACCCTGAAGAAAGTAGTGAACATACCGACATCTGCTAGTGCAGGAGTTAGTTTCAGATTTTCGTCTAATTTGACTAAAAGAATTGGCAAAGGTTTTAGTTTAGCTATAACAGTTGTAAAACATTTTTCTTTGTTATTAAAAAGATACAGAAAATGTATATACCGACTTCTCAGACAGTACTTCATTCAGTAATTACAGGTCAGTGTCACTGATGATAGAAAATTGTCATTTAGAAAAGTACAGAGAAACTTTATTAAATTAATAATTTCACTACACTAATGTAACAGATAAGAATAAGACACTTTCAAGACTAACAACACACATTTACTCTTTTCTAATGCTAAGGTGAGACTTCCCCGCAAAACTAGCACTGAAACGGTTACAAAACGGCTACAAAGTTGTGTTGCATCAAAAAGCTCAATGTCAAATGTCATGACTTTTACACTTGGCTTCTTCTGACCTAATCACAAACTACTTTCAGCAAAAATACCAAACACACGTATATGTGTAATTTAATTTATGCCATACAAGCTAATCTCGTTAACAAAGTAATACAGAAGAAAAACGTGCAGACATGCACACTTACGTCGTCCGTAATAAGCGAAACAGTCTCTGTATCGGGTTGCAGCGTCATTGTACTTTGCTTCCGTTGTCTTACTGCAGCTGATACCGGATTTAATTTGTTAATCATTCTCCAAATTAATTTTTCTCGCAAGTAATTCACAGAGCATTTTGCTTAAAACCTAAAAAGAGTCACAAATGAATACTTTACAGAAATATTTTTGGAAAAACATTAGCTGCTACATCTGCCAAATAAAAACAGACATCAGAAAGCGACATCAAATTACAGGATTTGCAGATTTTTTATGCTTTTAAGATTCCAGAAATCTGGAGCACTCATCCTGTAATGTTAAAGCAGCCTGTCCTTCAAACAAGTTAAAGCATTTGTGGGACGTAATACGTAAAAATCATTTACTGAAAAGTGATCTAAAAGCTAGCTGGAAACAATGATTTCTATATCTGATACATCACGTCTTTCCTACCAGCTGATTCGACGGTGCCACAGTAACATTTTAGGGTGGCTGATTCGGTAGCGAATGTTTTTCGCCATCCCTTCCCATTTAGATGGATGTTACTTGTATACTAATGTTTGTTTTTTATGTCAGATTTTATGTTTGACTTTGCTTTAGCTGCTTCAGGTGCACCAACGAACTCTTCATAGGTATCTCCAATGAGCATCCAGTTTGCTCTGTAACGGGACGCAACAATTTACGTTTCCATTCCACATCACGTATTACAATGTCTGTCTTCTTCAAAAATCTAAGGTTTCTTTTTTATCCACATTCATCTTCTACCTTTCGGTCACTTGCTGTCAACTGTCATTGTTTATTATTTTCCTGTATTCACGTAAATATTCGCCAAACACACAAGTGCTCTTGGTATCTGCCACATTAATACCACTCGACATATGCTAAGATCTCTTCCTACTACTAGTACTTGAACAAGTTTCAAATAACATCGAAAGGCAAATTTAGCTTTAAAAATTCCAACAAAACTTATACTCTGTTAACAACGAATTTGCTAAACCTTAACCTTATATACCCTTTTAACAACGAATTTGCTAAACCTCAAACTTATATACCCTTTAACAACGAATTTTCTAAACCTCAGTAAGTCTCTAGCTCTCACTGCTACGCTTCCGTGCTGGTTCAGACATTGGCACTAGAAGAAATCTTTCGTTGTTTCAGTGAGATGATAAGAAAAAGGGAGGCCGTAACAAGCTCAGACTTTACAGAGGGCTAAAATGCAAATACAAAATGGAGCCTTATCTAAACATCATTAAGGACAAAAATCACAGGCAAGCTGTCAATAAACTCCGAGTGAGTGATCATGATTTGGAAATCGAACGTGTTCGTTATACCAAAATACCAGAACAAGAGCAAACATTGTACCAACTCCTCCCCTAAAATACATGAAATAGAAGATAAAATGCACTTTATTTATGGCTGCCCACTTCCTTGCTGAAAATAGAACAAATTATGAAAATAAACTTCACAGTCTAACTTTTTTCTTTAGAAATACCATCACCCTCATCTGGCTGTCAAACAGCAATGTTCAACAAGATATAATTCATTTTGGAGAATATATATTTAAAAACTTCCAAATAAAAAAAACAAAAGGCTGTTAATGTTAACTGAACTACTCAAGAGTTGAGTTATTTTAATATCTAGGTATAATTTTGCATTGCATAGTGTGCAGTTGTTAATTGTTTTTAATATTGTTTCTTTGTTTTTTGTAGACTTTTTAATACCATTTCTTTGTTTTTGTAGGCTTTCTGGTTATAATTTAGACATTTATCATATATTTTGGCAATAACTTCGATCCCTAGGGAAGAAGTAATCAATACTTTGGCAGTAGACTCTAACCACAATTATTTTGAACTCTCATTATTTTATTTTTTATGTTTCATTTAAAAAACTGGTACAGATACCTACTACTTTAAAGTCACTATTCTCTTGTCATTGCTAAGTTATACATTTAATTATACAATTTTTATGTAACTATGATTTTTGTAGCAGTATACTATATTTTAATATTTGTCTTTAAAAATAACTTTGCATACAACCTATTGTAATTTTTTTCGGTTTATGTAGTACTTAACGTGTATTATAATGCTTTGCCAATGTACATTGTGTTTTTGCAAATAAATCCAAATTGAACTGAATTGAGAAAGTAATGACCCAGGCAAAACTAACCCATAATACAGGCTGGTGGTTAAAAAATCAACTTTATCAGTAATTTACTTTAACAAAGTAAAATCAGATTCGATGCTAGTAGCAAATATTCACGCAATAGCAACTTTCTTAGAGTACAATTGAACTTTGGATCTTGACAACTTTGAAGTTTATTCTGATTGTAGTTGTCTGGCAAAATTTTCTAGTATGTCAGCTTACTAGAAGTGCAGCTTTTTAAATCTTGCACGTGAATCATATTACTATTACTAAAGTATTAGTTCCCTTCACTTTGCTGCTGTGCTATATTTATGACGATCTAATTTGCCAATCTTTGTTAAGCACACGGATTTCGTTATGGCAAAACTGCAAGAAATATCAGATTTAACTGATGGCACATTTTCAAAAAATACTGGTAATTTGATAAAGACAAGTTAATTGTAGAGCTATTCACTAATTGAGTTTCATTTGCTGTACGCTAGTCTAGTAATCGTAAATTACATCTTTATTTCCAGGACCACATTTAATGTGTTCAAAGATGTATTGGTCACTACATATTCAACCACTAGTCACTACCACCACCACTGTTCAACAATGAATTCACTGGCATGAACCACATATTAACTCCTATTCCACGAAAACAGTCATCCTTTTCTGAATTTTTAACCTAAATATTTTGTACCAGCTGCTGGAAAACTAGTGACATGTATACAGTGGCCTTTACATAGCATCTGGATGCATTTCCACTTGCGGAAAAAATCACTAGGAAAAGCTGCAGAAAAACAATAACATGTAAGCAGGCGGCATAAATGGGTGCATTGAAAACAATATAAACCGATTTCATCTATTCCACACCCCACAAAATGCATCTGGACGGTATGTAAACGCCACTTAAGCCCACTGCTTGCTTGTATAGGTGGCATTTAATTTCCACCTTTAGCTTGACAGTAGTTTCCTTTTACAGGTTAGCTGAAATAAAATTTTGTTATGGAGAGATTCTTACCATATGCACAATTTGGATTACTGGCACTACTTTTGGATAGATTCATCATAAGTTTTACACAACTATTTTTGACCTTGGTTGTTGATTTTTTTTCTCCAGGAGACATTCCTGAAATGTTGGTGTTGTCAAAGCAAAACAGAGAAAATAAATCAAAGAAAACATTTCGCTTTAATGAATCATCGGTACTGACAAAAGTGAAACGGTTTTTACCTGAGATGGCAGAAGAGAACGCTAAATTACAAGCTGTTCTAGATGCAAACCCGGAAAAGCTAAACATTGAAAACACGGTTGACTGTGACGGTCCCATTATTGAGATGGTATGTATCTAAAAACGCAGTGTGGACATGGATGGGTTGTAAAATACGTATCACTTAGATGTGTGAATGGTACCATACTAAAGCAGCATAGTTTATTTTATTTTGCAATTTAGAGTTATTGTAAAACAGAAGGAAAGTAAATAATGTGACTGTGTTGGCAAAAATCAGCTTGCATAACTGCAAGAAAAGGTTACGAAAATCATTAATCTTTTATGATCAAATTTTCCATTTTGTTCAGCAACGTACATACAATTTGAAATTTTTAAATTTTGAAAAACTATGCCTAACGAACAAAATAAAATTAAAAAGTCCACGACAATAAGTCATGCTAATATCTAGGTTTTTCAATTTTTATGCGTTTAGTAATAATAACAAGTTGATCATTTATCAACAAAAATCATTGCTCCATCCCGATATTTTACCTGGAAATTATCAGATGCCAAACACGGCTCATAATTACAAATATTATGGTTTTTTACTCGAGCCTGTTATGGTTTGTGGTGTGGTGTGATGGGCATGATATGGTTGAGTGATGTACTATATGTGAGTTGTCATGGAAGGTTTACAAGCAAAATTGGGGTCTGGCTAGTAATTTATTATTGATTCTCGATTATAACTCCTAGCTTCATGCAAAGAAACGATTTTAACAATAAGGCACACATAGCAAGAATAGTTGCCTACATTTTTCAAATTTCACTCAATCCACGGATTTTGCGGATGCTGATATGTATAGTGGCCGATAAACGAGAAAGTGATAACTGTCCATCTCTGGTACATACATATCCACACGCACACACACTTCGTGTCATTTCACAATATTGTGGGATTATTCCAGTTCTTGTTACTAAAAATTATTTTCGTGTTATATACATTTTATATCTATGTAAGAACAGGCATCTCCTGGTTATTTCTGTATTTAGTTAGCTTATAGTTTAGATAATATTTACATTAGACTCTAAAAACTGGTTTTTTAAAATTCACAGAACAAATAGAATTTTGTGACAACCTTTTGAATTATAGTGGTTTGGATAATCGTGGGTTTTCTGTGTGATTGTGTGTCCAACCAAATGACATGTCATAAGTCATAACAAAGAATTTTGACAACCACTGATTAGCTGGCCTCTTGCATGGGAAAAAAACAAAAAACACTGTGGTATACACTACTAGTATTGAACTGGAAATGATGTGTTCACACTATAAAAGAGAGACGTTGTTAACTTGTTACTTGATATATTTCAAGCTGATTTAAATTTTTGTGTATGTTACTCATGATTGTAATTCGATTTTTTTTATTTTAGGACTTGGCACTGATGGCAACAAATGATTACAGTTCCAGTAGTAATGAAGACACTGATAGTGATTGCAGTAATACATGTACAAATGAACAACAACATGAAATGAATATAAAAATGCCAAATAAACGAAAAAACACAAAAACAAAAGTTGTTATTGAAGAGTTAAAAGACGCAACCTGATTATTAATACTTAAAATTGTGCAACAGATCAACTCAATCAGAAAAACTGTTATATCATAAAACTTTAAATAATGGAGCCTCACTTAAAAACTTTATTTTTATAATAAAACATTTTGTAAACTCACTTGTTGTTCTTATGTTTTAGCCAAAAATTTTTGTCACAATTTCTATAGGTAATCTGAGATTCTGCAACTTATCGCAAAAAAAACATAATTGCGCAATTAATCAATATGCTTTATGATAAAAGGAATTGTCAAAATAATCTTTATATTTACACTCGAATACTCTGACTGAGATCAATACATCCTGCAACAAGCTTGTTATTAGTTTCAACAATCATATGAATACACTGGTATACCTACCTGTATTACAGACTACAGTATAACATCATTATAGCGAAACGGGTAGGGACCGCAAAAAAGTACTTTATAACCGAGGTACTCTAAAATGTAACTGCCTCTTAAGCCATGTAGATTACGAGTTCTGATACTTTCTGTTACTGATACTTATACACCTGTGTAAGCAGAGAGGGATCTCTCATAGTTCCTACACTGAAATGTAACATGTATTGGCTACTAGACTGATGAAACTATATATATATATATATACATACATATATACATACATACATACATACATACATACATACATACATACATACATACATAAATACATACATACATAAATTTATATTAGTACTTTACATCCTTTTTGAAGCTACTACTATTATTATTACTCTGACACGTGACAGACAAAAAATAATTGATGTTTTTGAAAGTGAATGAGTAGTTCTTCGGGAAGAATATTAAATTAGTTTGATTCTATTTTTAGTTGTATGCTGCAAACCAGTTGATATATAATACTGCTTTACAACCTTTTTGAAGCCACAAGCTATATTATCTGTATATACTTTCTTTCTGTACCAGGAGTTACAGGTTACGTTTAGCTGTAAATTAATTTGCAAACGGCAGGCAAAGGTAAAGTACTCAATAAAAACTTATAAAGATACGGTAATCAGACAGTGGTACAGATGCAGTAAGCCCAACAAAAACTCCACAATGCTGCATATAGAATACGAACATGCTGTATTCAAAGTTTTCATACCAGTTAAACGTATGACGAAAGTTCGTTCCTTTCTGTGAGTTCGAATTACTGGTGTGTACACCATGTTCGCTATAATCATGTTATACTCTACACAGCAAGCACAGTAAAATTGGGTTAGCATGCGAAATTATGTGCACCACAGTTACAAAAACAAGATTAACAATGAATATCAAAATTTAATTCTACTCATAATTAACAGCATACTAAAAATTAATTATTGCACGATGTAAAATATAACTTGTGTGCATAGTGTTGGTTTTTTTATAACTTATGATACATGTAACATATATATACATATACTATTAATATATTTATGTCATCACACATTAAAAATGCTTTGGTAAATACTAATATTTGGGTGAAAAAAGTCCAATAAGTTGGAATTCAAGAAAACGATATTAAGTTCTCAATTGCAAACTAAAAAGTCTGTTTAGGGTTTTCACATTTTCTGAACAAATCACCAGTTAACAACCATTTCCAACTCCAATTAACGAAAGGTGAGTTACTGTGGCTCTGTACAAGTAGTATATAGATATAGTATTTAGCTAGTACTTTATAGCATTTCTGAAACAGCGAATCAGCAATACTAGTATGGAAACTTGTCATTTGGATAGTACTCAATATCAGTAATAACGAATTCTTTTTCAGGATAAACTTTTTTAGATTCAGTATCAATTGATCACTTACTATGAGACTTTTGGTAATTATAACATTTTCCAAATAACCCTAAATTACACAATACATTTTAACTTTTTAATACAGCTTCAAGGTTGCTTTGAATGCGTCTGAAAGTAACAGTCGTTAAAATACTGCCAAATGCAGCTTTTCATATGCAAAACAAATTCCACATCAGCGTCGTGAAACTAAGGACTGCAGTTAGTCAATACTCACCTCAAATGATGAATCTTTACTTTTCTCCAAATTGTCTTCCGATTTATTTGCTTCTACTAAAGGACTTCTGGTATTTTGAAACTTTGCGTGTAGTGCGCTGCTCAACAAACTCTCTGCATCACCGAGAGACGCCGCCCGCTTCTTTTTGGCTGGGGTGCCTCCGGGGGACTTCTTGACAGGAACCGGTCGTAGAGAAATGCGACCCTCCCGAATAGAAGATTGCAGGTTCGAATCCATGATGCGAGCAAATGTATTGTGACGAGGCGTTATAGCTGGAAGATCTATAAAACACCTAGTTTTCTTTGGCGTACTGGCAGATCGCGGTGGTTCGTTTTCTCGGTTAGACGATATCTTCGCCTTGGACAGCAGTGCAGAAGGTGGGGGAGGCGGTGGAGTAGGTATAGCTGCTGAAATTGCTGATTTTGACTGGACTAATGCACCACGGTCAAATAAGCTGTCTCCACTTGTCAATCTTGACCAGGTCAAACCTCCCAAGTCAAAAACGCTGTCCATTTGAGAAGCAGAATCTAATCCAATGGTAGTGTTACAGAGAGTTTCATTAACGGATTCGCAATCAGTCTGCGAAGCCATTTCGACTGTCACAGTCAGCGTCTGATTGCCACTATCTGTTGCACCTTTTGTGATCTGTTCAAAGTCGCATCCTAAGCTGACTGATGATACAGATGCTGCTGCTTGACTGTCCACCTGCTGACCAGCACACGTCGAATTTGTTGCTACCACTGATTCATTTTTATTATCATTTAACTTGTTTAATGTGCAACATTCAGCTATTTGCCAGTACAGCGTGGAAGCAGATCGCGCCATCTCATCACTACAGTGGGAATCTTTAAATTCCAGAAGATCACATAGGCAGCTCTTCAACCTCAAGAGACACATGTTGAAGATTTCCTGATTTTCCTGTTTAGTAATAAAAAGAAAAAAATGATATTAGAGAAAATAATTTCTACACTTCATTAGGATTTTATTGAAATTAGTAGTCACTAAATACATAAAAAAGAAGGCCGCTTTCTGCATCTATGGAACAGAATTAGTTCCTAAGACTCAAAACATCTGTGAAGCAGACCTAGCACTAACATGTAAATGAAAGTTAAGAGGTAAGGCAATTCTGTCTGCGTAAATCTACACATTGCTTAGAATATCAACATTATATGTATTTATTATGCCTTTATGTCCATGATATTTGTGTTCAAATTTAAACTTAATCTCAATAGTTTTACACACCTTATTCTGAAATCTTTGTCAAGATAATTGCTCATGTTACTAATAGCAACATTACTTACAGGGTGGTTGCTTTGGTAACTTTTAGTTTTTCGCCACCCTTTCACCAATCACATGAATATCGTTAAATCAGATTTTTGACCAAAAATTTGATAAACGTCTTTCACGAATGATAAAGTTTGACAAAATGTAATACCATATGAAATTTATGTACCTTTTCATATGAAGAAAATACTGTATGAAAAATACTTCAAAAAAAGTATACCAGAAATGTGCGTTGGTTTGGAAGCAAGATGTCTATCCCAACATAAAGAATGCAGCTGTAAAATGACCATTGACATAGCAGCATTTAGTTCTTACATGCTATATTTTTGAAGGAGTTTACAATTTCCCACACACTTTAAATACCCTAACCCTAAGCTTAGCCTGTAGCCTAACTCTAACCCTATCCCCAGTTTAACTCTAAACCCAATCCTAATCCTAAAAGTTAACGAAAGAAAAACCAGGTATAGCCAGGTATTGGTAAGTAAAATATATGGGCGGTTTCAGGCAAAGAGGAAGATATTAATCAGTAGAAATATGAATAAAACTCATAGACTGTTTAACTTATGTCATTTAATAAACAGTATGGATTTTTGTCTCTGGAACGTATCTCCGTTCTTTTACATTACTCTCTATGGAAGTCTTGGCTTCGTTTAACGACGTTTCGCTTAACATCGCATTTTGTTGGAACGCATTAGCGTCGTTAAGCGAGGACTTACTGTACATGAAGAGTAACTGTGGCTATAAGAGAAATAACACTGGACATAACTAGACTGGATCAGAGATAAGATAAATTTTTAAAACCTTTTTGTAACCATATGAAGGAGGAATCATTGAAAGGGTTTTGCAATTCCTCACACAATTTAAATACACCAACCCTAACCCTATCTCTAACTCTAATCCCAACCCTAACCCAAAACCCTAAACCAACCCTAACCCCAATTCTATCCTAACCCTAATCCGCTTCACAAACTCACTTCTTGTGTGTGGGGAATTGTAAACTTTACCCCTGCAATCTTTAGTTCCAAGTTGCCACGCCCATTGGGATATTTGTGTGCATTATCTTAAATTACTGTTCACTTGTCAATGTTCTCATATCTCCTCTGTCCTGTTGTAGTTTACTCCGTTCTCGCTTTCATTTACCATAAGAAGACCTACCTGGTACAATGTAGACCGCAAATGTTCATCTCTCAATTGAATTAGGTTTAGCCATTCGGTGATGTAGCTTGAATTCTTTCCTACAATAACAGCTCTGCATCAGTAGAAATATTGGTGTAGTATTCAAAATTTCCAAGTTCTGCAGTTGGAAATTTTTTTCTTGTACACTACACTTACAAATATATTGTGTATGCTTTTATTTCATATTTGTCTGATGGTTTAAACAAGCCGTTTAAAAATCCGACATTTTTAACAATATAATGATGAATCAGGCATCATTAAAGTAAAACCAGACCCAAACTTAAACTGTAGGTCAAAACAATCAACTCTTTAAAATATTGAAAGAAAAAATACTATTTTTTAAAGAATAACTTACAGGAAAGAATTATTACCACACAAACACAATTTCACATTCGCACCACTAGTTCTTCACTGTTACATGCATTTTGCCATTTGCTAGTTAGACGGGCACTAACGCCTGCATTTCGGAAACGCCTTGCACAAAAAACAGGTTCGGTACCTCCTAGTTCGTAATTGTTAGTTTCTGACAAACTGCACAGGTTCGATAGTTCATGCGTGCGCACAGCGGTAAATTTGAAATTAGAATTTTTATCTTAAAACTCTTAGTACAACACACTGAATGTCTTACAATAGCACTGTACTTCAATTTTCCGTTTCGCAAACACGTGCAACACGCTCGTGGAATATTTTTGCTGTCGAAAATTATGTTAGTTTGTGATGTCATCAGTAGTTGGGCTCGCCTGCCGTAAATTAAATTTTTAATCTATTATTTAATTATCATAAACAACTTAGCAGTATTAATCGTGTTAAAATATATACTTTTTATCGGACTTGAAAATGGGGTAATATATGAAAAATCATCCTGTCTTCCTTTAAATTCAGTTCACAACAGCAACTCAAAAAATCTTCAAATTCAAAACTTTTTAGTTTAAATTATTATACCTGTTTACATTTTAATTTATCTTTAAATATCCAAGGTTTTTCAAATTTACAAGAAAAATTTACTGTTGATAAGTGGACTAACCAATATCTTCTCTCCAGCAGACTGCAAGAATATCCAGTAATTCTTTCCTTCGACAGTCAAGCTCTTGTTCAAGTGTTCTACAGTCTTCAGGCCAATTGGGTACACCCTGACCTACATCTACAATGAAATACATTCAAACAATGTCAATAGCCTGAATATAAAATAAGTCTAGCTAGTGTTACTACACTTACAGAAACAAGATTGAAGGACAAAAACATATTTATTTATGACATACCCGAGTATACGTTTATTGGCAAAAACTTGACAACAGCTGATGGTGGTGCAAAGTTATAAAAAAACACTAAACTTTAAATTAATAAATTCAACTGTGAGAAACTAAAAAAATATGAAGCTCCAATCCACCAATAGAATACATCTGTGCCTCTAGATACAAATTTTCAAAAGCAAAGCTTCGTTTGTGCATCATATAACTTACAGGTATCCAAGTAACTCTGTAAATAACTTTAGTGAAGAATTAAATAAAATATTACCCAGTGCAACTGGAAAGTCTGCGTACATCTGTGGTGATATCAACATAAATGTGTTACAACACAATGAAATAAGATCTGTATCAAATTTAGATTTAATTGATTACTGCTATAAATTCACTTTGGTATGAAAATAAAATTCGTATGTCTTAAAGATAAACCTGCAGGAACTTTTTTACTAATACAAGTTGTTGTATTACGGAAACATAAATTCCATAATAAACAATTAATGCTATTATTAATAATGAAGCTAAACCATACACTGATTTTATTATCATTGAATTTCATGGAAAACCACAACCTAAACTTCAACAAAAAAAACTGTTAACAAAAGAGCTTTAATAACTGCGGGTGTAGACACCTTTTTGTTTCCTGTTTGAATCTCTGTAAGTGTTATTAAGACAATCCATTGCAAATATTTTACAAGTTAACTAAAAAGTAACACGAATTTCTGAATTTAGCGCTTGTAGATAGTGCTTCCATCTACACACATAAAATAGCACTTCCGTATCCGCTTTAAACGAACCCACAAGGTGGAGCCAAAAGAAGTAAATGTAAAATTGCGAACGTGGCGGCTTGTGTGTTTGAGCTGAATTGCCGGATTAATTTTTGGTTAAAATTCGTAATTGACATTTCCATTCTAAACCAAGAACTATGATGTACATGAGAAGAGACAAAAAGGATGAAGAAAATGGTAATATCATTACATTCGTGGTAATGGCCCTCTGGTCGACAAAACTCATGACCTAATGTCTTGTCATCTGTTTCGAAAGCCTAATGTAATGAGTAATGTACCAGTCATAGGCAGGAATATCTGAAACTCTGTGTAGCAGACAGTCAAGCAAAGCGTAGTGCATTTTTGTGCTAGTAATGAAGACGAACAAATAATACATTAACTATTTATGTAAAAATGCATAACAAATTAACATTACCAAAATACAAATCGTCTAATAATAAAAAGTAAAATGTATTTGACGGATTTTTTTTCTTAAAATTACGTTTTTGCTAAAATTGTCTAATATTAAAAATACTTTTGCAATAGTAGTAACACTTGAATTAATTTTTGGTTACATTATGCAATGCGGTAACTATGCAGCTGTTGGGGAAAATATCAACTTTTGCAAGTTCACACTTTCTCTTTCTGGCCAAGGACGAGTGATTTCTAGAGGTTACTAGTCTCGTGCACTACCATGCCATTTTTACGAACTGCAACAAGCATTGCTGCTGATACACTTTTTTGGCAAATAACGAATACCAGATATCATCAAATATTTTTTCAAATTGACTTGCAAATTTTGATTATACCCGGATACGCTAACTAAACACTTGATTACTATCCCTAAGAGTTTTTACTAATTTTCCTATTTATTTGTGCAAATGCAGAAAATAAGCTGATTATGACAGTTTGATAATAGTCCTGATAATCTAATGATCGGGACTCCGAGGATGGTGGTCCAGTCCCTTTGAATGGGGTACTGGGGCTCTGTATTCTAGCATCATACAATGTGTGCTTTTTATGTATTGAATTTACACTTATCACACCATAAAATGTATTATTAAATATTCTCTTTCCACCATGTTGAATAGACTTAGGCCATTTCAAGATTCTTAAGAAACGTGTAATCGATCACTCTTTCCTAGGCGTATTGGTCTGGTAACTCATTTTGGTTGAGTGGTAACTAATTCTCAGATTCTGTGCGGCTAGGCCAATGCGTCTGGGCCCTGGTAGCTGGTTTCCGATTTTTCCAACCGTTGCTTAGTAAGCCTTTTCTCAGTTCCAGCGATTGATGATGATCATGAAAAGGTCAAAAGTTAAGTGTACCGGCAACTTGACAATGCTCACAGCCCATGCTATTGTAATAGTCACAGTTTGAACAGCTAGCTAGAACCTTAACTAGTTCATTATTTCTTGTTCCCAAGCAGATCCTACTAGTAAATTACTCTATGCACAGACTAAGGCATAATTAAAACAGCTGATATTACTGAACTGATATGATAGATGGCTTTGCTTTATCCACATGTCACGTGATCGTTGTATTTAAGATGCATTTCTGTGGTACACTTAACCTTTGACCTACAGCAACTGTGTGTGCATACGACGAAACTGTGAAAAGTCTTATTGAGCTTATTGAACACTGTGCAAAAATTCTTACTTTTGATGTAGGTCAGGGGTGTGCAAATTATCTGACTAGCCGGGCCACATTAAACTTTCCCGCAATTCCTGCGGGCCACAGGCAGTTAGATCAAGGAGCCAAGTACAGAAAGGCCTAATAACGATTTTTTGCATCCGACCTGCGTACATCATTACTACTACACTCAAGAAACTATTTTAGAAGTTATTAAAATTTATATTACAAACCATATATTTCTAGTTTCAGGACAGATAGTGGTAATTTCATTACAATGCATATTAGTAATGTGTATCACACAGTCTGTGTAGTACAGTGACATTAAGCTACAACCGTCTTGTAAAGGTTAATGGCATCCGATCTAGTAGAAAAAACTACCCGCACTATCTTTGGGATCGTGGCACGGACTTCAGCTGGACACACTCAATCGCCCAGGCCGCACTTTCATTAGGTTGACAAATCTCTTCGCGGGCTACACAAATTTTCTCGGCGGGCTGCAATTTGCACACCCCTGATGTAGGTCTACTAGAAACTTTTTTGAAAAAAAATTTGGTATGGCTACCTTTTATCACCAAATATATAAACCAACATTTGTAGTGACTAAATTATAATTATAGAAGTTTGCAGTATAGATTAAGAAGAATAACAAATTGGGTGCTTCTTTTTTTGAAGGAGGAAGCGGAAATCCATTTCACAACTTGGAGAAGACGAGTGTCTTGCAAGAGGCTCGAGTTTTTAATGAAACACCGGTAAACCCAAGAAAATGCATTCACATCCTCACCAAAATTCTATACTTGCTTAATCAGGTTTGTTAAACTTCATGCATTGTTGATATCTTGTGTGCCTGTAGATTAACATTGTTGGCATTTTTTGCATCGCAAAGCTTTTTTAGTGTATTTTTATCTGCATCCTTGAGCTAAAGGTAAAAAAGTTATTCTGAGTTAAAGCAGTTTATTAGACAATACAGTTAACTTAGCTTAGTGGCATGGCCATAGATAATATGGGAGAAAGAGGAGCAGTCGCTCTCCTAAGCACATTTTTCAAAATTGTCACTTTTTCTATAAGCCAATTATGAGCTTACTGTTTGCAAAACTTTTTACTGTGTTCTAACTTAAATACAAAATAACAATTATATATTACCGTTGAAGCTGCAACTTCATCGTGTCTTGATTTTGAACATAAAATTAAAATGTATAATCAATGCATTGAAATTGTTTAGTGTGTGTCACGATGTCTTTTTTATGTGCACGCTGCACCTAACTTTAGAACCTGGCTGTACCTCTGAAGTTTCTGCTGTGCATAAAACTTGTCAGTCTTTTGAAATACCCTCTCCCTCAATTATTAGCTGGTAAATGTTATTTTGACTCGCACAACTATGAGCAGTAGCATCAATGTTATATAGTTATACTTCTTTCAAAAGTTTTTGTTTAATGACAGCTTTTAATGGCAACGAAGTTTTTCCGCATTTTTAGTGACATCCAGTTTGTTTTAATGGTGAGTTTTTAGCCTTTAGCCATTATTTCCTGCAGAAAACATGGCTGCATCATTTTAAAACTTGTTGAAATGTTTTAATGTCATTTAGCGGCGACTTACTGCATGTACCTGCTTCCTTTGGGCTATAAACATGTAATATAGGACCACAGCAGTTTATTTGCACAAGTTACTCTGTATCACTTATATGTTGGAGAAATACACATCGTGCTTCAACTGAGGCATGTGGGAAAGCTTATTGCATGTAGCTGTAGTGTTCCTTGAATTATCTTCTTCAGAAAAGCATTGTTAATGTAGAATGCAGGAAACTTTGTTTATAATGCAGTCAATGAATTGACCGCACATATGCTGTAGTATATGCGCATTATAGCCATAGTGCTGTCAGTATATGTGGCATCAATTTGTGATTATGCGCGATATGCGCTAAATACAAGTCTAACAGTCTTTTAGATGTAATTTATGATTTTTTATTGTCCAAAATGGGCAATCATCGTCTCATCCCAAAATCACTATCACATCACGACATATTTGACTGACTGACTGACTGACTGACATATTATGTGCGACTCGACTTCGTTTTATCTGAAGCATTTTCTGCTAAACAAATGTCAAAAAGATAATTAACTGCTATAATGAAAATGTATAATAATATTATGAAATATGAAGAAATCAAACTTACATCTTTGCCGCATCTTACTAACTTGCTAAAGAGAACTCGACTGACAAAATTTTGTGATAAAACGACACGACGTACTGAACAAGAATGACTTCTTTCCTATCCTGTCTGCAAAAATGAGGCCAATCTCCTATTTCCTGTCCTAGCTCAGCTGTCTATCAACAGCCTAAATTTGCAAAAAACAAACACAAGGAGGCACCACGTGCTTATATCCAAAACAGTGATAGCTAACTTATCAATTATGATTCAAAACTATGTTACTAATTCTATGTTGGTGATGTTACTGTTTTTTATTTCACGTACGACTTAATGACTTTACAATGTTTCTTTTATTTATAGGGTGAAACATTTGGAACTACAGAGGCAACAGAGACATTCTTCGCAACAACCAAACTGTTTCAGTCGAAGGACGTACGGACATGCATACATTACTTTATATTATTTCACTTTTTCTTTTTAGCTTCAGGTGTAGCAGCATTAAGCAATAGTTTTTGGTAACTAGCTGTTTGTTTAAGTGGGGCAATAAATTGCATTCCTGGCAGTATGTTACAATTGCAAGTTCATTAAAATCTCAACTGGCTCTTTGATTTAATTTCCTAATTGAGCAGGCTCCTTTATGACTTGCATTGCTTTCACGGCTACGTGCTGTGTGTATGCAACAATCAGTCAGAGTATTGCTTTCACGGCTACATGCTGTGTGTATGCAACAATCAGTCAGAGTATTGCTTTCACGGCTACGTGCTGTGTGTATGCAACAATCAGTCAGAGTATTGCTTTCACGACTACGTGCTGTGTGTATGCAACAATCAGTCAGAGTATTGCTTTCACGGCTACGTGCTGTGTGTATGCAACTATCAGTCAGAGTATTGCTTTCACGGCTACGTGCTGCGTGTATGCAACAATCAGTCAGAGTATTGCTTTCACGGTTACGTGCTGTGTGTATGCAACAATCAGTCAGAGTATTGCTTTCACGGCTACGTGCTGTGCGTATGCAACAATCAGTCAGAGTATTGCTTTCACGGCTACGTGCTGTGTGTATGCAACAATCAGTCAGAGTACTGCTTTCACGGCTACGTGCTGTGTGTATGCAACAATCAGTCAGAGTATTGCTTTCACGGCTACGTGCTGTGCGTATGCAACAATCAGTGAGAGTTTTTATCCGTCATATAGCCCTATTTGCCTCCATCGTAACATCTTGATGATGTTAAAGTTAAAACATAATGTGCAGCATAGACGTCTGACTTTATTTATTCGTAAAACAGCCAAGTATACTTCTATTGCTCTTATTATTTAGTATTTTCATTACGATATGTTACCATCTGCACAACTGACGTGAACTAACATTTCATTAATGTAAATTCAGCTTTTCTAGTGGCTTTTATATGAACACGATTATAAATTTTCCAGGTTTCCTTACGCAGAATGGTATACCTTTGTATCAAGGAACTGTCAAATACTGCTGAAGACGTGATCATTGTTACAAGCAGGTATGGACTATCCTGTGCAATTAATAGGAATTATACTGCATCATTTTGCTGTTTTAATGGCGACGGCGTATGTTTGATCTTGTCATTTCCGTGTGTTTGTCATACAGTAAGTCCTCACTTAACAACGTTTTGTTTTAAAGGACAAGAAAAGGGGCACCTGAAGTGGGTTTCAGAAAAATTGCCTTAAAAAGTTATACTACTTTACAGGAATTTTATGCGCATATCGCATTCGCGTTGAGAGGAATTTTCGTTTGTTTTCATTTTAAATCTCCCGCAATACTGTTCCGACGGCGTCATTACGTGACGTCACTAAAATGCGTAAATCAGGGAAAGAGATGCAAATTAATGTTATTGAAAGAAATCGTAGCTTTTAAATCACATTAGTTGTTTTTTCACAGCCTTACAAAGGACATGACAGGCAAGGAAGATATGTACAGAGCTGCAGCCATCAGAACTCTTTGCAGAATTACTGATGTGAGTAATTTTGCTCCTTATTTATCCTCCTCTCTCTCTCTCTCTCTCTCTCTCTCTCTCTCTCTCTCTCTCTCTCTCTCTCTCTCTCTCTCTCCTCTCGCCACCAATTGTAAAACCCCAATATTTAAGACTTGAGTAGATCTATGTCATATAACTAATAGTCTCTTTGAAATGAATGCCTTCTTTTTGAAAGCAGTGCGATACTTTGATGTAATCAACTGTTTGCGGGGAAAAAGAAACAGATTTTCATTTTGAGAATAATACTTATTGTAAACATGCATTACTTAAGAAAACTTTAGAATTTAATTTTAATATGAAAATTATGTGAGAAAAGATAAAGATAAAACTTTAAATTTTGCACTTACTGATTTGGCTTAGCCGCTAATGCATTAGTGCAAAGTCTATACATACCTTCATGTAATACCCGTTATTAAACTATTTTTTAATATTTACTCCTTTCTGTTATTCATATAGAGCACAATGTTACAAGGAATTGAACGATACATGAAGCAAGCTATTGTGGACAAGGTTCACGCTGTGTCCAGCGCAGCACTAGTGTCCTCTCTGCATCTCATGCGCACGAGTAACGACGTCGTCAAGCGATGGGTTAATGAGGCTCAGGAAGCTGTAAATAGTGACAACATTATGGTTCAGGTTAGTGTTGATGCAAAAACGTTTTTTTCCGTTACGAAAGTTCTGAGCACTTTTTAGTCATTTAACACCAGATGACTAAATTATGTCAACAGAAGTTGAAATTTTTTTTTCTTATCAACTAGTAGAAAATTATTCATATTCATTTTCTATGTCATTATAGAAGATAAGTCGTTCATCATAAATTTAACTTAATGACAAAATTTTACTTGACAATGGCAAACCAGACATGTTATGTTGACCGAAGCAAGCTGTGTCAACTTCTATTACAATGAAAACGACGGGCTGTGAACTTCTTCTCAGGTTATTTAGATCAGGGGTGTGCAAATTGCGGCCCGCCGAGAGAATTTGTGCGGCCCGCGAAGAGATCTGTCAACCTAATGAAAGTGCGGCCCGGGCGATTAATTGAGTGTATCCAGCTGAAGTCCGTGCCACGATCCCAAAGATAGTGCAGGTAGTTTTTTCTACTAGATCGGATGCCATTAACCGTTACAAGATGGTTGTAGCTTAATGTCACTGTGCTACACAGACTGTGTGATACACATTACTAATATGCATTGTAATGAAATTACCACTATCTGTCATGAAAGTAGAAATATATGGTTTGTAATATAAATTTTAATAACTTCTAAAATAGTATCTTGAGTGTAGTAGTAATGATGTACGCAGGTGGGATGCAAAAAAATCATTATTAGGCCTTTCCGTACTCGGCTCCTTGATCAAACTGCCTGTAGCCTGCAGGAATTGCGGGAAAGTTTAATGTGGCCCGGCTAGTCAGATAATTTGCACACCACTGATTTAAAGTATAAAAATTTGAACAAAAAAACAGAATACACAAACACAATGACATTAAGTTACCTTTACCTGCAATAATAACAAACAAGTTATTGTAAACGTGAAGTGTGGCTGACCATCATCATATTAAAAAACTGTCAGAAAAGTTTATCGCATAACGGTAAAACTGTTCAAGAACTTATGAAATTTTACGTAACTTGATTTTATATGCGTATTGCACTTTTATTCTAGTACCATGCCTTGGGTCTGCTGTACCATATAAAGAAAACGGATCGCTTGGCAGTTACTAAGCTGGTGTCGAAGTTTACTCGATCGGCTTTACGATCGCCTTACGCATATTGTCTTTTGGTTCGTATCGCCTGTAAACTAATGGAGGAAGAAGCGGCAGGGTAAGCCATTAATTGTGCTTTATTTCACTAATACTTGAGTGGAAAACAGTCGCTTTTGTCACTTTTATACTGCACTTTTCTAAGGTATGGCCTAATGTAAACTACGGTTTAATGTTTACCTAGCAAAGGCCCCGCAAAAAAGTTTGCGTATAAATACACTTATAATCAATAATGCGCGAACATCCTACCTAGTGTTCGTTTATTTACCTAACGCAAAGCCAGCAGCAGCTTTTACTGAATTAAAGTTATAAGCAGAGTACAATGGATGACGTCACAACAATGGCTTTGCGTCAGCAGTTTTCCAAGCGAAAATTGCCAAAAATAGAACATTTAATTAACTCGTCGGCACTCCTCTTTCTAAAGAGCCGTATATCTCCTTCCGAGAGTCCCACCGGGCGACGCTAGAACATTTTTTCCACAGGCCGTTTGGTCAAAATTTCGAAAAAATACAGAGTTGGGTCCGGGAAAACGCCCGTCACGGGACGCCGTGGCCCTCTCGCAAATTCTAAATACGCCTATGACACCCACCGTTGAACGGGCTATCTATCCATAGCCAGCACCCCCCTCGGCCCATTCCCGTTCTTCAGATCTCAGACGTATAAGTTTTGCAAAAAAAAAATGGCCATTTTTGGAGGTTTTTCGCCCCCCCCCCCCCCCCCGTTCCTCCCGGTGGGCCCGATTAAAAAAATAAGCCCCCAATGGCACGACACTAGATCAAGACCTTTCGTTTGGTGTATAAATCATCGCAAATGGTGCCGTCATCGGAGCTGTAGTCTCGAATCTTATATGTATATATATAAATATATTAAGCCCATACCAGTAGAATTAATATTGCGATACATTTAATACTTGATGGGATGTGAATATCCAGATAAAATTTTACTCTGTTTGATTCTTCAGAGAAATTTGGACCCTTAAATAGTGTTTGTGGGCAAGGGACTGACATGTCTAGTATGACAACTTTTATTGATAGGGCGTTAGACACAATATGAGGGCGGTTATTAGACCCCAATATTAAGCACCTAACATTTACTCCGGCTCCTTGTTTATGGTGAAGAGGCAAAGGAGGTATCTGGGTCCACACGCAGATGAGGGAACCTGGCAAACGTTGAGTTCTGTACACGTTATGTAATTTCAGTTCCATAAGTGACGTTGCACTCGGGTGCGGTCCCTCGTTCATTTGTCAAAACTCTTCTGTGCTGTTGAAATAATTGATCAGACTTGTTTAACATTAGAATTTGCTGGTCTGTTGGTTGCATTGCTATCATCTAGTGAGTGCCGCGCTGTGTTTCTGTGTAGAGTTACAAGCGTTTGTCATTATTGAATATCGTATATATTAATTCTACTGGTATTTATATATATATAAGATTCGAGGCTACAGCTCGGACGGCGGCACCATTTGCGGCGATCTATACATCAAACAAAAGGTCTCGATCTAGTGTCGTGCCACTTGGAGTTTATTTTTCGAATCGGACTCACCGGGAGGAACGGGGGGGGGCGAAAAACCTCCAAAAATGGCCATTTTTCGGACGTTTTTTGCAAAACTTATACCTGTTATTTCTGAAGAACGGGAACAGGCCGAGGACGGTGCTGGCCGTGGATAGATAGCCCGTTCAGCGGTGGGTGCCATAGGCGTATTTAGAATTTGCGAGAGGGCGTCCCGTAACGGGCGTTTTCCCGGACCCCACCGCGTTTTGACCAAACCGCCTGTGGAGGAAACGTTCTAGCGGCGCCTGGTGGGACTCTAGGAAGCAGATATACGGCTCTTTAGAAAGAGGAAGAACGAGGCCACACGATGATGTGAGCTATATTTTAGGACACGACCACCAAAAGGAGTATCGACGAGTTAATTAGATGTTCTATTTTCGGCAATTTTCACTTGGAAAACTGCTGACACAAAGCCATTGTTCTGAAGTCATCCATTATACTCTGTCTATAAACTTATAACTTTAATTCAGTAAAAGCTGCTGGCTTTGCGTTATACGTGAGGACTGTGTAGGATGTTCGCGTATTATTGATGATAAGTGTATTTATACGCAAATTTTTTTGCGGGGCATTTGCTAGTGATGCATTAATACATCAATGTATTGCTACAGGCCTTTCTGAAAGTAGAGGGCAGGACTCCACTTTTCAGAAGTTTGTTATCTTGAATAATAAAGATAACCGTGTTTGTTTTCATTGACAGGAGTGACAGCCCGTATTTTGAATTTGTGGAAAGCTGTCTACGTCACAAGAGTGAAATGGTAATCTACGAAGCAGCACATGCGATTGTCAACATGAAACAGACGACGGCACGAGAACTCGCGCCAGCTGTTTCCGTGCTTCAGCTGTTCTGCAGTTCGCCCAAACCTACACTTCGGTTCGCTGCTGTTAGAACGTTAAATAAGGTACGATACGCATTTCCAGTACAGACTTAATATCATGTTCAAAATGTAAGGAAAAGTGTCTGTATTTCTTAAAATTCTAAAGGAATTGCTGTCATTAGAAAGGAAATCTATCCCTATAAAGAGAGATCACGTCAGCTCAGCTGACATGATCAAAGACTGCTCTTTACACGAAAAAACGACGATCAAGCTAATCGCGAAACAAGGTAATTGATATATTAAGTCCACTTAGAGGCTCTCTATGGTCACAAAATTGCAATTTGTTGCTGGCTCCAAGGAGGCTTCCCTTGAACCCCATTGGGGGCCTAGGTGGCCCCGAAACCCCCGGCCTGTTTCAGAGTTTTTTGCAATTTGTCATACTCATCCCTGCAAAATGGGGTAGAATGTGAAAAATCATCCTGTTTTTCTTTATGCATGAAATGAATGAATGTTTGAATGTGTAAACGGGATGAACGGTGAACCTTATTCCACTTGATTACTTACATTTTAGGTAGCCATGTCTCATCCAGCCGCTGTTACAGCATGTAATCTTGACCTAGAGAATCTTATCACCGATGTTAACAGAAGCATTGCAACGCTGGCCATTACCACGCTGCTAAAAACCGGTAGCGAATCGAGCGTCGATCGTCTGATGAAACAGATTTCCAGTTTCATGTCCGAAATATCGGACGAATTCAAGATCGTCGTTGTGCAAGCGATCCGGAGCCTATGCCTGAAGTTTCCACGGAAACACTCAGTCATGATGAGTTTTCTTTCATCGATGCTACGGGACGAGGTAAAGGTCAAACCCAAGTCTGCATTTTTTCTCGCAAATATAGTAACTTTTTTATTAACGTAAACATATTTTATTTTTCGCTATGACTTTTGGTATCTTTAATAATGGAATGATAATACCTTGAACTGTAATCGAAAATGAAATGCATGTTTGAGAATATAATGCATGACAAATTATGTATTAGTAATGAATTAAATTGATGTTAAATTAGTGATATAGTCAGCTCAAGACCTGGCATTGCAACTCCCATATCCAACATGTCTGAACAGGCCCCAGATTTCCTCCTTGTAGCACACAGTCCAACAGCGCCACCTACAGATTTTATATAGTCTTAGATAGTTTAAAACAATGTACCATTTTGGTCGCTTTTTAATTGAGAGCATCATTACATTGAGAGAAAATACATTTTCATTTGACTGCCCATATTGTGTGTTGTTGGAATCCTTCTGTCTCGGAAGACAATGGAGTGTGCACCAAGAGAGTCAGTTATTGATCACATTGATGGAGCTGCAGCGTCGACTGTGGCTGAGTAGTGCGATCCTCAAACGTCTCCAGGGCGCACGCCTGGGCAAGGTGTATGGAGATCCTGAGTTGCCCACACAACAGGAACCCCCTCTCTTCCTCCCTGGTGTAGTCCAAAGGAAAGCAGAGCGATACGTTTGGTACCAGGTTGGCTGCAGGAGCTGCCGGAGTCAGTGAGCATGCTGCACTGGTCCGCCTTCGGGGCTCCACTCCTGATCTGGAAGGTTTACTCCTCTACACATGGTCGTTGGGTCACTTGACCTCCTCCGCTCTCTAGCCGTTGGCTGTTTGTGCAGCTCCTCCGCCTAGTGTCGAGATCATCCCGTGTATATAATTTAATATTGTCTATATTAAACGGGAAAGCATTGTTGATGCTTAAATTTTCAAGTTTCATTCTACTAACCATGTGTAGGGGTCACTCGAGCAAGTGATGTTATACTGTTTCTCTCGAAGAGTTGCAAGTACAATTAGTTTAACTGTGTCCAGTTCTGTCTCTGCATCTGCAAATGTGGAGATTCTGATTCAATCGTATTCTTGTAATTAATTGTATTTAAGTTGATGCAATAACGCAGTTCCCTTGTAAATAAATTAAAACATTTTGTTCTCAACGAAGACGAGCCATTAGTGAAAATTCTGTAGGTACGATGTTAAGTTTTATACCTTCTGAGGACTAATAAAGATTTTGTAGCTCAGGGCATTTACAAGTGTCACACTTTTCAGGTGCTAATTGTATTAAAAATATAGAACTATGAAGTATGTTTATTTTGTAGCTCAGGGCTTCTTCAAGTGTCACACTTTTCAGGTGCTAATTGTATTAAAAATATAGAACTATGAAGTATGTTTATTTTGTAGCTTAGGGCATTTACAAGTGTCACACTTTTCAGATGCTAATTGTATTAAAAATATAGAACTATGAAGTATGTTTATTTTATAGCTCAGGGCTTCTACAAGTGTCACACTTTTCAGATGCTAATTGTATTAAAAATATAGAACTATGAAGTATGTTTATTTTGTAGCTCAGGGCTTCTACAAGTGTCACACTTTTCAGATGCTAATTGTATTAAAAATATAGAACTATGAAGTATGTTTATTTTATAGCTCAGGGCTTCTACAAGTGTCACACTTTTCAGATGCTAATTGTATTAAAAATATAGAACTATGAAGTATGTTTATTTTGTAGCTTAGGGCATTTACAAGTGTCACACTTTTCAGATGCTAATTGTATTAAAAATATAGAACTATGAAGTATGTTTATTTTATAGCTCAGGGCTTCTTCAAGTGTCACACTTTTCAGATGCTAATTGTATTAAAAAATATAAAACTATGAAGTATGTTTATTTTGTAGCTTGGGGCATTTACAAGTGTCACACTTTTCAGATGCTAATTGTATTAAAAATATAGAACTATGAAGTATGTTTATTTTATAGCTCAGGGCTTCTTCAAGTGTCACACTTTTCAGATGCTAATTGTATTAAAAAATATAAAGCTAAGAAGTATGTTTATTTTGTAGCTCAGGGCATTTACAAGTGTCACACTTTTCAGGTGCTAATTGTATTAAAAATATAGAACTATGAAGTATGTTTATTTTATAGCTCAGGGCTTCTTCAAGTGTCACACTTTTCAGATGCTAATTGTATTAAAAAATATAAAACTATGAAGTATGTTTATTTTGTAGCTTGGGGCATTTACAAGTGTCACACTTTTCAGATGCTAATTGTATTAAAAAATATAAAACTATGAAGTATGTTTATTTTGTAGCTCAGGGCATTTACAAGTGTCACACTTTTCAGGTGCTAATTGTATTAAAAATATAGAACTATGAAGTATGTTTATTTTATAGCTTGGGGCATTTACAAGTGTCACACTTTTCAGATGCTAATTGTATTAAAAAATATAAAGCTATGAAGTATGTTTATTTTGTAGCTCAGGGCATTTACAAGTGTCACACTTTTCAGATGCTAATTGTATCAAAAAATATAGAACTAAGAAGTATGTTTATTTTATATGATGTCAGAGCAATTTGATTTTTTTTTCAAATGGCGTGTAATTGCAATTTTTGTTTCCTGGCAGGCTGCTTTTACTGAACTACCTATAATTACTATTTTATATGATTTCTGTTTTCCTGTGTAGGGTGGTTACGAATACAAGAAAGCTATTGTGGACACCGTCATTAGTATTATTGATGAAAATGTAGATGCAAAGGAAGCTGGTGAGAGTCTGTTTGATATTTTTTGTTGTGATATAAGGGATTTCATTAAATGACATGGTGTTGGTTATGACCAGTTCATGCAGTAGCAAGATTGACTGACCTGCCAGAAAAAGTCTGTTTATTTGCACAATTTAATCGTGTCAGTATTTCACGGAAGATAATTCGTTGTATAATAATTTCTGAACAAATTACGCTGCAAGATGTATACTGTGCCTTGACCAATAGTATTAGTTGACTGTGTAATTCCTGAATTTTTTTAACACATATTTCTGCAGTGCACTAATAGTCAACATTAGAACTTTAAACAGATCAATCAGATAAACGATCAAGTTTCCCAGCTTATTTATGCTGGCTGCACTTAAGATCATTTGGCTTGAAACCTGATGGGTGTAATCAGCTTTATCAGACCAAGATTTGCTTTTGAGGGGTGGATATATGAATGTGCACTACATGAACTAGGTCATATCATAATGCAGCTAGCCGATGGTTCTAGGTGGTTGTATTAAGCAGCATGTGGAATCACAACTTATTTTTGATTGATTACGCGTTACTGACAGCCTTGCCCAAAACTGTGTGAGCCGCTCACGCAGCAAACCACACGTTGCACCGCTCACTCAGCAAGCCACACGCTGCACCACACGCAGCAAACCACATCCTGCACCACTCACGCAGCAAACCACACACTGCACCACTGTGAGCCGCTCACGCAGCAAACCACATGCTGCACCACTGTGAGCCACTTATGCAACAAACCACACACTGCACCACTGTGAGCTGCTTACGCAACAAACCACACCCTGCACCACTGTGAGCCGCTCACGCAGCAAACCACATGCTGCACCACTGTGAGCCGCTTACGCAACAAACCACACACTGCACCACTGTGAGCTGCTTACGCAACAAACCACACCCTGCACCACTGTGAGCCGCTCACGCAGCAAACCATACCCTGTACCACTGTGAGCCGCTCACGCAACAAACCACACACTGCACCACTGTGAGCTGCTTACGCAACAAACCACACCCTGCACCACTGTGAGCCGCTCACGCAGCAAACCACATGCTGCACCACTGTGAGCCGCTCACGCAACAAACCACACACTGCACCACTGTGAGCTGCTTACGCAACAAACCACACCCTGCACCACTGTGAGCCGCTCACGCAGCAAACCATACCCTGTACCACTGTGAGCCGCTCACGCAACAAACCACATGCTGCACCACTGTGAGCCACTCACGCAGCAAACCACACCCTGCACCACTGTGAGCCACTCACGCAGCAAACCACACGCTGCACCACTGTGAGCTGCTCACGCAGCAAACCACATGCTGCACCACTGTGAGCCACTCATGCAACAAACCACACCCTGCACCACTGTGAGCCGCTCACGCAACAAACCACACCCTGCACAACTGTGAGCTGCTCACGCAGCAAACCACACGCTGCACCACCGTGAGCCACTCACGCAGCAAATCACACGCTGCACCACTGTGAGCCGCTCACACAGCAAACCATACCCTGCACCACTGTGAGCCGTTCACGCAACAAACCACACGCTGCACCACTGTGAGCCGTTCACGCAACAAACCACACACTGCACCACTGTGAGCTGCTCACGTAGCAAACCACACCCTGCACCACTGTGAGCCGCTCACTCAGCAAACCACACCCTGCACCACTGCGAGCCACTCACGCAGCAAACCACACCCTGCACCACTGCGAGCCACTCACGCAGCAAACCACACCCTGCACCACTGTGAGCCACTCACGCAACAAACCACACCCTGCACCACTGTTTTTATTTAATCGTGATAAGTTACCTCTGATGTGAAACTGTTGTGTTCATCTTGTAATCATTTTAATATGACAAACTAGTTCTTTTTTGTTTCCAGAAATTTTGTAAATGCAACTTTTAGATGCATTTGCTGTTTAAAATTTTACTGCATTTGTTTGTAATAGCAAAGTTTCGTGGTAACTGTTAAACAACAGAGATGGTTAAATGACGTATTGTTTTTAGTGTTAGACTGGTTGATTGCTTTTTCATTTAGGTCTCGCGCATTTATGCGAGTTCATTGAGGACTGCGAACACACCATTCTTGCTACAAGAATACTACATCTGCTCGGACGGGAGGGGCCTCGTACGCAGACACCTGGCAAATACATTCGCTTCATCTATAACCGAGTGATTTTAGAAAATGCGGCCGTTCGTGCCGCGGCAGTCAGCTCACTGGCAAAATTTGGAGCCTATTCCGAAAAACTGCTACCGAGCATTTTGGTAACTGATGCATGAATAACTGAATGTGGAAATTTGAGTTTAATGATATCACCAGGCAGAGCTCTTTTTAATAAATGTCACAATTATTTCTTGATAATTATTGTGGATGCGCCCAGTCCAGGCAAAGAAACGGCAAAAATCAGTATTGAACTGTACGATAGACCTGCAATTTAGTAAAATAACAGATCACAAAAAGTGCTTAAGAATGTGCTAAAGGTTATTACTATTTTAGACAAAATGAAAAGTTAGATTTAAGAAGACTGAAACATAAATTATTACTTTATGATTATAGAGATTTGAAGCAATTCTAACCAATTTAAACTATTAACTTATTATTAAAGTAGATGGTGACTTACATTTACTGGTGACAACTTTGGCTTGAAAATACAACTAGCGTCTGTTAGATTGTAACAAAATAGACAAAGCAATGCAAGTATCACCAAACGGCATGATCAGCATAGCGGCAACAGAAAATCTAACTACGTGTAAGAACAAGTGTGACTGATAGGTGGAGTGTACTACTAAAGCTTAGGTCACATGACTAAGGCTGGCTTTGTTTTAAACACTTTCAGGAAATGCATGTTTGTAAAAATGCGAAAAGAAAACAAATAATTATAGAATGCTAGTTTAAATTGCTTGACACCAACAATTATTATTCTGCTTCTGGAGCCGTTTTCCTACTTTAATTATATATTTGTGTACAGCGCGCACATATTCTCATTTTCTCACTGCTATTTAAAGCTACTGGTAAACAATTGTATTTCCACAGCTTATTGTTCTAATATCGTGCTATTGATTGGTTTATGTTTGTATTTATTATTTTCTAGCAGTTTGTCAGCCTTATTTTTTTTATTTAGGTTTTGCTGAGTCGCTGTTTAATGGATACTGATGACGAGGTTCGAGACAGGGCAATATTCTATCTATCTGTTCTCAAGCAGAAGCAGAAACAGTTAAATTCTGCGTACATTCTGAATGGTATGTTTACAAGGCTTAATTGTTGTTGACGCCGTCTCCATCTACAGTTACTGCTATTCTATCAGTTCCGCTCGCATCTCGGTTTGCCGGACCTCGCTGTTTCGGATATCGGAAGAATCGGATAAAATCTGGACCGTGAAAAAGTCAAGCATGCTACGGACGCAGTCCTTTGTTTTGCAAGCTGGCCACTAGTCGGGGCGAGCTATCGCGTTGTTTACATCATTACATCAATGCAACCACATGTATATTGCTGTTATATAAAAATATAGAATCAATTATGCAGAGTTATTATTTCAATTACCAACAGTTTTTATGTACTTTTGCATAGGAGTGGCCTGTATTAGACGTTTTTCAGACAATTAGGAGATTGATTCTACATTACAGTGAGTCTAATACATGGCGCCTACTGTACTAACTTAGTATCAGAAAATATGAACAGTCGGCAAATTCTGACCGACGTCTCCCCGCTTTTGTCTGGCAAACTGAGATATGAGTGCATATTGTTTGTCTTGCAGTGTACGTGCAACCATTTACCTCCATCAAATTACACAATTTCAAATTGCCTGATACTCATAATACATAAATATCAGTTCACAATTGACAATTTATCAAGTAGTTTCTGCATCTTCATATTGGTGCACTAGTAATATATATTAATGGTTGGTTGGTTGGCATCCTTCTGTCTCGGAAGACAATGAAGTGTGCGCCAAGAGAGTCAGTTATTGATCACATTGATGGAGCTGCAGCGTCGTCTGTGGCTGAGCAATCCGATCCTTGAACGTCTCCAGGGCGCACGCCTGGGCAAGGTGTATGGAGATCCTGAGTTGTCCAGACAACAGGAACCCCCTCTTTTCCTCCCTGGTATAGTCCAAAGGAAAGCGGAGCGATACGTTTGGCACCAGGTTGGCTGCAGGAGCTGCCGGAGTCAGTGAGCATTGCTGCACTGGTCCGCCTTCGGGGCTCCACTCCTGATTTGGAAGGTTTACTCCTCTACACATGGCCGTTGGGTCACTTGACCTCCTCCGCCCTCTAGCTGTTGACTGCTTGTACAGCTCCTCCGCCTAATGTCGAGATACAGTGTGGGCATCCCGCAAGCCTACAGCACCTGGTATTCTTAGGCGCTCACCCATCCAAGTACTAACCAGGCTCTATGTTGCTTAACTTCGGTGATCGGACGAGAACCGGTGTTTTCAACATGATTTGGCCGTAACAGATGTTAATAATGCCTAGGTAACAGGGTGGCTAAATGCTAAATGACTTCCCTTTATTTGCTGCTTTTTCATTCACACGTCGATGTTACTGATTTTCCTTCTGCCATTTACTGTTAAATTAATTCAGGTTTACAAGTGTCAGTTGTTGGACTGGAGAAAGCTCTACACCATTACACACTGGAACCTTCGGAAAAGCCATTTGACATGAAGACGGTACCTTTGTCTGCGCAGCCGCTGACCGCCGAAGTTGCCGCACCTGCTGCTCTAGCAGATGTACCTGCTGCTGCCAAACCAGCCGAAAAAGTAACCGCTACAAGACAAGATGTTTATGCAGGTATTCTAACAAAGTTTATTGATTTTTTGTAAGCTAATTTGTTTTTGTCAGGAGCAATGACAATTGATCTGATTTTAAAATGTATTCATTTTTTTAAATCTAATTTGAACCAAATAAGCAGTTTGTACGCGACATGCGTTTGACTTTGTTTTATCTGAAGAAAAATTAAAATTTCTTTCTGCTAAACCAACGTCAAAACATTAAGTAACTGGTATAATGATAATTAATAAAAATATGACATGACGAAATGTGAAAAAATGAAACTTACATCTTTGCCACATACCGGTGACTCACTTCTTTCATATCCTAACTGTGAAATGAGGCCAATGGCCTATTTCCTACCCTAGCTCACCTGTCTAAACTAGGAAAAACACAACACCAGGAGGCACCACGTGCTTATATCCAAAACACAGTTGAAGTAATTATAACATGTATGTAAAACTTTGCACGGATTTTTGACATCAAAAGACTTTGTGAAAAAATGTTATATTTTCTTGTATTGACTGTTTATCTGAATCAAGTAAAGAAATAATAAAGATGAAATTATCTTTACTAATTGAAACTAAAGTTGAAAAGAAGTGCTTATTTATCGTTTATATATTATTTATTATTATATATAATTGTATTATTATTATATATTATAAGTCATAAGTCATTTATTTCACCTTACACATTTACAATAGTTTCATGTACAATATCTAGTGAAAGGGCCTACAATGAAAGTAATACAAATAAGAAATACTGCACAGGAAAAGCCTCAAACACTGTTCACCTATATACAAATGTAAATGTGTTGCGGGCAATCAAAAAGCAGGGCTTGTTAGATTGTCCCACACAGTGAAAGAAAAAAAGTAATGGAAATAATCTGAAAATTTAAAGTGAATCGTATGATAAAGAAAACATTAGTGCTTAAAATGGAATGATGTAATGAATGAAGCTCATATATGAGATGATATAAAAGATAGAAAGACTATTATTTGTTAATAGTATGTAAAATTAAGATGACTTGATTAAGATAACACCACTGTTTTGCAACTACTGTGAGGATGGATACTGATAGAAATTTTGATTACTCACTGATACTTACTTAAAATTTGATTTTTTAGCATTTTTTTAAATCTAGTAATAGATCTGCTATTTTTTGCGGATTGACAAATCTCATTCCAGACTCATTATTATATTATTATTTAACTGTTTCAGAGCAATTAGCAGCCATACCGCAGTTCGCAAAATTAGGACCTTTGTTCAAATCGTCGAGTATGCCGGTCGAACTAACAGAATCGGAGACGGAGTACGTCGTGCACTGCGTCAAGCATACTTTCCTTGGACATTTGGTGTTTCAGGTAACTTGGCGGTTGGTTGTCGTGTCGACCAAGTCTTGCTGTTTAACACGTAGTGAAAATTATACTAATAAGCCTTGTCACGTTTCCAGTGATTGATGGTAATCGTGAAAACGTTAAAGGTAAAGTGTACGAGATAACGCATTTCTGTACACTTGAGAATGCATTTAAGCCCATGCTTTTGTAATAGTAACCGTTTTAACAGTTAGGTAGAATCTTACCTAGTTCATTTTTTCTTGTTCCCAAGCAAGATCCTGCTAGTAAATCACTCTATGCACAGACTAATGCATAATTAAGTAAAGTCCCTGTAAAACAACTGAAGTTACTGAACTGATGCGGTAGACGGCTTTACCCAAACAAGATCCAGCTAGTAAATCACTCTACGTACAGACTAATGCATAATTAAGTAAAGCCCGCGTAAAACAACTGAAGTTACTGAACTGATGCGGTAGACGGCTTTACCCAAACAAAATCCTGCTAGTAAATCACTCTACGTACAGACTAATGCATAATTAAGTAAAGCCCGCGTAAAACAAGTGAAGTTACTGAACTGATGCCGCAGAAGGCTTAGTCTTACCCACATATCACGTGACAGTTGTAGTTAAGATGCGTTGCTGTGGTACACATTAACCTTTGACCTACAGCAACTGTGAAAAGGCTTACTCTGGAGTTTCATTTATATCGGACAAGGTTTGTGGCTTTGCAATTACTTAATTTCGTATGGCGGCAAGTTAACTAATTGCTATGAATGTTAGCTTTCTATATAAGAGGATTTTAGTCATACAACAAAACTGCTAAGTCAGATTTTGTATTTATTCAAGGCAAATAAATTATTCCATATGCTTCAAGGTTTTCAATTCAATTCAAAGGTTTATTTATCTCTAATATAATATTTATAGCGCAAATACAACAAATTATGTAAAGTGTGTAGAGATGGGGTGGCGAAAGACCAGGAGGTGATCGAGTCAGCCACCCCTATATAACTTAGGAATATTATAAAGCACTGCAGACTACATGGTCATCGAGTCAGCCACCCCTATATAACTTAGAAATATTATAAAGCACGGCAGACTACATGGTTAAGTGAATAAATACGTGGTTAGGTCCTAAGTGTACCAAATAAACAAAGCAGTTATATTATAATTATACCAATGGAAAAAAGCAAGCAAATAATGCAATTAAATATTAAAACAACAACTAAACAAGTCATGAATGCAACAACAAAACAGCAAGCAATCTGGTTAAATCATAAATGCAGCGAGTGAACTAAAATGCAGCAAATGAACGAAAATGTAGTTAAATAATGAATGCAAAACAAAAAAACAAAAGGAAGAAAATTTGTGCAGTAAGTATTAAATGTAATAAATGAACAAAAGCAATCAGCAATCATAATGTGACAAATATACACAAAAAGCAAGAAACATTACTTCATTGGAAGTAACTTCAAACGTTTGCTGCATATCGTGAAATTAAAAGCGTTTTCAGACAAACAAATCTTATAACTGTACTACGTTATATAAACTAAGAGTATATTTAAGTAGGTTAATGCTCACTGTGTATCAACCATGTGTTGATTAACCCTTTCAGTCCCAAAATTATTTTTTAATAAGAAAATTTTTTTCGGCTGGCTACTTTTGTTCAGTATGTCCATCTTGTTTACACATAATAATTATTGTTTTCTACCTGTGCCCGCGTGCTAAATATAGCCTGTATCCCACGGGATACATTGGGATTCAATGGAAGCATAAAATGTGCTTCATTTTGCAACTGCTGATAATTTATTAAAGTATTTAAGACATTTAGTATGCATGCTATGCTGATCTGTACAAAGTCGTCTCTAAAGTACTGTACCTTGCGCAGTTTTTTATGCTATGTAGATTTTCTAGTTTGCCATTTTATCACCATTTTTAGTCTCTTGTTATTGACTTAAATCAAAATAACTATTAACAGATCAAATAACAGTTAGCTTTAAATTTTATTAATTTTAAAGACAGAAAATATTCTCGTATCCCACGGGATACAACGGGGTATGAAAGGGTTAATGGTTTTGTTTTGTTCATAATACTGAAGTATTGCACTGTTTTTAGTTTGACTGCACAAACACACTAGATGATCAGATATTGGAAAATGTTTATGTGGAAATGGAACCCTCCGATGGTTTTGATGTTGTCGCACACCTTCCCTGCACAAAACTGCTTTATAATATCCCGGGAACGACGTACACGTGCATTAAGCTGCCCGATGACCCGACTGGTGGTAGGTGATTTTGATCGTTCGGCGATTGTGTTTTAATTAAGTTGATTTTGGTGGTGCGGCAGGGCATGACTGGTCAACATACAGTCTAGCTGTCTTTTTTTGATAAGCGAGATTGCTGCTTTATCAATATAAAGTCTAGCTGTCTATTTGATAAGTTTAATTGCTGCTTTATCAATATACAGTCTAGCTGTCTTTTTTTGATCAGCGTGTTTGGTACACGTCAGGCTGAATAAGAGTGAAAATTTTATATGCAAGAGCATTTTAAACAGTGATGCAAACTTTACTTCTGTAATTAGACGTCATTGGCGTAGTTTGTTATATCGTTAATTGTTATTTGTGTTATTGTTGTGTGTCATGATTTATTGTATTATTTGTATTAATTTGTGATGTGTATATGAACTTTGTAAAGTTTGAAATAAAATATTAAATCAAATCAATCAAAATCAGTCAGTCAGTCAGTCGGTCAGTCACTCACTCATTCATTCTTTTATTCATTCACTCATTCATTCACTCACTCATTCATTCATTCAGTCACTGAGTCAGTCAGTAAGTCAGAACGTCATTGGCGTAGTCTGTTACATCGTTAATTGTTATTTGTGTTATTGTTGTGTGTCATGATTTATTGTATTATTTGTATTAATTTGTGACGTGTATATGAACTTTGTGAAGTTTGAAATAAAATATTAAATCTAAACAAATCTATATTTGGAGTAAAAATTGTTTTTCAAATGCATTGTTAAGAAGACTTTGTACACAATTAGTAAAATAAACTTTATAATGATTTTTCGTCTCTTACTAACTAATGTCTGCTTCTGTTCTCATGATTCACATTTGTTTATTTCAGTGACGGGATCATTTACAAATACACTGAAGTACATAGTGAAGGACTGCGATCCCAACACAGGAGAACCGGACGACGAAGGTTATGAGGATGAATATGTGGTGAGTTAGAACAATGTAAATCCATCAATAATTCACTGTGACTTCTCGTAAAATTCTGTCTTTCTTGTTAATTTTTAAAGGAAGACTCGATGATTTTTCACATACTACCCCATTTTCAAGTCCGATGAAAAGTATACATTTTAACACAATTAATACTGCAAAAGTGTTTTTGATAATTAAATAATGGATTAAAAACTTAATTAACGCTGGGCGAACTATTGATAACGTCACAAACTAAACGCTCACGCAAGAGCTGTCGAACGTGTGTAGTTCGTCACAAACTAACACATCTGAACTGAGAGGTACAGCACCTGTTTTTGTGCAATGTGTTTCCAAAATGCAGGCGCTAGTGCTGGCACCATTTTGACAAGAGAGGAAATCCATAATAGGGGCTTTTTAGTGTAGCGAGACTGCAATTAATACTTTTTCTAGTAATACTCAACTAGAATAATATTCGCTGCCTCACAGTTTATGTTTCCGGATGTAATTATTAACGAATTACTGTTGATTATTTACTAACAATTGCTGCCATTCTGCATTTGTAGTTGGAGGACATTGAAGTGCTCGTTGCGGATCACGTTCAACGCGTGATGAAGCCAAACTTTGCTGCAGCCTGGGAAGAAATTGGAGGTGATAACGAAGTCGAGGAAACGTATGCGTTATCATCAATGAAAACATTAGAAGGTGCGTTAATCAAGTGCTTGAATTTTGAATTTTTTAACTCGTGATTTTATTTGGGTTTTACACGTCAAATGTAGACACGGGAAAGTTCAAATGTGACTTAGGTAAGTCAAATGTAGACATGGGAAAGTTCAAGTGTGACTTAGGTAAGTCAAATGTAGACGTAGGAATTTCGAATGTGTTTTGGTAACTCAAATGTGACTTGGGTAAGTCAAATGTAGATGCGGTACTTTAAATAAATCGGTAATTAACTCATTTAAGTGCAAATTACAAAAAGATAAACCAAATGTACATCTATTAGTGAACCTATAACGTTGTTATTTTAACTTAAGAGTAATTATTAAATTGAAATTAAAGAAGATTAAATTTAACATCCTTAAACTTTACCACCTATCCACATTTGAGATACCAATGTCACATTTTACTTGACATGTGTCTACACTTGACTTACCAAAAACGCTTAAGATTTCTTGAAAACCATTGTTAACACATTTGAACTACCTAAGTCTACATTTGAGTTACCAAGACACATTTGAACTACCTAAGTCTACATTTGAGTTACCAAGACACATTTGAATTACCTAAATCTACATTTAAGTTACCAAGACACACGATGAACTACCTACCTAAATCTACCTAAATCTACATTTGAGTTACCAAGACACATTTGAACTGCCTAAATCTACATTTGAGTTACCAAGACACATTTGAATTACCTAAATCTACATTTGAGTTAACGCAGGTCTACATTTGACATGTAAAACCTATTGTATAAAGCTACCGGTTGGAATTCTTAATGTTGAATTTTTTCTGAGGATTTTTGAATCCGTCTTTTTGCTGAGTCATCTTGATGGAACGTAATTTGTTAAAAAAATTAATGAATGACAATTTTGTAATTCGTTTAACCGTAAGAATGATGTAATTATCCTTTCACTAAGGATATAGCTTTCATTTCAACAGATTAAATTATTTCATAAGGGATGATGTTCATAATAATTATTGTCCTATCGTTTACCATAGACATAGACATGGACATGGACATAGACATAGACATAGACATAGACACAGACATAGACATAGACACAGACATAGACATAGACCTAGACATAGAACATTTATTTTCTCCAATTAGTTTAACATCAAAAGTTTTTTAAATATTAAGTAATTATAATCATGGAGCAGGGCAGGGAAGGACCATAGGGTCATCTATAATAAAACCGGTATAAATGATACAAATTATCCAAAAAGAACTGAAAACAAAAAAATAATAAAGTTGGATACCAAAATCTAAACAAAACAATACAATTATTCAATAATTATGATTATTATATGTAGTAGCTTCAAATGGGGTCTTATTAACAGGGGAATTTGGCCAAAGTTAGTGAGTAAAGTTAAAAACTGAGTATGGAAAGAAAAAAATAAGTATCAAAAAAGTGTAATATAGAAAAATTTATGAGAAAAAGAAAGTATGAGAAAGAGAAACAATTACTTAGGAGATGAGGAGAAAAAAGAAAAAAACTTGCTAGCTTGCTTATTAGTCTTACAAGTTATGTAATACAGGTATATCCATTTAGTAAGATTTTTATGTATCTTTTGGAAGCGGAAAACCCCACCGACCAGTGCCAGTCAATCAGTGCTAACATTATATACAGTGTTTTTTATTTTTGTTCTACAGAAGCTGTTAAAAATATAATCCAATATCTTGGCTTGCAACCCTGTGAAAGATCTGATAAAGTACAAGAGGACAAGAGCTCGCATGTTTTGTATCTGGCTGGTGAGTTGTGGAGTTTGCTTATTATTTCTCTAATAGTACTTTACACTGTTGTTTCACGTAATCGTACGACCAAACCTCTTTATAATTCCAAGATAATAGATTGCGCTATGTTGACTTCAGCTCTAAAGATTTATCAATGATGCCTTGTTTTGCATAATCTGTACCAGGAGAAGAACAAAAGAAGAAACTTCAACACATTTGCACTTTCTGCCTTAATATTGCAGTATGAAATGTACAGATTTTTCCTGTTTGGTTTGATTTATAGCATTGAAATTAAGTTGAAATGATCATCTCCACTTAATAAAGATGTTAATTCCTAAGCACTGACTCTTTCACTGTTGTAAATTTCATTTTAATCGATGTTTAATGACTAATATTAAGCAACTTGTTTCTGCAGGTGTTTACAGGGGCGGCCATGATGTGTTAGTACGAGCAAAATTAGCGCTAGCAGATGGCGTGACTATGCAGCTGTCAGTACGGAGTACAGATCCAACAGTCAGCGAGGTCATGTGTTCTGCTATAGGATAAATAAAAGGATGATACCTTCAGTAAATGGATGGCATAAAACATTAGTTTTTTATTTGGTGAATGGTAAAAAAATTGACACTTACATCCAGTATGCTGGTGTTCAGTACAAATGAGCTTGAGCTCTAGTGTTTTTAGTTGCTGTTAACAAAACCATAAGGTACTCAATAGATGGCGGTGATGACGTGTGCGAAACAAACTAACTGTAATGCTGTCAAAATCGAAAAAATGTCATTTAAAAACGTAAAATCGAATGAAGGAAAATCATTATTTGCAGCACGTCCTCGCTTAGTGACAGTTCGTTTTCACATTTGATAATTTTCGAATGTTTTTAATGACAGTTTTAACGTTAATTATCTAAACTTGTGCTGCTTTGTTGAGAATTTCACGAAAACTGCTAGTATGTAATTCTACCGCAAGATTGTTTTTGATGCTACGCCTGACAGATTTTCAGATGCTCACACACACACACACACACACCCGCCTTTATTAAATGGTTTGCTGTTAAACTCTGTTGCATATTTGCTGCATGAAGATAACGTACCTTCTGTTCTGAATAACAGTACTGCCTTAGAATTACTGTTTCAGTTTTTAGTTCTACGAATTTAAAAAATTGCAGTAAAGCATGCGAGTAAAATTGGGCCATTGTCACATTGAACTTTGACATGCACACGAGTCAGTCAGTACTGATTTTTTGGCTATGTGTAATGTCATTTGTTACAGAAGACATGGCTTCATTTAACTTCGTTTCACTTAACATCACATTTTTCTCTCATTAGCATCAAGTAACGATTAACTATGTTATTTAAAAGTTCCCGATGATTTTCTGTTAAAGGCAAGAAAGAAACCATTCGTTCGTTGCGCTTTAAAAAATGTCATTCCGGCTTGTTTGAATTTGTGGGTCAAAATGTATTACTCTCGAAAACTCATCAATCAAAGCACCTATTCAGGTTGATTTTATATAATCACCTTGGGATACTAATTACCATAAAAAGTACTTGTTATTGTGGTACCTTTGTTTATTAACAAAAGCCATCTTGAAGGATTTATATTTTTCTCAATTTGCAGTCACACTAGTGCTCTTTCTGAACTACCAAATTTCTCTCGTCTGTGGCCTGACCACTTAACAAGCTTTTTATTTGTTAATATAAAACTCGACTCTTTTGGCCTATTCATTTGTTGCTGTGTCAAATATTTATAATTAAGCATTTATAATTGAGCATTGCGTGTCTCAACTTTAACAGTTAATATAAATTACAAAAATAAACAATAAAAATATTTTGTAAGATTATATGTACATTGAGTTTTATTACACATCATACTCTGATTATTCGCTTTATACTTCACCTGTATTATGAACTCATGAATTCATTCACATTTTGCACACTGTATTAAGACATGCATGCTTGTAGAAAATGCAAGGTTTTGTAGGGCCATTCCAAGAAATTGTGATATGTAGAAAATGTTAACTAGTAATCATTTCGTCTCGTTCACAAATTATCCTTTTCGACAAATTCCTCCTCAATATTCACAAGCAATAATCAGGTAAAAATTGACAGAAAGAAATGAACTGACAATTTTCAACAATATTTAATGCAATCTTAGTTGAAATTGTCTCTTAGTTTTTCTTATAACCATTTTACTTACGTTTTTCACAAGTTCAGTGTCTTATTTGTACTTTAAAAGTAGAAATTTAGTAATGTACTCAAGTAGCAGATTGCAGTTTTAAATTCAAATTTACAACTAGTTCCAAAATCTTACACTATTTGCTTAAGACATACACGCTTTATTGATAATAACTACGGTACATCTGTTGTTCGGTTGGGGTGTGAGAAAGAGTCGCCGGCGTTATAGGTGGTGGTGGCCGCGACCACATTCCCGGAGGACTCCCAATGCTAGCATCAGGTGCAGGGTGTGGCGCCACCATAGGAGGCGGTAATAACGGTCCCGTGTATCCCGGAGGGGGAACAGCAAAGCGCGGTGGTGGCGGGGCCGAATAAGCCACGGTGTATGTCCCCGGTGAATAAGCACCGCTCGTGTATGACGGTACTACAGGCGACGCAGCTGTGAACGTGGTCGGTTGCACGGGTGAAGTAAACGTTGTCGATTGTGCAACAACGTAGTGATACTGTTCTCTCACGTGACCTTGCTGCTGATGCGTCTGCTGTTGAGAATGGTCTTGTATGGGAACGGTAATCAAGTTCCTATTTGCCATGACCGGAATCTGATAGCTGCTGCTGGCGACTACAACCGGTAATGTCAGCGGATGTGCGGCGGGCTCGCTAATTGCTGGTAACTGATGTGTCCGAGAGCCGGTCACCTGTTCGGCCGAAGGTTTGTGTTCGTGGTGGACCACCGACGCACGTTTTACTTCCTCACTGTGCACTGTAGGATGATGCGATGAGGGCGCTGCTTGTGTGTGATGCGCAGATGCTAATAAGTTCAGTGCTTCTTTCTGACTGCGTAAATGTCTATGACTATAATGTGCCTGTAGATCTCTTTCACTCAAATATGTTCTTCTGCACCCAGCCGAGCTGTGCTTTGGACCACCGTACATGCACACAAACACGGTTCCCAGACCGGATGGCTCAATTCGCTGAACTGGATCGTCACACCTGGCAACACAAAAAGATAATCTTCTTGTTAGCAAAACGGCGCATGTCAATTAAGATTAACCTATTAGTCTGCACTAGCAAAGGTCCCGCAAAAAAATTTGCGTATAAATCCACTTATAATCAAAAATACGTGAACGTTCTACCTAGTGTTTGTTTACTTACCTAACGCAAAGCCAGCAGCAGCAGCTTTTACTGAATTAAAGCTATAAGGTTATAGACAGAGTACAATGCCTTTGCGTCAGCAGTTTTCTAAGTGAAAATTGCCGAAAATAGAACATCTAATTAACTCGTCGGTACTCCTCTCAGTGGATTTGTCCTAAAATGCAGCCCACATCATTGTGTAGCCCTGTTCTTCGTCTTTCTAAAGACCCATATATCTCCTTCCGAGAGTCCCACCAGGTGCCGCTAGAACGTTTTTTCCCCATGCGGTTTGGTCAAAATTTCGAAAAAATCGCGAGTTGGGTAATTTCAAAACTGCTTAGTGATATACAAGCTGATTCATTTCTCGACCCTTCCCGATTCAGATTCTATGAAGGTTTGTGAACCCATCATTTTCTTAATTCCAATGTACTGATATGTAGTCGCAGAATTGAGTGGAATAGAATGGTAAATCATAACAAGCCTTTTCACAGTTCCAGCAATTGATGATGATCATGAAAAGGTCAAAGGTTAAGGTGCAGCAAACAACGTATTTGTGTACACTTGACAATGCCTCGCAGCGCAAGCTATTGTAATAGTAACCGTTTTAACAGCTAGCTAGAACCTTACCTAGTTCATTTTTTCTTGTTCCCAAACAAAATCCTGCTAGTAAATCGCTTTACGCACAGACTAATGCATAATTAAGTAAAGTCCATGTAAAACAACTGAAGTTACCGACACGATGCGGCAGACAGCTTTGCTTTACATACACATCACATGACGGTTGTAGCTAAGACACTTTGCTGCGGTATGCTTAACCTTTGACCTTCAGCAACTGCGCACGCGCACAACGAAAGTGTGAACAGGCTTATTCTGTGCATAATTTGCCAAGACTGCAGAAATAAATGCAGAAGCATCAAACCTACGATTTTCGTTCCAATGATATGCTATATTACGTTCGGGTGATACAATCGTGACTACAGTAGTTAAACACACGTTCCACTGACTCACCTTGGACACCGTTTATCGGCTTTCCTTGCACAGTCATAGCAAAATATGTGCTTACATGGTATCTAAAATAAAAAAACTGTACATTCAGTTTTCCAAAATTTTTTCATTTATAGGTTTTACACGTCAAATGTAGACCTACGTTAAGTCAAATATAGATTTAGGTAATTCAAATGTGTCTTGGTAACTCAAATGTAGACTTAGGTAGTTCAAATGTGTCAACAATGGTTTTCAACAAATCTTAGGACATTTGACTTACCAAAGATGTCTACATTTGAGTTACCAAAACACATTCGATATTCCTATGTCTACATTTGAACTTTCCTGTGTCTACATTTGACTAACCTAAGTCACATTTGAACTTTCCTGTGTCTACATTTGACTAACCTAAGTCACATTCGAATTCCTATGTCTACATTTGACTAACCTAAGTCACATTTGAGTTACCAAAACACATTCGAAATTCCTGTGTCTACATTTGACTAACCTAAGTCACATTTGAACTTTCCTGTGTCTACATTTGACTAACTTAAGTCACATTTGAACTTTCTTGTGTCTACATTTGACTAACTTAAGTCACATTTGAACTTTCCTGTGTCTACATTTGACTAACTTAAGTCACATTTGAACTTTCCTGTGTCTACATTTGACTAACCTAAGTCACATTTGAACTTTCCTGTGTCTACATTTGACTAACTTAAGTCACATTTGAACTTTCCTGTGTCTACATTTGACTAACTTAAGTCACATTTGAACTTTCTTGTGTCTACATTTGACTAACTTAAGTCACATTTGAACTTTCTTGTGTCTACATTTGACTAACTTAAGTCACATTTGAACTTTCTTGTGTCTACATTTGACTAACTTAAGTCACATTTGAACTTTCCTGTGTCTACATTTGACGTGTAAAACCTATAGTAAGAAGTTTCATTAGCGGCTGCAAGAATTAAACAGTTTAACTGATTAACTTCTATCTGCAGTCAAACCTCACTACAACATCCCAATTTCACTTACTACCCAAATTTTTGGCAAAAGTATATTTGCACGGATCTACGTAACAATGCACCTTGTTATAATGCCAAACTCGCTTAAAGCCTCCTCATTCCGGCGTCCCAAAGTGGGAGATGTAAAAAGGTTTGATTGTATTTATAAACAGCATGACCTAGAAAACTGAAAAATGTTCAATGTCTCCATCACGCGCCTATCTTGTAAAATTCAGAATAATTTCCAGGACGTAATATTTTCAGCTTCCACTGCTGTCCAGTTTGAAACAGATTTTGAGAGACAGACAAAAGTATAAAAACGCAATGCAACTTGTTGAAGTATTACAGTTACTGCACTGCAGCAATTGCAATTATGATGAAATGGTTATAATGAATGCATATTAAGCGAATTGTCTTAACGAAATGCCCAAGATGCTGGGCTTAAGAATGTGGAAAAAATTTCCCTTTCATTTAGTAAGTAAGTAAGTAAGTAAGTAAGTTAGTAAGTAAGTAAGTAAGTACGTATCTTTATTTATCACCTTTTTTATAAGAAAAACACAGAGCATGAAATGATAATATGATACAAAGTGACAAGATTATTAAATGAATAAATTATCTGAGTTAATGATATTCAAGTGATTGGTGAAAGGGTGGCGAAAAACTAAAAGTTACCAAAGTCAACCACCCTGTAAGTAATGTTGCTATTAGTAATATGCGCAATTATCTTGACGAAGATTTCAGAATAATGTGTGATAAATTGATAAAGTAAAACATTCATGAAACATATCAGCAAGTGATGGTCAGTAAAAACTTGATTCATAATCTACTGTTCCTACTCGTTGCAAAAAATTCAAGAACAGGTTATGAGTTCACAAAGCTCCTTCACCACAAACAAATATGAAAACTTTTACTTTTCGAGCTGGTACATGGATTGACAAATACCGACACTCCTTTCACAGGAAAATTCCTGACCGTGGAAAAACTATTTCAGCAGAAGTGAAAGAAGTAAATGAATTATCTTACGGGAGAAATTTCGCAGTTTAATATATCTCGTTTTTTATTAAATGTTTCAAGAAAAAACGTACCATCCGGCCATAAATGAGAATTGGCAAAGTGCACTTCTCACAGCAATGCAGCATCGGGTCAACAACTTTCTGACCTATCATATTTACCTGTAACAATACATTTAAAATTATCACAGGTTACATATTAACAATTGAAAGATTAGTTGAGTGGATTCTCAAATTCATTGACTGTGAATTTTTGAAAAGCTAACCCACATATTACTTATAAAATCTTAGCCAAAACCTTGGCTGTACAGAGATCTATTATAAGTCAAAAACCAAAAATAGACAAACAAGTTTTGTAATTGTGTCATCTTAAGTTTGCCAACAAAACTGTACGAAATTCTTTAGCTGCCAACAAAAACAATAATGTTTTGCAATTCTTTCCGGAACAAATACGATCTCTGTTAGAAAAAACTAACCCCTCTTGTTTATAGACGGATCATTTCTATAAACATGAGATAGGCGTGTTTATAGATTAACACTGACAGTTAATATTATAAAGTTACCTTATAATCCCACTTAAGCTTTTGTCACTGATGAAGGGGCTCTGGAGCACCACTGACAGTTAATATTATAAAGTTATCTTGTAATCCCACTTAAGCTTTTGTCGCTGATGAAGGGGCTCTGGAGGACCACTGACAGTTAATATTATAAAGTTATCTTGTAATCCCACTTAAGCTTTTGTCGCTGATGAAGGGGCTCTGGAGGACCACTGACAGTTAATATTATAAAGTTATCTTATAATCCCACTTAAGCTTTTGTCACCGATGAAGGGGCTCTGGAGGATCACTGACAGTTAATATTATAAAGTTACCTTATAATCCCACTTAAGCTTTTGTCGCTGATGAAGAGGCTCTGGAAGACCACTGACAGTTAATATTATAAAGTTACCTTATAATCCCATTTAAGCTTTTGTCACTGATGGAGAGGCTCTGGAGGACCACTGACAGTTAATATTATAAAGTTACTTTATAATCCCATTTAAGCTTTTGTCGCTGATGAAGGGGCTCTGGAGGACCACTGACAGTTAATATTATAAAGTTACCTTATAATCCCACTTAAGCTTTTGTCGCTGATGGAGAGGCTCTGGAGGACCACTGAGAGTCGCAGGTAAATTCATCTCCTTTTCTGAAAACAAATGCAATATCTTCAGCCTCCAACGATATAAGTTAAATGAGCAGAAAGTGATTGCAATATAATTTTGATTTTGATGTCTTGTCTTCTTTCAATATCCTTCCAGTCAAAGTCCATTCATGAATCCATGGCACAAAATCTCTATCACGTTGTCTGGCAATGTATTAACTAATTATGACAAAAATGTCCTTATAGCTAACTTAGTTCAAAATTTTATTGGTGCTGTTAGAAGATTTTCCCCTGGGCTAACCACAATAACACTCCTCTCTCTTTAACATCTAAGGTTGGGTAGACAATGTGACTGCGTCCCCGCAGGGAGAGTTTGAAGATAGTGAATACAGACCGGAATTTGAACCTTTCCCGGTGCCTCTCCTGATGACCCCTTTCCTTTGGTAGTAATTTTGTACGTGTGTGTCGTTGTAGATTCTATGACTTGCAGTTGTTTGCCTCTTTTTGTTGTTTGTGTATGGTGTTGTTGATTGTATGACTAAACGA
>JAQGDQ010000653.1:0-48149 GCA_030141605.1 Tubiluchus corallicola
ACCTACGTCAAGGGAGCAGAGATGTACGATTTCGTCAAAAAACATCTCCCCAAAAATCGCGTGGTCATACGCGTAGAGGATCTGGAAAGCGAGCACCCGCCGCCCGCCATACGTTGGCAGAGCAACGGACGAGGCAGAGCGGTTCGGGCATCCGAAACGATTGCCAACTACATTCTAACGTGTCAGTCCAAACAGTCAACATCGTCGCCACGGCTTCGTTCTCGCAGCGCTTCGATCTGAACGAACTCTGGCAGAGAACGGGCGGAAGACGCTACGAAAGGAAACCGCAAATGCTTCTGCTAAAGCGACTGGGCGGGACGCTGATGATTTTTGCCTCCGGCTCCGTTGTCGCCAACGGTTTTTCGGAGGAAAAAGTACTACGCAATGCGATCGAAGAACTCTCGAAAGGTCTCGGACTGACGCCCGCCGACGGGATCGCAATTCGCACCATCACCGCCAGAGCCAAAATTCGCTGCAGATTGAAACTGGGTGCACTGTACGAAGAACTCGTTCGTCCTTCGACGCATTCTTTTAGAGAAGTGTTTTACGAAGTGGAACTATTTCCCAAACTAACTTGCAAATGCGAGCAAATTACTCTGAACATTTTTCACACCGGAAGCATAATAATGATGGGCGGGACAAAGGTCGAGGATTTCTCTCGCGTTTTCCGCAAATTTAACGAATTCGTTTTTAACAACAATAACGTTTGTCTGTATCACATCGACGACAATCCATGTACTCGCTCGTCGTCATTAGTGTAGTTTTACTGTAATTTGCGTAATTTGTGTAATTTGCGAAAAAAACGTAAAATGTAGAACTATCACGTCACCATAATAATAATAATAATCTAGTTTTAGCACGTATGTATTTTGCATAAAAAATGTAAAAAATTTTTTTTGTAATCCATCAATAAAAAAGATTTGTGAAAATGCATTTATCGAACTTTGGCGTTTGAAATAAATCTCCACACGCACACACACACACACACACACACACACACACACACACGCACACATCTAAACCCGCGAGAGAAGTGGTCGCGGAAAAGGGAGGGCACCCGAGAGAGAGAAGTGGTCGCGGAAAAGGGCCGGCACTGCGCGAGTGGGGGAAAAAGATTTCCCTCATTGCCTGCAGTGGACAATTCCACGCGACGGAGGGGTGGGTTGCAGGGGGGTCCCCGACCCCCGGGACGGACGTTTGCACGCGGCGGAGGGGTGGCAGGGGGCTCCCCAATTAGCGCCAATTAGCACTAATTAGTCCTCGGCGGGAACTCCACTTCTCCCTTTTTCTTCGTTTGAGGCGCTTTTTACCTCGTTTCACACACTTTCACATGCTTTCACGCACTTTCACACACTTTCACATGCTTTCGCGCGCTTTCGCGCGGTTTAAAATGGGGCGTCAAAAAAAGAAGCCATCTAGGGGTCAATGAACTTTGGTCACGTGACCTAGAGTTCAAGGTCATTCGATCCAAATGAAGCCATGCGGGAGGGAAAAACTGCAAAATTTTTACCTCGTTTCACACGCCTTTTCTTCGTTTTTCTTTGTTTTTCGCGCTTTTTCGTCGATTTCGGTCACGTGCGCACTTTCACACGGGTTTTCACACTTTTTTAGGGGTTTTCCCGGATTTTCGCACTTTTTTAGGGGTGTTCCCCCCCCGGGCAGCCAAAGGGGGCGTGGCAAATCGGCCAGAGGCAAAACATCTATACTACTATCGGATGTTAAATTTTGACCCCATGTAGATGTAGCGCTATATCACACCAAGTTACAGGCATATCATTTACACAAGGAGATGAGCTCCTCTTCTGTGACAGCAGAGTCTTTCCTAACAACAAAAGCTGTTGGTAGTTCATGATGGGGAAGATCGGGAATTGCTGTTACAGCTGCGTCAGTGACTCAGTGACTCAACAATACGCTGAGGCTTACTCAGTTTTATTATAATGAGTGAACCTCTTAATGACAAGTAAAGAATTAATGTATTTGAAGTGTGAAGGGCATGATATGGTTGAATGATGTGCTATGTACATCGTGCTGTGTGAGTTGTCGTTGAAGGTATACAAACAAAACTGGGGTCTGGCTAGCAATTTATTACTGATTCGCGATTATAACTTCTAGCTTCACATTAATAAACGGTTTTCAACAACAGGGGGCAAAAATATGAAGCTTAGTTACGTTGTTTCCCACATTTTGCGGATATGCGGATACGAGGCTATTCAATTTCACTCAATCCGCAGATTTTGCGTTTGCAAACAACCAAGAATGTGATATTCGCCAATCTGCCATCTCTGGGTACGTGTTCCGTGTAAGAACGTCACGAAATGTTGGAAATCTACATTTGACTTAACGTAGGTCTACATTTGACATGTAAAACCTATAATGTGCTAACATACCATGTGAAACACACCCAAAGCACTTACAACTCTTTTATGACGCTTACATCATATGAACTCCCATCACTGCATCGCTGTTCCTCATCAAGGCTCTAAACCAAGAACGCCAAGCCGCCATGATGCCATGCCGCCAAGAACGCCAGGCCGCCCAGAATGCCAAACCGCCAAGAATGCCAAGCCGCCAAGCTGCCAAGAACGCCAAGCTTCCAAGAATGCCAAGCCGCCAAGCTGCCAAGAACGCCGAGCTGCCAAGAATGCCAAGCCACCAAGCTGCCAAGACCGCCAAGCTGCCAACAATGCCAAGCCGCAAAGAATGCCAAGCGAGAATGATTGACAGACAGATAAAACGCATCTTATATATTTTGCTGACGCCTTTTGAGCTTCCTTTGATAAAGTTAGTTGTAATTTCGCGGCGTCCTCGTCGCTGATGTTAGATCTTGATGATTTGAAAGCCATGATATAATGTGCTCCAGGGTAGCACGCAAATCTTGCATCTTCAACCTGGTCACCCAATCACAGAGAATAAATAAATCATCCCTTTGTCTGACCGCCACCGATCAGGTATTACACAACGTATTAGTAAATAAGTGCCACTGTCTATGAGAATGTCTAACCAACAAACATTGTATGATTGCGAGAAGTCTTACAGATATGAACACAATGGCATTGACCTGAGCTGAGGCTTTCTTTTAAGAGAGTAATTTTAACTGTCAGGTTGAAAGGAGCTAGGTCTTATATACGCTGTGAAACTCACGTCGGCGATCCAAAAAACACCAACAGTCATTATCATTTAAGCAACAAGGAAATGACCAACAGGACAAATGCATAAATTAACGAACAAATAAAGAACTGAAGTAGTGAAGTATGCAAAGAAGGAAGAAGTGAACATACAACCGAATGAAAGAAGGAACGAATAAGTGAATAGATGAATCAAAACGACGAATGAGCGAACGAGCAAACAAATGAAGAAGCAAATGAGCGACTAATATATGATTATGTGAGAAGCGTACTGGATTATAATGTATCACTATAAACAAAGGTGAAATAGCGAATTTTATAATGAACATAAAAACCTTTTGTGGTCTTGAAACGTGCGATTTAATGTTCCTTGAACATCAGGCATGAAACTGATGAATATACACACATTAATAGACAAATTGCCTTTCGCTGATGGTGATAAATCTTTATTTTTGTACATAATACGCATACAATAGCTTTATTGCCAATACTTGCATACAATAGCTTTATTTCCAAAATTTGCAATATAATGACATATACATTTGAGTATATGGCATCTAGGTAGGTATACATATATAGTTACGTAGGTTTAATGAAAGTACAAAGTAACTGAAAACATAATCAAATAATTATAACCGCATGTGTTAAAATAAGGGTGCATTGCGTCATGAACAAGCAGGTCAACATTGAATACACCATTTTTATACTAGACGATATCTTACAAACTTCAAAGCTGAGCCGCCAGGGCTTCCGACGGGTCTCTGTTGGTGAATAATATGACGAATGTAGGTATGTACGCGTTTTAAAGACCTGGAATCTTTAAGAGCTCAGGATAGGAGTAAAAATGTACAATAATGAATGACTCTAAAACTATAGAGTTATGAAACTTGGTGGGTAGACACCTGGGAGTTTTGTTAGGGCTCGTACAATGGTAAAATTTACTTTATTTAAGAGCCAGAGATAGTAGTGAAAATGTGACAATTTGGGCATGCACCTTTAATTCATGTTAACTCACAAACGCAGAGGCTGGACACATGAAACTTACAGACTAGACGTGCTAAGGACCTTGAAAACGGTGTGAACCGCACAACCTTTGTCAAAAGGTAAGGACACTGGACGTCCGCAGGGGCGGATCCAGAATTTTTGAGAGAGAGCGGTCCAAATGCAACCAAGGAGAAAGGCAGGTGCAAGGGCTGCGGAAGCGTAGGCAACTTCCTCGGCTTCTCAGCTACGAGGTCTAGCCCATTTTAAGCCTTCTGAAGCATACTTGAAATAGTGAATAAATTTTATTTTGTTCTATTAAGAATATAAACGTATTCATTTTCTTTTGGAATTTGTAAAATAAATATTTCGTGCATAATGTAAGATGAATCATAAAACCATTCATCCTTTTACAGATTTAATTTAATCGCACCACTGAGGGCAAAGCTTTGTCAAACAGTGAGTAAAAACAATTGAAATTGAACAATCAAACTATTATAGTGACGTTATAGTGCAAAATATAAATGTTCTTATGCAATGATCAGTACTGCAAAAGATGCCTGATGTAATCAAGATTCAGGATACGTGAATAACTAGAAAGCTTAAATGCCGATTTATAGGCGATTTTGCTATCAAGTAATATGCATGATCTTTGTAAGACCACTTTTTACTAGTGGTTCCAAAACTTGTTCGAAAATCTTTCAATCTCAATTCGAATTCGATTCGGACCACAAATACTAAAAATCGGTTCCTTTAGAATTCGAAAGTCACAAATTCGATTCGACTCGACGTCGCTTTCGGTAGAGATTGCTCACCCCTTGTGAGTAGTGACTGTATTTACTTTCTCCAACGTTTGCCCGGAGCGAAAACGGGATTCATTGGTGCGCCATTGGAACAAGTGCAAATTGAAAGCAGGAAAATGGAAATGATGCAGTTGAGGTGAAGCAGTATGGCGTCCATTATAGTATGAGTTTTAGACTGAGTGTTAGACGTGATTTGGTATAGTAACTGCCAGACGTAAGTTTTCTAGACCAAAAAGTTAATCATTGATTGTAAGTGCTTTAGGCCTTTTGCTTAAGATGCGTTAATAACGTACTGCCTTTCCAATTGTGTGAGGATGGTAAAATTCATGAATTCTTTTCTGAGGACTTAACCGTTCCTAGTCGCTTTAATTTGCCGTCTTTAAATGCTTATTCAACATTCACTATATTTAATTATGGAGACATCGACCCAGATAATAACATATTTGCTATGTTTGAGAGTAACTATTATAAGCAGCCGTCACTTAAACTAACCTTTCTAATAAATAGTAATATGCAAAAATCTAGCAATGATTTTTTTCCATTGTTCATGTCAACCTTTCTTTAAGATTTTCAAATCGTATCTGTGCAACCGTACGCAGTTTACAAATTTATCTCAAAATAAATTGTCACTTACTAATATTACCTGTAGAATCCCATAAGATTCTATTGGGACCCCTTATCTGGGCAAAATAATGTAATAAAATGAATATATGTAATAAAATAAAAATAAACATTTAGAACACAATATAAAAGTAAACTGGATGTTCACTTCTCCTAGACATAGACATAGACATTTCTATTTATCTCCTCATTTACACGTGTATACAAATTGACTAATTATTATTTTTTAGTTATTGATTAAAGAGGATAAATTAAGCATAAAGGAAAGAGTTAAGGGGGGTGCAGGAGAAAGGGTAGCGAAAGACCAATTGGTCATCGAGTCAGCTACCCTTCTCAGGTTAGTGAAAATTGTAAAAAAATTGTGGTGCTGCTGTTAACATGAATTTATGGGGGGATACATTAAACATGAAAGCAAAACAACTAAGTAAGCTATGCAATAAAGAAATAAAATGAAAAATATGAAATGATGATAAACAAAATATGTAAAGCATTTAACTAACCGATTAAAACAAAAAACTAGAAAAAAGTCAAACCAAAAAAAAACCAAAAAAAACATAAATAATAAATCAGTGAAAGAAACAAAATATGTAGTAGTAAACTCAAACAAAATATAATAAAAACTTAATAATAACTGTGAAACAATGAGCAAAATAATCATAATAAAGTGAATATATATGAAGTAAGAAAAGCATAATATGGAAGTAAAAATATAAGTGGAGCAGGCACAGTTATAAGAAATTATGTATGAGAAAAACTGTTGTAGTTGCTGGATTTGTTTGAAGATTATTGCTTACCTTCCCTTTTCATAGTTGCGAAGAAATAATAACAATTTTACACTTTGATGAGAAGATGTACTATGGTAATATAATTATAGATAATAGATTAGGTCAACGGGAAGATTTATCAGATCTGATCTTAGCAGAAAAGTCACTCATAGTAGTTAGAAATAAGAAAGGATTTATAGTTAATTATCAAATAGCTAAAGGTGCCATTTTTTAGTTCATTAGACAGACTGTTCCACAACAAAGCGCCTTGATAAGATAGAGATCTTTGCCCTTTGTTAGTATTAAATCTATGTACATAGAAAGTTTGGTTAGTGGCAAATCGTGTATGATACTCGTGCATCTGGGCTACAGATTTGTAATAATTCTGAAAAATTTCAGGAAGCATATTATGTTTTAACCTATATAAAAATTTGGCCATCTCTAATTTATATATATCCTGAAGTTTTAAGATTTTATGCTGGTGGTATAAAGGTGTAACATGGGCTCTTCTATTTGTATTCGTCCAAAGCTTTATAAATTTATTTTGATTTGTAATTAGGGGATACAATGTGGAATGGGGTGCTGAGCCATAGGTAAGTATGCTGTATTCTAAATACGGTGAAAATAGGGAAGAATATAGAAGTTTTTTTGAATCATAATTCAGAAAATGCCTAACTTTTGAAAAAATACCTATAATTTTACTGGTTTTGTTAACAATATATTGTATATGTGCTTTCCATGAAAGATTGTGATCTATTAATACTCCTAGATATTTTATTTGATGTACAGATTGTATCCTGGTATTTCCCATTGTCAAATTTAATGTTAAATTTTTTACTTTTCTAGGATTACCAATTATCATATATTTTGTTTTGGAATAGTTTATAGAAATCCGGTTGGCTCTCATCCATAGGTCTACCTTTGCTAGTTCAACATTAAGAAATTCTTCTAGGTGACTTATGTTAGTATCAGAACTGAAAAAGTTAGTATCATCAGCAAAAAGTCTAGTATGTAATTGGGTATTTGAAGGGAGATCATTTATGTAGAGTAAGAAAAAAAGGGGACCAAGAGTTGAGCCTTGAGGAACACCACACTGCACATTTACCAGATCTGAGTTTTTATTCTCGATAGATGTATGTTGTTTTGTATTGTGTAAATATGACTGCAGCAATTGAAGAGGCAGGCCTCTGATACCATAGTGTTCAAGTTTGGCTAGTAAAATATCATGTTGTACAGTATCAAAGGCCTTAGACAAATCTAAAAATATGGCACAGGTGTACTTATTGTGATCCATATTTAGTAACAGATTGTCTATAAGTTCAGCAATAGCTAGGGCTGTGCAGTATCTTTTGCGAAACTCAAACTGAAATCTAGAGAGAATTTTGTTGTCGTTTATAAATTTAGTTAGTCTGTCATAAAGACTGTAGGGGAAATACAGAGACCAGCTGATTTGTAAAAAGATATAGGAATGTTTTCATGACCGGAGGCTTTATTCTGATTTAAATTATTTATTGCTGTATTTACTTCAGCTTCAATAATGGGTGTTAAGAAAAACGAGTTTGGCAAATGACGTCCTAGAAAAGACTGAAATGACAGTTGTGTGGGTTGTATTTTAGATGCTATACAAGGACCAATGGAAGCAAAAAAAGTGTTCATGACTTGACAGATATCAGTTATATCACTTGAGAGAATGCCATCTTTGTACACCTTTTTTGGTGTTATGCGTTGTTGCAATTTAGCATTTATTAAACTATTTATGGTCGACCAAAGTTTCTTTGTGTTATTTTTACTATTTTGCAAGGTTTCTTGATAGTACCTTTTTTTCTAAATATTTTATATGGTTAAGTTTGTTCGAATAAACTTTGTATTTATTTCTATTATAAACATTGTTAGAGTTTTTAAATGTATTAAACAGTTGGCTTCTAGTTTTAATAGATTTCAGTATGCCTGGTGTTATCCATGGCTTGTGAAAAGTTACCACTTCACGTCTTGATAGAGTTTTTGGAGGCACATGTGCATTGAGAACTAGAATGAATGTTTGAAAAAACTGATTAAAGGCCTCATTAGTAGATAAGTAAGAATAATCAATAGAATTAATTTGTGCGTGCAGTTCATTTAAAAAGGCAGAGGAATTAAAGTTAGTTTTATCTCTAATTGTAATTTTAGTTTTCTGTCTAGTCAGATTAGCATTTTTGACAATTGCGAAAATAGGCAAGTGGTCCGCCACTTCATAAGTTATAATACCCGATACAATAGGATTAATCAGATCATTAGTATAGATATGGTCTATTAGGGTACTAGAGTTTTTTGATATTCTTGTTGGTCTTGTAATTAGAGGAACAAATTGAGTAGAAAATAACACATTTAAGTTATTAGAAATATATGGTATGCTCTCGAACTGAAGTAAATTTAGATTAATGTCACCACATATGTAAGCTATAGTACCAGATTGTTGAATAGCAGTTAATACACGGTCCATTTCCTCTATAAAATGTGTAACAGGTGTATTTGGATGTCTATATATAAGGCCAAATAATATACTCTTCGAATTGTTTAATGTTGATACGCGGATCCAGAGATCTTCTAAATTAATTTTTGAGATTTCAGTTAATAATTTGCCCTGCCTGTTTACTTTGGTTATTTCTTTTTCAGTCACTATTTTATATGAATTATTTATAGAGTAGTTTAAATTATCTCTAATATAGACACCGATGCCACCAGCATTGGATTTAGAATTAATACTCAGAAAAACGTAGTTGTTCAAGTTGCACATAAATGATGAATTATCTTTTAACCTAGTCTCAGAGACGGCGATGATTTCGGGCGGTTGAGGAAAAGTACTGAGGACGTCAGTCATGTTACCAAAATGTTTTTGCAAGCTACTTACATTAAAGTGAACTATTAGTAAATCCGAAGTATTTTTGTTATAATTAGAAGTTGACTTGAGAGTATTTAGATTAACATACTTACTATCGTAGTTGTTCCCATAATTATCTGGGTCATTTGGATCCCACCTGTTAGTTGATAGCGAAGAGCACTCGGACAGACAAGACAGTGACAGAGAGTTAGTTAAAGGAGAAGTCACAGAAAACAAATCATCAATTTCGTCATCTTCACAGCTCTGAAAAGGGAAAATAGACTTTATACATGAAATACAGTAATAGGGGTCATTGCTAGAACCTAGTTGTAAAAATTGATCCATAGTCAAACAAGAACACTTATAATTTGACCAAAGATTGCAGCAATTACACAGTATACAATACTGGTTTGATTTACATTGTTTAGTGCAGACAGAACAAGGAAAACGGATCATTAATAGCAATATTTGAATATGAAGTTAAGCAATTAAGGAGATAAATAAAAAATACAATAGTCAAAGCTATAATACAAAAATATAATAGTTTTATATGAACACGTACCTATATTATGATATTACAGAAATTTTCTTGGCTAAGTTATCACTGATTACACATCAATATATCCCTTTCAGAATTCACTCTCACAGCTTTAGTATTTTCCGCTTTTCTTATGGAAATTTGCCCTTGGTTTGTCCATAAGAACTTGAAATTATTATTTCGTTTCGCTTCTAGACATTTGTTGAATAATATTTTCCTGTTCTTTGTTAAGTGTTCATTGACATAAACTTTGCCATTTCCATTGTATCCTAGATCCTTTAGTGTGGGGGTATTTGTTCTCCCCTTGTACACCAAGTCTCTTGTGATACATCTCGTGAACTTGACAATAATAGGGGGAGTTCCTTTTTGGGTTGGAATCCTATGTGTAATGCTGATATCACTCTTATCGAGATTAATGTTCATTTTTCCTGCAACTTGGATAACCAATTCTGTGGTGTTTTCATCTGGTAAGACTGGTATTCCAGCTATGAGTAGATTATCTCTTCTCATATACTGTTCTAGAGCATCAATCTCACATTCTTTTTCCACTAGTTTTGACTCGAGGTCATTTACAGCCTTTCTCAGAATAACATTTGTCTGTTCACTCTTTTTTAGCTGCTTGACAATATCTGCGTATTTGTCATTTAGCTCATCGTACTTCTTCGATAGAAAATTTTGACTTTCCGAGATGGAACTCAGGTCAGTCGAGATGGTTTTCAACTGCTAGGTAAAATCTCGTCTCAGCTTCACCAATTCGTCCATTATGTTGTTACTATCCTGATCTTCATGGAAAGAAGATCCGATATTGCCATCATCATGTTCAGAATCTGTGTCATCAGAACTCACATCTGTCTTTGTTGGCGTCAACCTAGATTTGGGCGTGGTGGCACCCACTAGAAAGCTCTCCACTGAAGCTATTTTCTTAGATTTCTTCTTTGCTTTAGGCATTATAGCCTATTGGATTCACTCGATCGATGATTACAGGCAAAAAAATCGGTTTAAGACACGTTATATTACAAATTTTTCGCTAATATAATCGAAAATATTTCTCAGCTTAAATTTTATAAACCGGCGCCATTTGCGACCGCAGCGTCTCAAGTGACATCTTATCTGATTTTTTTGTAGCCTATGTATTTCGTAGTTAGTATGTTACGCATAAGTTTACCAGACTAATTAATTAGTTTATTTCACTTTGCAGATGTTTAGAAACAGACAGAGTCTCTGCCATGTTGGTCAGAACAGTTCGTATTAAGTGTTCGGTCTTAGAACACTATCGGATATTACCCCATGAATGAACCTTCTTTTTTCCAAGCACTGATAAGTGTGGCACCTTTGGGAAAAGAAGAAGTTTTCCACACAATTTAGTTTTGTGATGCCTACCAAAGGTAAAAAAAAATCGCTGATATTGCAGTTTCGAAACTGTCGAATTCTCCGTGACCATCATCTGAAATGGGAAGATCTGTGGATACGAAATGGAAAGCTACTTAATCCAGAACATTTGTTTTATATTGAGAAAGGCTATGCTGATGTGCAGATTGACATGGCTGGAGCTATAATTGCACCTGGTTTCATAGATGTCCAAATAAATGGAGCTTTTGGTTTTGATTTTTCTGTTTCAACAAATCCAGCTGATGCATTACTTCATGTGGCAAAGGGACTATTACAACACGGTGTCACTTCATTTTGTCCTACTATCATCTCTTCTCCAAGAGATTTGTATAAGAATACTCTGCATTTAATAAAGAAAACAGAAGGCAGTAATAAAGGTGCGGGATGTTTGGGAGTACACTTAGAAGGACCTTTTATTAATCAAAGCAAAAAGGGTGCACATCCTGGAGATCTGATTCTGCCATATGATAATGGCTTTGTCGATGTTTTAGATGTTTACGGTTCAAATCTAGACAATGTCGCCATTTGTACAATTGCTCCAAATCTCATAAATACTGAGAAGGTGGTACAAGAATTAGTAAAAAGTGGTGTAATAGTGTCAGTAGGGCATTCTGATGCATGTCTCGCAGATGGAGAGGCAGCTGTGAGAAGTGGTGCCTCGTTTATTACACATTTATACAATGCAATGGGAGCATTTCATCACAGAGATCCTGGCCTAGTTGGATTGTTAGCTAGCAATGTACTATCTGAGGGTCACAAGTTATTCTATGGTGCTATTGCTGATGGAATACACACTGATCCCTCTGCACTGCGAATTGCGCATCGAACTTATCCCAAAGGAATTGTGCTAGTAACTGATGCTATGGCTGCAATGGGGCAGCCTGATGGCAAATATCACATAGGTAAGCAACTCGTTGAAGTTAAAGACAACAAAGCTACATTAGCTGGCACTGATATTCTTGCAGGAAGTATAGCCACCATGCAGACATGTGTGCAGTGTTTCTTTGCATCAACGGAGTGTACAGTTGTTCAAGCTTTAGAAGCAGCTACTTTGCATCCAGCTCAGTTACTACGGCTAACGCATCGTAAAGGAACCTTGGACTATGGTACCGATGCTGATTTGGTGGTTTTAGATGACAAGCTTAATGTTTTAGCCACGTACATAGCTGGCGAACAGGTATGGAAATGTCAAGATACACCAACATTTCGAGAAACGGTCACAGGTGATAGAAATTTGTGGGATGACGACTGACTAGTGCGTATTTTAAGTCGACAAACTAGCACATATTTTATAATTTATTTTGGGGCCTGTATACTGTTCCCTGGTCGTGACTTCATAAGCTAGTTTTAACTTCAACTGTACATAGACTTGTTTTTTTATATTATTTTTATCGTTCTTGTAAAGCATTTAAGCTTCATGATATTGCTACAATTATTTTATATGTTTACAATGTTTACCGTGTTGTAAAACAACTCATGCTAAAGCTCACTTCACAGTTATTCTGTATCCACAGTTAAATCTGCACATATACACTTCTGCATACCATAATTGAAAGAATTACTGGGCTAGCTTATTAGTTAGTCCAGCTAATGGGCGCCGTCAGACGAACACACTGACGCACGTGCATTCACAGAATTTCTTACAAACATTGTTTTATGGCTAAATAAAGTTTTATAGCAGTGAACCAAGAAACACACCAAACCCTTGTTTGTTTGCACAGTCTCCGAGCAGTCAGTTGATTTGCATAGTGAAGTTATGTTTATGTATATCACTTACATAGTGTCGACTCTCTTATCGATTTCCATTGTCTAGACAGTTTTTAGCTATCTGTTACTGCACTTCTGCATTTAGGGGGTGGACCTAAGGGGCCTGGGCCCCCCTTTCACAGTAGTAGTGAAATTATGAGTCACGAGTTTGAGGTGAACTTGCCTGAGGAATTAGCTTCTAGGAACCGCAAAATGGTCTATAATGCAGTAAAATTGCATTTAGCTGTGTCCAGTAAGAAAAATTAGCACTCATGCAAACAAATTAAATTTTGTATGAACGGTGGATGGGCTGTAAACTTAACAGTCTCAAATCAGTTTTATGTTTGATTATTCACCTTTTGCTGGGTAGATAATCATGACACTAAATAAATTAAGCTTAAGTAATGGGTCATCTGCATTGCAGTGCATTACGAACTTGCTTTAAAGGACTACTACAATAGAATAGAATGACTATTACCTAGGTAAAATGTAGGTGAAATGTATTTATTAAGGCAGAATTTTTCAGATTTGATGAAGTCTATGTAGCAGAATTTAGATCTCATTTGAGGCCACCAAAATGTCCTTAAATACAGGAAAATGCATTGAAGCCCGGACCCCGCTGGGGGAGCTTACAGCGCTCCTCCAAACCCCCTGGCTGCTTGAACCTCCTATTTATTAACTTCTGGCGGCGCCCATGAGTCCAGCTACCTGTTCTTTGTGCACAGAATCTATAGATGCTGCAACCATTTATCCTTATGCATCTGGCATGAACCGCATTATTATTATTATTGTAATGTAACTAATAATTATTACAACCTCATCTGAGCATTAAAATTGTGTGAACAATTCTTTGCCTTTAAACTACTTTAAACTTGTCTTTCAAAATTAGTTGTAACTTGATCTGCTGAAGGAATTTCTTTCTCATGTAAATTTTAAAAAGGCGGTTTTGCAAAATTTTTCTTCACTGTTATGTCATGTTTTAATACTAAAATTGAAAAGTGGTTTCAAATTTTTATACTTTGCTTCTAAAGATGAAATTGGTTTTACCATTTGAACACTCTAGAGTAGTGCAAGTGTGTTTGTACAACAATTTGTTAGCACCTCTAGGTACAAACTTGTAACTTTTAACCGAATAATAAATCTTTTACAAAAGGTGTTTGATAAAGTACCTCTAGGTACAAACTTGCAACTTTTAACCGAATAATAAATCTTTTACAAAAGGTGTTTGATAAAGTAAGTTTTGTGTAAATAATTTTTGTGTTATATTTTAGACAACTCATGTAATCACAAACAAACAAAGTTCAACATGTACTGAGTTCTATTGCAAAGTTCTTATTTTCATGAAACATAAACTGTTCCAGGAGTTACAAGCAGCTTACCATTACTAGAGGACCAAAGATTCAGATATACGATTTCTACTGAAAAACTGTGCAAAAATGGAATAATTGTTCAAGTTTTCCATTAAAATGTGGCTAACTATCATATTAAGAAGTAGCTTTTCACTCCCAAAGCGTTATTTTGACCACGGAGTTTGCAATTATCAAAAGAATGTAACAGTAAAACCTGTACATCTTCAGAAACTAGAAAAAATAATTTTAAGTTTAACACTACATTACATACTACTAATAATTAGCACAAAAACATTACATAATAAATTCACGTCAAGGCTATTTGCCTAAGATGTCACCATACATGTACTATTTACTATCACTCGTGGAAATGGAGAATTTCACAAATATCATTTTCGTGATTAATAACAAATTTTATTGATACAGATTTAATAGTGACTCAACATTATGGGCTATTGTACACTGTTTCACCTTAATGCTATTATGATGACAAAAATAGTTGATGTTTGAACCTTATCATGTGTTTGAACCTTATCATGTATGCCATTCTGATAACTAGGGAACATCAGCAGTAAAAATTGCATATAATATTCTAACATGCTCCATTTTTTAGTAAGTACTGATCTGTAAATCATAACATAAATGCAAACTGCCCTCTCTCTGTCATTTTCCTAGGAGATGTGTGAGTCCACAATGTTTGTATCTTTGGCTCGAGCCAGTAGTCATCGCCAATGGTCTGATACAACTCCTCTCCCCAGAGTGTTCCTGAAACCGCACAATAAAACCAATTAGAAAACAAGCAGTAGCAGTTAAAGAGTTAAATCTTCTACGTAGCCAAGCAAGTGTTAATCTCCTAAGTTAATAACAACATGTGTGGTGTGACATTTTGAAAGGAATAAAGGAAAACCTGACATAATATTAAGCCAAGGCTCAAAATGATCTAATGTTTAAAATGTTGAAACGGAAAATCTCGTTTTTTTTTCAAGAATGACTTACGTAAAAGAATTATTACCATGGAAGTTTAATTTCTCGTTTGCAAACTGCTACAGATCATCATTAGCAGTGCTTACCTGCCGTTAATTAAGCTTCTAAGTTAATATTTAATTACCAGAATTGTATATTTTTATGTATATTTTATCGTACTTCAAAAAAGCGATTTATACGTCTTGCATACATGTAGAAACACAATTCACAAGTAGCAAGATGGCCAGCAAAAATGGAATCTCAATTCAGGAAAGACTTTATAAGTGGGTATTTCATTCTTACTGTTATTATATTTGTAGTGGTTTGCCGCTCGTAATATGCTGGCTAATAATGCATTGATTCGCCGTTGAAACGTTTAAAGAGACTATCTAAGGCAAAAGATGAATTAACGCAACAATCAAAGTAAAGCTTACAACATTAACATTTATTTCGGCTAACGAAATACGTAAATTTAACTTGACAACCGCATACACTATATGATAACCTCATAAACCTCACGACATTCTCGTAAATGCGTGTTCTAGCACCTGCCAGCATGCAGTCCATTGTTCGCTAAATGCAAAAACTGGAAAACACAACAATGCCTGCCGATCATTAATAGAGGGCAGCACTGTCCATTAAGAGTAAATTCCATCGGGCAATTCCAATATTTTAATGCGTGACGTTCTTAAAACAGTGCTGAAGGCATTTTTAATGTTAAGCTGAATCATGGCTTTGTTAATACCTACTTCAATGCACTACATGGAATAGATGAAAAAGTATTGGTAACGAGGTACAGCGTGCCAAAGTTTTAGGGTGATGTCACTAGAATCTTGTGCTTTATTATTGCAGCATGGTTAAATTTCTGTTTTCACATCATTGCTGCTTTTATATCACTGTGAGGTCGTCTTGTGCTGTACAAATAATGCTTCTGACAAAAACTGATTATATTTACAATTTCCAAAGGATAAAATAGTAAGAATACAGTCGATTCTTAGGTGTAATGGATGAGGAAAAAATTGGACACTTAAGCATCATGACAGAGTTTGTTCTGTACACTGAAATTACAATCATTTCATTCATTTATATGAATCCATGAGCTGTGCAAGTCCAAACTGAAGTGTGTTTAGGAAAAAAATTGTAGGCTTAAGTAGTTAATATGGCTTTATGTGAAACGTTTTTGTGAGTTACAATAGTAATACCAAAGTAATTATTACCAATGTAAAAATACTCGAAAATTGTTCAATAAATCCTAATCCAGGCTAAATTTACTCTTGATTCAAGTTAGCCTAATTATTACCTTTAACTGCCGTACAGATGGCCTAAACTACATTTTGAGACTCAATCATATTTTGCCTTCACTGCTACTTTAAAGGGTTGCAGTTACTTACCGACTTCCCATCCTTCCACATTCTTCATTAACTCACGTTCAGTTTCTCTGTTTCTGTAACACGTTTTCAATACCCTGCAAACAAGAAAAAGCGCCTTGTAAAAGTTTTACATAAGCGAAAGCTTCAGTAAGTAAACTGCCAGTATCTACCTACAGTTAATGTTAATCAGAACCAATCCAGAAGACTCTACAAACAAAAGCAAAATTGTTGATGAAACGAATCCCAAAATCATTAAATCTTTAAACCAAAGTTGGCCAAAACAAGGGAATGTAAAATAGTCTGGAATCTGAATTGAGTCTAGATTTCAACTAATTCAATTCAATTTGTTTATTTGTCCGAATGATCACATTACAGTACATGCAATGTTAATGCAACATAGACACAGAGACGAGGTGGCAAAAAACCTTATGGTTGCCGAGTCGAGCCACCCCTAACTTAAATAATATGAACTAAACTGTAGTGGTAACCTGAGGTATTTGGATTAGCTACCTACTACAAGGTCACAGCTTCCTTTTCCAGAAAGCTGTGACGTTGTAGTAGTAGGTAGGTTTTAATACAGTCTTTGGTTAAATACGTGTACAAAACACATTTACACAGAACTTTACACTTAAAAGGACAAGAAAAGGGGTACCTGAAATAGGTTTCAGAAAAATCATCTTAAAAAATCATACTACTTTACAGCAGCTTTATGCACATATCGCATGCGCATCGAAAGGACTTTCCGACGGCGCCATTGCATGATGTCGCTACGCCACGTAAATCAGGGGAAGAAAAGGAAATGTTAAATTATGTCCCAAAAAACTTTCCCTGCAAATCTATATTACTTAGTATTTCACTTACCTGCTGGAAAGACTTACCTAACTAGACTAATAATTTAAAATGTTTGTGCCAATTGGTAAAATGTCGCTTACTCACCCTCCAGGGTGTCCCACTCACTAGCCAAAAACTTATTGACAAGATACAGTAATTTTAAAATTTTACTTAACTAGCAACATTTATTTTACGAAGGCTCTGATTATTTTTTCAAACTATACTTACATGTAATGTTATCAAAACTTGTTTCAAACGACATACCATTAAAATGGCTGCGCCTAATGGTCTTCGTGGGAGTTTAAATTTACACGTTTTATACAGCGTTATGGCCGATGCAAGCCATGCATACAAGAAGGTAGTATGTAAGTGGTATAAAATTTCGAGACAAATTTTTTAAGCTTTATGTAAGTGGAGGGTTTTCTTGTGCTTTAACAGAGACATCTGCTTTTAGAAGGAAATTTCCAAAAACATGCTGATTTTCCAAATTTTTATGTGCAAATTTTTTCATCACAACAGTAAGAATAATGCACAAAAAGTTATTTTTTATTAATGTCAACTAAGACAAAAGTATCGGTACAGCTTTGTCATGCAAGTACGCCTTAAAAAAGTAGTGAGTAAATTTGTAGAAATTGAGTGGTTAACACCTAAATGCTTTTTTTTGAGAACTTTTAAGTGACGGTTACTTCCGCATTAATATAAAGCACTATAACCATCTTATATAAGATGACACTCTAAAGCTATTTAAATACAGGACTGATACTAAGCAGCAGATATATTGATGCTCTTTAATACTTCACATTTTTAGTGAAATGTGCAAGAATATACAAATATACAAATCTCTTAAATCCTATAAAAGAAGCTTTCACTTCGTTAAAGAAAAATGATATTAAAGTGAAACAAATTTAAAGCATAATATGATCTTACGATGTGAGTACGTAATATGAATACTGTTGTGAATACTGTTAATATGAGTACTTACGATCTGTGGCGTTCTGCCAGGTGAAATGGGTACATTGCCAACCGCCCGTCATTTTGCTCCAATTTATCTTTCCTAAAAATAAAAAATAACACAAGATGAAAAAATTGAAATTGTGATACAGTAACTTTGTGACTAAATATAAGATGCAATTTTGCAGAAAAGTTTGAAAATAGTAGGATAAATCGTTTCAGCCAACAGACATACAAAAATGTCCCAATTTTGAGTTTATAGACTCCATTTTACATTTCAAAGTTACACGTCACCATTCCTAGAGTAGAATATTTCAAAATAATTTTACCAATGTCAATGTATCTTATACCAAAAGTCAATCAAAGCAGGCATATTTACCAAATTCGATATGCAGACTAAACAGACCATAAAGGTAAATTAAATATAAAAATTTTGATGTATATTGCTATGTATAAACAATTTTATTTTACACGTAACAATGAGATCAAGCAAGCATACTTAATGCAAGGTTGGAATCTTACATTTGTAGCTCACCTAGTCAAATTTCAGTTAAAATAACTATCATTTCATTCTAAAGACCTGACAACAAAAATATGTTACTTAATATAGGATAGGTGCATCAAAGTGCAATAAATCTTCAGATTAACATTTTGGCACTTAGACATGCAAGAAACAATGATGTAAAAACCCACAACTTTTTCACTTTCAGTAAAAGAAGTAGATTCAGAGGGACTGGGATCACTCTTGTACTTAAACGTTCAGGAGTAACAGGCACACAAAATCGTTAAATGTGTGGAAATACATCTTCAGCTGCAATACATGAAGGAAGGCAGACAAAGCTACTAGACAAGACTTCTGCTTACTATATATCTTATTTTGGAGGTAAACGATTGTGACTGATTTTGGTGTTGCAAAACATCCTTTGCATTTCACTGACATTAAATAATATCTAAAAAGCATGCATGCAATACATTTGCACTTGGTAATTTGTGTTAATCAAGTTATGTAATGATTAGTATGTCTCAATGTCACCCGTACCAAGCTTGCACAACAATTTAATCAAATATTTACGGGGTAAAAACTACAAACAATGCATAAGTTGATTACAAAATGTACATATAACAGTAATAACACATTAAAACACATACTACATTCATAACAACACAATAACACGAGTTGAATCATTAGCATAACTAATGCTTGTGGCTTCGTGGGCGGCATTTGAGTTAAGACGTTGCTATGTTTAACAGGGAATTTAAAACATCATAACAGTTGATTGAGTAAAATAAGTTTAGTGTCATCAAAATACTTCAAAGATAAAGTTAAGATCAGTCTTCATAAATTTATTAATAGAACCACAATGTTATACCAAGTGAAGATATTCGAAATCTCCAAAGCTACATTGGCAAGCCAAGAAGCCACTGAGTCACAATTATTATTACGCAAATAGAAATTACGCATTATAGAAACCACACCAATGTGAAAACGTGCGCGAATGACTTTATGTAAATAAAGTGCAACCGCAAGCGAGATTATAATGTGTTTCACAGTTAACTCAAAATGTGTAGCGTGTTGACAGCAAACTTTGACAACAAAGACCAACTATGTTACAAATATCACATTGACATTACATTACTAATTATCATCTTGCCACGTGCAGTAAGCAACATTTTCGTGGAAAATTAAATTGTTAGATGTTTGCCTTTCTACTGTTCTGACAATGCCAGTTTGTAAAGATTGTTCAATAAGATTTCCTGTCTTGTGAACAATGGCTTCAGCATTTTAGGAGTTTTAGTGTTTGTTAAGCACCATTGTTTAGGAGGTGCCCTGTGCATCGCCATTGGAGCGTATAGACTGCTTAGTGTTGCTATTTAGATAAACCATCAAAGAATGTTAATTAGGCTAATTGTCTTCTAAAGTTCTTATCCCAGTGCTGTCACCACACCAGTGAAGACGAGAACAAAAAGCAAACTCATGCACAAAAAATTAAAACTCCAAACACGTTAAAGCCATTGTAGGCAAGACAGGAAATCTTATTAAACAAACTTCTTTACAAACTGGCACAGAATAAACTTTTCCATTGCACTTTATCAAAATGCTGCCCTCTGAAAAGTGCCACCCGGGGTGGACCACCACCTCTGTCCATCGTTTCGCCACTGAGTTGAATACAATTATTTAAACCAAAGACAGAACATGAAACTTTGATGTAGAAGCCATTGATGTATATATTACTATTTTATACTTACTGAAGTCGTCTCCAGTTTATTCCGTAAATATAAAATCCTGTTGCTGTTACGGCAATGTAGATCCCAAATGTAACATAACCTGAACAAACGGAAAAGACTCAGATTATCAAAATTGTAGTTTCAGAATAGTACCATTGCTAAAGTTTGCATACTTAATTTAATGTGAAGAACTCCTGCATTTGATTTTACATGTACAAACATTTTAGGCCAATAATGTTCAGTAGGTGATCATCAGTACAGTAGGTAAATGTATAATCAGGTGGCCATGTCATGTCAAGCAGTACTAGAGCTAGTCAATAAATGTTTCTTATTTGTCTGAGTTCAATACTCGCACGTGGAAGTTTCATTTGTCATTTTGCTAATTCTGGTTGTTCAGTTTGTTCAGGGAGGAAGCATATATGTCCTAACATGACTAAGCTACTGTTATTAGTTCAGTAACCTTACAGGTGTACCCTTGATTATGAACCAGGTTCCAGTCTCGTCAAAAACATTAACGTTAAGTAGACCCTGCCACTTGGTGCTGAATTCTAAGCTTGCAATATGTCAAATAGCATTAAAAAACGGTTAGCACTAGCAAACTGATGCTGATGAATACTGAGTATCTAAAAAAGTCACATATGGATACAGAATGATAGCCAAAAACTTTATCATGAAAACAGTAAACTAGGGCTCCGCTACATCAAAAACATAACCACTGATTCTGGGTGTGCTTTTTAAAAATCGATGTGCGAAAGCCAAAAGGTGGCAACAGCCAAACATGTATGCATGGCATAATAACACTGAGTTTAGAATGAATGCTAATAAAATGCAGTTAATTGCGCTTAAGAGAGCAAATAACGTAATTATCAGAAGTGGTCATTAAAAAAGGGGTGTCCAAAATTGTGTCTCAAGTAACCTGCAGTTTAATCCACCTATTTGACATTCGGGACGGTTTATGCATGTATGGTAACACATATTCACAGCTAAAGAATATAGTGTTGAGAATGCGTCAAACAAAATGATAAAAATTAATAACGTTTAAGGGAATTTATATTTCAGCATATAAGAAATGATTATTTGCTAACATTACATGAGTTGTGATTTCAAGCAAATTATTAAGAACGAGTGTGGCAACGAAAGTTGCATGTAACTTTTTTACTACAGTGTACATTTGAATTAATGCATTTGGCTTCATTCTGCCTTTGAAGATACCTGCGTCTGGAAATTTTCAAGAGTGGACTAGTATAACAATCAGTTCATGAAAGATGGACAGTATCAAGAAGTCTAGAAAAAATGTATCTATCTATTCATTCATCTATTTCATAAAAATAAAGCTGAAGACTAGTGCTGGCACTACATACCAATACAGGCTAACAGGGAAAATGCTACAGTTACATGGGAATTTCGAAATGCTTCCCCAGCTGCCCTTGTTAAAGATCGGATTTGTGTTAGCAAGAGGTTCAGACATAAAAACACTTGCGATCATTTCACATTTGGGCACTCCCATTTTGAACAACCATTCCTCCAACAACGGCATCGTTTATGAAAAAACTCTAAAGGTAAATGCTAACAGACTGCTTCTTTGGAAGAATAAACAAGGTAAAGTGCAGCTAAGTTGTTCATATCACGTGCACTTTATTTTCTAAGCCAGAAGTAGTACAACACAGTGTTCTCTCTAAAGTTCGGCCAAGCCAACTGAACAGGTAAAACTTTTCCATAAAGTGAAAGGAAGCCAGCAGTTGATTAAAGGTAAAGGTTATGCATACTAGTTCAAGGTTCGGTACAATAATGAAAGTTTAAACTGTATACAGAGAAATAAACTAGTTTTATAACTGAAATTTAGCTGAAGTTCTTGTATGAGATTTTAATTTAATACTTAACGAGAGAATGTAATAATATAACTATCCAAAGGATGTATGCATGTGCAATAATGCTATTGATCATTCAAAGAATAAGTGCATGTACAATAATGCTACTGATAATAATAATTATGATTAATTACAACAAACTAATAATTAATTAAGCAAAATGAAGGAATCGTGAGATTCACGACATCTTTTATTGCCTGAAGAAAAGCAGCACACCAGTTGTCCATTTGTATTAAAGCAGTAATAAATTTTTAGTAAAAAATAAGATATTTTTCCATGAAGATTAGGTTAGCCTTCTAACATTTTTTGCAAATATTGAAGTAAGCCTAACTTCACAGAATATTTTGCTTTTCCTTCAAGGTCAGGTGTCCCATAATGCAACAGTGTTTCATCAGTACTAGGGCTGTCTGTAGGGCAATGTGTACCAATTTGGGGTCGGATGTACATGGTATCGGATGTACCCAGTGTCGGACGTACATTATAATCACTAGAATTTCTACTACATCATTATCACCTAATGTCATGTATCCATGTTTATGTGTTGTAGACATGAAATACGCATTGCATTTTAAATTGTAGGGCAATTCCACCAATATGTCAACCCGAACACCAACATTTAGAAATTATTCTACAAAGTTGTTTGTGTTTTAATTACATACATAATGTCACCTAGTTTTGCAGAAAAATACTTTGTTTTCAAAATAAACACTTTTAGATTGAAATATAGCCTTGAATATAGTAGTCATAATCTGCACGTGAGACATGCAAATTTGATGCTGATTTCACTTTTTCATATTTTCATGTGAAAAACAGTCTGAAGTCATTCTCCTTATTAGTTCTTTAAGTCCACTACATAGACTTTTCAGTGTGTAAAGTGTTGCCTTGGATGGTTTCTCTTCTGCATGCTACTTGGGGAAACCCGACCCTATCGTTGTGGTACGTCCGACAGCAAAAATTAACATTTATTGTTCTCACAACAACACGATTTGGTCCCAGTACCTAAGTTATTACAAATATCATGACTCTCCCGATTTTGAATTTTTAATTTTGAGATTAAATTAGTGACAACTCCCTTTCTCCCAATTTGCCACCAATTGCTACCTCAATGTAAACATAGCGTAAAATGTGATTGCAGTGAGATAGAACTTCCCTTCCCTTTGCAGCAAATCCCACTGATGGTGTTAAACTTGTCTGGGAATGCAGCAGTTAGCACAAGGAGTATGGTGCGCCACTTCACTTAGCTGCCCTAATGCAAAGTGGCAAATTAAGGACAATATTCTGAGATTCACACGAGGCTTTTGGCTTATGAAGCCACTAAATATCAGAACTTTTGCCCAGTTTATGACTCCAAGTTAATTAGCAATATGGCAAGCCCCTGACAATTTTTGAGTTTTAAGATATGTTATGAATCACAAGTAATATTTTGATTGAAAGGTTCACATCTCAGTCTTTTTTCTGGTAACTTATTTACACATTAGAACAAAAAGCCATAAAGGTTTTCCTAAATTTTCTTTTCCAAGTTTAGAGTTTATAGTTTGGTTATACTACTTTGCATTTCGACATTACCAATCAGTCAATTTTGTGTGACTTTCAGGCTTTCTGTCACTAAGTCACTGAATTTAAATGAACAAATCACTGGGTGCAGAATTTAAAATCGTTAGGGAGTCAACTTATTAAAAAGTGAATAGTTTTTACATTTATATACATTTTTTTGACCAGACAGTGAATAAAAATTGCATTTAATTTAATGCTGACACTAAATAAAATGAGTTTAATGAAACGCTAAATAAAACGAACGAGTTTAATGAAATATGTTAATTATTCTTATTGGCTCTGCTCTCACTGTATTCCCCTATATTTTCTTTCACTGCACATAGACCACTTTCAATAGATAAGGGAACTTAGTTTAGAGATCACTCATCTGTCTCAAATGCAAAGAAACTATTATTACTATTACTATCATTATTATTCTACTGTAATTGTCAAGTGCTGTAGAAATGTCATTCATTTGAATGAATGAGCTGCACCAGGATTTCATGCAAGGTTGACCAACACTTCAGCAGCTATTGGCCAACAGTTATTTATCTCTGCTTATTTCTAGTTTTTTATAACAAAATAATACCGCATCAATAGTGTTTTATCTATATCCGGAAAATTAATCGTTTTGGTAAATTAATGGTTTTCAAGTAGACAAAAACTTGGTTGTACAATAGTTTCTCAAGTATTTTAGGTAAGCCATAGACAACAGAAATTGATGGAGGCCTACAATTTGTTGGTTCACCTGTAGGGCAACTGAATTTCAAATAGCTACAATCAATTCACTACATTAGCTACAAAAGTTATAGATAAACTGGCCTAAAAACTGACTTATTATAAGTACATTTTTCATGTTTGAGGCAGTCTGTGTACCAGAATTCAGATCTCATTTGAAGCTCCCAAAATACTCTCAAATACAGGAAAATACACAAAAAACCACGCCCTGCTGGGGGAGCTTACAGCGCTCTTCCAGACCCCATAGCTGGTTGCATGCACTGTTCAACCACCCATGCACACCCACTGCATGTAAGCTTTTTTAACAAAAAACCAATTTTCAGGTACATGGATGCATTATAGTTTTAATTACTTCTAGGATTATAATTAGTTCGTTTTTATGGTATAACAGGACAATTTAAAAAGTTAGTATAGGATTTTTGGGCTTTCACTAAAGGTAAGGATTAATCAAAGAGCTCTGAAATCCTCACTAAATATTCTGAAAATGTATAAGCGTATGAGAAAGGACATGATACAAACTTTTAGGATTCTACATACAACAACAACAACAGAGATGAAGGCAATCATACAAACTACTCAAGCATCGTAACCAGGGCAGTTGGCCCAGAAAGTCAGCATGTATTTTCATTCAGGGTTGTCGATCCATGGAACAGGCTCTCAGCAAAAATAGCTGAGGCAACAAACATTGAGCAATTTAAAGCATGGCTTGACAAGCACTGGCAGCAGAATCCATCAAAATTCATAGATCCCATGTTAACTCAATGAGATCAAAATCTTCTGATTTCATGACCTCGCTCTATCTGCACTGGTACCACTATATTTAACATCTCAGTTACAGCAAGTTTAGTATAGTGGAGGGGCAAATAGCGCAAATGCTAATATTATGGACAACTTATAGCAGTATTAAAAAATCGAGAAAAGCTGCTTGTTTTCACGAAATATTTTATCAAACACTAAATTTCTGAATATTTACTTTTAAATATTGATACTTAGTGTGCACCTGCAACAACATGATTATAATGCTTTTAGTTTTACTATTTTAGGGTAAAGATGTTGGAAATTTTGGAATAGATGATAATGATTCAACATTGGAAACCGTGCAGAACTGCTCAATTAGGAATTCTGCTATGACTTTGTGAAATTGTTTACATTATCTATGTTCCCACTGGTTATCTCGCTAAGTGAAGTCTAAGAGACTACAGACTGTTGAGCCTAGAAGTAATTTATATTTAAAAATCTGCGTAAACTCAAACGAGTGCGAGTGACTAATCTCGGAGAAATTGTACATTAGCAACCAGTTTAATAAAAAAAATCAAATCAAATCCAGTTCAATGTGGAAATGGTCACTTCAGGAAGTCCTTACCAGAAAATCCGCGTTTTGGAATATATTTCATATAAGGTATTTCAGTGAAACCGCCTCGAGGAGGCAAATCTTGTTTATAAGGAGTTGCCATACTAGTGGCGAAACCTTTAGCGATCATTTGACGCACCTCGTAGTTTGCACACGTTTACTTACAAACGGATTCAGTTGAGCTTATTTTAGAGGCTCCGTGACCTTCAAAACTTCACAAGCCTACGGTTTTTTTTAATAAAATTCTCTTCTCGGTTAAGGAATTACAGCTGAAGCGAAAAGGCTCTATGTCAGTCACTGAAATAAATAGGCGCTCATTTTGAAAACGGAATTTCAACAAAAGTTCTACGAATCCAATTTAACCAATAATCAGTCAATCGTAGGAAGTTAAATTATTCCGTATTATAACTAATAATTTAGCTGCCCCTTCTTCATTGCACAAACCACTACTTCCTAATTTCAATGAGTAATAATTTATTACAAAAATACCTTACAACAAACTACTTGCTGACTTAAAGATAAGTAAAATTGATGTCAGAATTAATAAATCCAAAAATAAGTAAAAACTTTAATGATTGATATAATAATACAGAACAAATTTATTTCACTTAATATTTACCTTTACAATCACATAAAACATAAAAATATGTTAAATAGTGTGAGGAAAAGGAACGACCATACACTCTTTTCACCCTACCTTTTTTGTTACTCTATATAATCTTGCTAAGTTTTCATTCAGATGTAAATTTAGTATTTAGAATCCTCAGTAAGCAGTTAACGTAAAATAATTTCAACTTTTTCTACTACGAAAATACAAGAAGAAAGCGAGGCAGTGCAGCTTCTACAGGACAAAAAATAAATTCTGTAGAAAAAGTAACAGTTTGTCGTTAATGCTGTTTGCAGGATGCCAGATTGTGGCTTACTTCATTAGTCAGGCAATAATGGTTACTAAAAATAACAAATCTAATGCAAACTTGTTTTTAGCTGCATAAAGAAGTTAAAAATATAATTGAAATCACTGTCAAGTTTGTGAATTCTGCATAATTATTAGCGTTGGCGCACGACATGATACATTAAAAGCGCCTGATTAGAGTAGAATTTTGCTAAATATCATTGCCGAGCAAATAATATAGCAATTAAAACGATGTGATTTTAGTGCTCAAGAATGAAATTATTAATTATGATGTTGTTTTACATGTACTCATGTTTACTCAGTTTTGGATTGGCAACAAATACAATCATAATTGTTAATGAAACAAAGTATCGAAGCAACAATGAGTTTTCCGTCTGTAACTGGCTTGAAGCAGTAAGTGGGATGAGCTTCTCCATGGAGTGAGCTTCTTCAGTTTCCTAACCTAAGGTTCTTCTAACATTACGAGTTTCCATTCTTATATCCATATGATTTTGGTTCATTCAGATTTCTATGACAGTACACCTGGAACATATTTTGCGCATTTTGGATTCTCAATTTTCACAGGCTGGTTAATTAAGAGTGCCTAGAGGTTTTTTGCTCGTTCATCATGATTGCTTTTGATCATCTTGCTTCCCTTTACATCGTCGTCAAAAAATTACTTGATTTAAACAGATAAGTTTGACTTCAGTTTTCTAATGTACGACAATTATTTTTCCGACGTTATTAACTTATGTGGTAGTGGTGCACATCTGAAGCAAAATAGTGCTGGTTTCTATAGGTGAGCTTTTGTCCTTTTTCACTGAGAAGTCATTTTTAACAGTTTGCATTTTGTGCATACATCGTGGAAAAAGTTATGTGGTTGAACAGCAAATGAATCCCCATTTTTCTTTTTTTGTGCGATATGCCTGCCTTATTGTCTGGAAGTCCACTGGAAGTCTCTAGGTAGTGAGGATCAATGTCACTGTGAAAATTATCTAAAATCCCTTGCTCTGCAAGCACTTGCTTCGTGATTGTAACTACTGTTGCGATAGTATTCTTACCATTTACCATTTTTACCAATTTTTCTTTTTAACTTTTTACCACTCAGGCTGAACAAGTCCCACGATGTGCCATGGACTAACCAAGGTAATAGAGTTGCATCTCCTAGGCACTTTTGGATTCTCTTGGACATAATCCACAGGATTTGACTATTTCGTCGAACAATTTGTTTGTGGTTGCAAAAAACATGTTTTCGTGAGTAATTTGCATTTTTGCTGACGTGGAGTGAATTCTATGGCGCAATCATAACTTTCTTCTTGTGTTAGACGATTTCTGTAACTTAAGAAACGTTGTCAGAGGAAAATGGCTGCTGATGTGTTCGCAGTCATTTGAACTAATAACTTCATATTTGAAGCTGGAACATTATAAGCATTTTTCAAAGCTGGTGCCAAATCTTTTGTTAGAAGGTTTTGCTAAGCTTATTTTGCTTTATTGTGACTTGTCGTTTTGTGTGCAGATGTCATCACGTTGTGTATTATTATTACTGCTACTGTTAGAGCGCTAGTGTCACCATCTACTAAAATTATTATTGAACCTGACAGAAGCTCACATACCTTTAATACAATTACTGGGTCTTGTGAGTTGGACAAAGCCAAAGTAACTGCATGCCGTGCCATGGAAAATGTGAAAAACCTTCCAAGTTGCAACTGACTATGACCCAGTAACTCCAGCAAGTGCAGTCAAGATATTTACACAAGTAATAAAACTGTTAAGCTCTTGATATGTTTGATTCTTATGGCGCGTTTTCTGTCGCGAGACAATCGAGTTTTTTAATGCAAGTTCTGTCTCTGGTAGCAAACTCGCAAGTGTGAACTGCTTTGCAAGTTATTGTCGGCAAGTTATTGTAAACTCTCCGACCGTTGCCGCGAGTTACTCTCTAGTGTGAATGCCTCGGCGAGTCATACAACTCACGCTCACCCGTCGGCGAGTAACTAGCAGGAAATTTTATTTTCTAGTCTGAACACGTTGCTTGACGAGTTACTTGACGAATTTGCTTGGCGAGAAAATTCGCAAGTCAGAAGGCACAGTTAAGAGGTACTGTATCCTCGTACACAGAACTGAACAAGGTGTTTGTATTTCGAGTGTCTTTGAGCAACTGTGGACCAACCACGAGTTAGCAATGTAGAATCAGATTAAATGACTGTATTTTTCACTGCACTCTTACTTGTCCTGTCCATACTTATATTTTTTGCTAACGCAATCTTCGATTATGGATTGCTGTGATTCGTACTAAATTTGGTTAAAAGTCAATTTTGTATTAGCGAGTTTATTAATTTGGAAAATTTACTTCAGTGCGTTTTAAATAACTCAGTTTAGGATACGACTTAGAGGATGCCAGTACACAACGTCTGGCACGCCAGTACACAGTAGTTTGGCTCGCCAGCTACCACAAAGAGCAGCCTATTTTGCGATATATTTGGCAGATATCAGAATCTGATAACTTGTCTTTTTCCTTGTCCTGATATATTAGTATTTCTAAAAGCCTAACCGTAGTACGATAGGTCATCATAAGGATGACTTCAACAACATCAACAAGAAATTGTATAACACAGAGCTTATAATAAAGGCTAGTGAAATTTTGTTGTAACAAAACACTGAGAAATAAATTAATAGTCTATTACAACGGTACCGAAACCAGAAATTTTCTACAGAATTGGTTCTGTTGAAAGGATTTTTAAAATTGTCCGTTCAAATATGAGCTGTGAAATATAGGGTGCAAATTTGCAGAACAGTGTACGTTGCAATTGAGTATGTTCTAATTTTCTTTTATATTTTTACGTGTTTTGGCCGCGAAGGTGTATAGGCACGAAAATGTCACGCCAAGCATGGGTGCCGTTTCCATACGTCAGTGTTATGAAAGATTTAGGCCCGTGCCCACAGAGAAAGGCGTAAGGAGCAAGCCATAATCCATAATGCGTTATCCATAAGGTGTCTTCCATCTTCCGAAAGGCGTATGTAATAACCAGCTGTGCATTCCTTACTTTGTAACACATACTCTGCCTATACATGTAAGGCGCTTTGCTATAATACGTTTAGGCAACGCACATACCTAATTGTAATATTAGTGAAATTGCTTTTTCGTGTTTATGAGGCCATTTTGCTATGAATTCCTATGGCATAAATGAATTGTACACTATAAAAACCACAAATACGCTAATTATCCCGTTAACGAGATGCCTTATGGCAAATGAAATTAATGGCCAAATTCATTTCGCAACAAGGTGACTTATGAACCGTTTAAAACGGTTTGCAAAGGGGCTGACGGCTTACGCTTTACGGATTATGTCCAGCTCTGTGTGACACGGGCCGTATAATGTCGTTGTTATAACTTACAAGGTTGCAATTGGTTTACAGAACTACTAACAGTGTAAGGAGTGTAAAACAAACATAAACTCTATAGAATTCTGAAAAGTTATAGTTCGTTCACTTTTAATTTTATCATTGCTTATTGCAGGTTAACAATTGTCAATAATGAAAATCGCTAGTCTCATTATACAGGCCAAATGAATGAATAAAAATCTATCAACTGCTTCAACTTTTTCCTCTAATCAGCAAAATTTTATTATGAACGGTTACAAATCAAACAGTGACATGAAGAGTAAGAAGATTAAATTAAGCGCTAAATGATGAAATGGCAAGAAAAATTGCTTGCAATTTGACATGATTTTTCGCTCATGCACCCTTCGTGTAGATTACCCCTTAAGACTACGTTATAATAGTTATAAAAATTATATTGCCATAAAAGACATATGGCTATATGCATAGATATATATATATATATAAATAATTGAAGCCAATGGTTTCTTGCAGAAAATTATATACTAACAACGACTTACAATGTGTGAAGCCAGACTAACCCGACAGTTTTGTAGTGCAGGCCCATTTCATATATTTTGCGTAATATAAATAAGTGAAAAGATGAGGATAATAACGGACAGACTTCAAACATAGCTGGGTCTACATAAACAACAAAACGATGTACAATGGTCAAACAAACTGCTCTTTCGACGTGTTTTCTTCAATCCGTTCTCGATTGAGACATCACCTGAAAATAGTCAATAGGTAATGGTATTATTTAACTCACAGAAACTACAATATCAACAACAATAACAGCAAATATACTAATAGTGACGACAGTGACATGACCACTTGTCACGATAACAGCTAAAAAGCTTAAAAAAGGAATAATTCACCTAGGGAAAGGAAACTTAACAGTGTTATTGCTCTATCACTCATCGATTAGCTGACCAATAGTTAGTGAAATTGAAAAAGTCGAGAAAGTTGACGACGTATATACCACCCTTGTTGGAAAAATCTATTGCATTTTGCAATTGTATGAACTACGTGTTTCAAATAGAATTTCTGATCGAGGGCTGACGGAAAAGGCCAAACGCTAGGTGCATTTGCAATGGATTGTCATTAAACTTCTCATACACATACTAAAATATATTCTTCATCGACTGACGAAATCGGATTTCTGATTTACGACCTTGAATTCAAGTTGGTGATTTTCAAAAAAAAAACTATATGCACCATGATTTTGAAGCCGTCATGAAACAGGGAATATTTGAACAAATTTCACATCTATTAGACAGAATCAGATTTTTGATTTTCAGTTTAGCTAGTCCCTCGGTCAATGATAGCTATTTTTATTTTAAACATAATTCTAGTACGCGGCTCGTATCAGAAGGTTTAAATCATTTAAATTTAACAAATATTAGTAAATAAACATAAACAATGTTTTTAAACTTATTATAGTTATACTTTGTATGAATAGAAACGAAAAGCAGATAACGAATAGTTATATGATTAGCGTGTGCACTAAATTAGTTCATCAAAAAACATGAATTTTCAGTATAAATTAAACAATTCCAGTAATTATTATTTAAAACTTCTCGATTCAGTTATAAACATCTGTTCATAATCAAGTATTTTACAGTTATCTGCAGTTTTCATCCTCATTAAATAGTAAAATTATAATATTCCTCACTGGCAAATTTCTAATGCTATTTTTACCATATAAAGCATTAAACTTGCACCGACCAACCGATAATAGTTCGTATCGATCTTGTTAATCAATCGTTGAGAACTAAGTGTCTGTGGGTGCCAACTGCTGCTTCACAGACTCACAACCGCAGTTTGATTTTTTGTTGTGACGTTGGGCTTGAGAGTTATAGATATTAGGCAGCGGCGGATTATGATTTTATGGCCCTTAGGTTTGAGCTTGGAACGGGCCTTTTAAATGTTGCTACACTGCTGAGCTGACGTGTTTTTGTGGAGCTCTCGTCGAAATTATAACTGACGTTGCCCCCAGAAAAATTCGGAAACTGAAATTTTGAACTTGAACTTAAACTGTGTAAACGTGAATTGTGTAAACTTAAATTGTGTAAACTTGAATTGTGTAAACCCGATTTGAAATATAGTGACTGACTTTTGAAAAAAAAACTTTTTTCTATATTTTATTTTGGCGGGCCCCTTGCTCTTTTGTCAATTTATTTTTTTTACAAAAAAAATTTTTTCGTTTTATTTTGCCGGGCCCCTTTTGATCCCGGGCCTTAGGCTTCAGCCTATTCAGCCTATAGGGCTATCCGCTACAGATATTAGGGCTTGAGAGTTATTTACAACTAACACCTTCTGTGTGTACTGTACGTGTACTTGATCAAGAAATAATAACTGGCAATGTAAAGCGAAGAGTAAGCGCATACTTCAAAGCAACAATCTTACAGTCCAGGGGACACGGGAGAGGATCTCCCCCTCTAATTGCAACAGAAATGTTTTAAACTGATCTATTCTCACGAATACCTTCTTAATGACGTATGAAATGCCCAAGAAACCCAAGTCGTGGAAAGTGCTAAGAATGCTGAAGTTTGATGACGTCATAACTCACCATTGCCGCTTAGGTAAAATTATATAAAAACTAATGTCAAATTCGTATTCAGCACTCTGATATACCACCTTTCCGATATTTGCAGGCTAATATGGCCAGTTGTGGGGCGTATCCTCCAACCAGACCCGAAACACTCAAAAATGACTAATAGGGGGAAAAGTAGGGAATCTTCTAAAAAGGACACCCCTCTAAATAAATTCTCCGAATTTTTTTGTCCCAGAATAAACTTTTAAAGTTTGGTGCCCAACCTAATTTTCGGGAATTTGCAGCTGTATATATTTTTTATCTAAACAGGTGAGTTATGACGGCATCAGTTTTTGTCATTTAAAGTACTTTACGAGACTTGGGTTTTTGGGGATTTTTCATGTATGTTATTAAGAAGGGGTTCCTGAGAGTAGAGCAATTGAAAACCTTTTTTGTTGCAATTAGTGATAGGTCTTGTTGTATATTTACTGGACTACCTGGTGTTTATCAAAACATTGTTACCTTCAGCATCCAGTTGATTAAACGTATCTGGTATTGCTATCCCATTCAGCATATCATTAATCCAGTTTTCCACATCTGTTGCATCTCTGCAAAGAAGCAAAGTACCATCATATGAGCAGATTCTATTTAAGCTAACGTTGCACAATTGTGGTAAGAGGCTAATAAAAGATTTATAAAGCACACATGTTTTGTGTATGGGCAATATAAAACGTTTTTTCTACATAAAAATTTTGCTCACCTTCCTATAGACACAAGTTCTGCACTCACATCTGGTGACAAATGCTCCATATTTGGCTGAGAAGAATTTTCGCCTGATAACAATGTAGATTTGGAAAACGAAGCTCCTGTTATAGAAATTAATTAATTCAAAGTTAACATTTTTTTTCTGATAATGATGAAATTTTAGGCCGTTTGTGCACTAAACGTAGTGATTTTTCCTATCAAATTCATCACTGTCATTAACATTATCATGATCATCACCTCATGATATCGTCATCACCGTCATTACCATCATCATCGTCATCGTAGTCAATGCAGTCACCGTTAGCATCATTTTCAATATCATCATCACCATTGCCATCACTATCATTTTCAAGGTGAGTGAACAACTTGAAAACTGTAAAGCGGTGACTTGTGTCTGGTGGTATTAGAATTAATTAGAATTATAATTTATTTTCTCGCCCTTGTTACATTATGATAGAACACAATAAAGTAAGAATAAAGAGAAAAAGTTCCTATTATCAACAGGTTCTGCGATTTCAGTATATTGTCCACCAACTGTGTACATGACAGCAGTAAAAGTGTTACTTGAAGTCCGGAAAACGACGGCAAATTTGATTTGTTTAGCGGAAGCTGGAATTCCCAGCCTCCAGAATAGAATACAGCAGTCACAAAGAAATTTGCTATTGAAACTGATAAGTCAAAGAACTGGTATGGTGGACGATCCATTTATGTTTGTTTGGAATTTATGTAAAACTAACAATACCAAAGGATACAAGTACCTCCAAAAAATCCTTTCTACTGATATCAAAGACGATGTTCCGGCAAAAATTCGTAACAAAACGGGAACAAAATTTTTGACATTTATAGAACTCAACCCATGTTTAGAACCTCATAAAGTCTATAATGATATGGAATCTGAAATCCCGGACTACCAAAGAGTTGAATTTACCAGACTTAGGACGTCATCGCATAATCTCATGGTAGAAATCGGACGTTGGTCCAGAATACCGAGAGAAGACAGATTATGTACATGCGGGGAAGAAGTTCAAACAGAAGCCCACGTCTTATTGAGATGTCCGGTGACAGAAGATTTACGAATTGAACATTCTGAGTTGAACTTTTCTAGCATTTGTAACCTTATGCACTCCCCAAATTTAACGTCGTTAATGAAATATTGTTGGAGATGTGTTAAGACGTATGAGATGGTAAGACGTAGAACTATTGTGCCCCTACATTAGAACGCGATATTTTTGTTGATTCGGTAAAGAAATTTGCCCTCTGTATATGATTTTTTGTTTCGTAGTTAAATTTTAATTTCGTTAATTACATAGTTATCGTTGCCTACTTATGTTATGTGAAATCATTACGGTGAATAAACTAATTCTAATTCTAATTCTATGAAGGGGTCAGTGACGAATAAACGTGATCTGGTCAACCATACCGCTAATATTGGACGACAGAGCGACATTGTATGGGTGATTCACATACAGTGGAAAATTTGTTTTATGTTAACAGTTTAGAAACCGTGAACGGTTGTCAGACTAAGCCTGCACTGCTCAATTATGAATCAAGCTCTACTAAGTTACTAATTCAATTTGTTAAGATGGGCTCAGGTGTTGTTCGGGGACAAGCATTATTTTCTTGTTAATAATGAACAATAATTGTTAACAGTGAAAATTGGAAAATTTAATGATCACGCATTACAAAATACATAAAATAGACTGAGGATCGTGCAATATTATGTACTATAACAAAGTATTTATATGTAATAAAAGAGTTTAATGAACTTAAATCAGAAGACATAAATTACGTCCACACAGCTCGAATCCAAGTGCGTAATGATACCTGAAGGCCTGTTCACACATGGGAACTATATTGTACCAGGCTACTATATTGATAACGTTACAGATCGGATTACCCTATATATAGGCTAATATATGCTGCTGCCTAGCGCCCCTCAAAGTTGTGGGCCCCAGCTTGAGGACCCTTGCAAAAACGTTTACATATATATATATGTGTGTGTATATGTATATATTTAGAATAAGTAGAATATTTAAATATTTTGCATTGCTGAATAATTAATTTACATAACTTAAAATAAAATTTCAACTTTAAAAAAGGTCCGGGTGTCTAAAAATCCTTTTTTAAAAAAGTGGTTCCTTGTAGCTTGAGGGTCCCATAATTTCATTAGCCTAGGGGCGCCAAAAGGTCATAATCCGGCACTGCACGCACTCTAGATGACTAATTATATTTTTATATTGGGTGAGTTGAGCAAGTAAATTTGGTTTAGTGAAGGCTTACTAATCTTTATTTACTCAGATCAATAATTAAGGTACATTCCAGTTACTGCTGTTATTCTATAACGCGATGAGCCGCTTTTCCTGCTTCTTTTGTTTGGCTGAAAAAATACAAGTCATTTACGAAAATTCAAGGTGGCTCAGCCGAAAATGATCTGCAGTTTTAAAATGTGATGCATGTCAACAAATCGCCGTATATTAAGATTTCATTATTCAATTTGAACAGCCTTTATCATTTAGAATAATGCTAGCGTTGAATTGATCTTTAAAGACCAGTAAATAATAAACTGAAAAATAATATGAAAGAGAGAGAGAGAGAGAGAGAGAGAGAGAGAGAGAGAGAGAGAGAGAAAGAGAGAGAGAGAGAGAGAGAGAGAGAAAGAGAGAGAGAGAGAGAGAGAGAGAGAGAGAGAGAGAGAGAGAGAGAGAGAGAGAGAGAGAGAGAGAGAGAGAGAGAGAGAGAGAGAGAGAGAGAGAGAGAGAGAGAGAGAGAGAAAGAGAGAGAGAAAGAGAGAGAGAGAGAGAGAGAGAGAGAGAGAGAGAGAGAGAGAGAGAGAGAGAGAGAGAGAGAGAGAGAGAGAGAGAGAGAGAGAGAGAGAGAGAGAGAGAGAGAGAGAGAGAGAGAGAGAGAGAGAGAGAGAGAGAGAGAGAGAGAGAGAGAGAGAGAGAGAGAGAGAGAGAGAGAGAGAGAGAGAGAGAGAGAGAGAGAGAGAGCAAAAGAGATAGAAAGAGAGGGAGACAGAAAGAGAGAGGGAGAGAGACAGAAAGAGAGAGAGAGGGAAAGAGAAAGACAGAAAGGGAGAGAGAGAGAGAGAGAGAGAGAGAGAGAGAGAGAGAGAGAGAGAGAGAGAGAGAGAGAGTTGCATTATAAAATATACCCCCGTGGAATCGCAGTACGTAAAAACTGTTACATAAAATATTTGAAATCGTCAAGTCAGACTCGATGCAGCGTTACAACGAATAACGAAGATCAATATCCTTTGTTGCAAAAATACTCTTTTAGTAATATAGGCTAGTAATAGTGTAAGGCATTTACAAGCCACCAAGCAACAGTAACAGTGTTACGTAATACAGATAGGGGTTTAATTGCTATGGAGCAGTTGCAATACGTGTATCTGAAATTAATCTTATAGAAATTGATACAATAGAATATTGAGCAAATCATGCGATGTAGATATTATCACAGTTTGGCTGTCAGGTTGGTGAGATAATATTGTTATTAATGAAACCGACCAGCCTTATAAAATTCACATAGATTAGTTAATTCGTCAAGAAGCCTCTTTCAGACGTTCACATTCCATAAGAAGTTAAAATTTTAATGAAAATTAAATTTCGGAAAATTACGCAGTTGTTGCCGCCGTTGTCGTCCTCGTTGCATTTGTCGCCATCAGTATTGTCATCAACTTTGCCACAACCATTTATCTCCTTTCATTATTATTAACATTTGAAGTCTTCTTTGACTCATAGACTTCTGTGATTTAAGTCAGATCTGCTTTTGCGCAATGAAAACGTTTCACATTAGTCATTTATTGGACAATCACACGTTTGCATAAGACATTGATCGTCTTCTAGTTAATTGCTAACGTGCCTAAATGTTGACATTAGCAACATACCTCACAATGTTAACAGAAGCTGGCTGGATAGTTGATTCACAAACAGTGGCGTGAATGATGGCCGAGGCATGCTTTGTAACAATTTCCTGTCTTTATTGCAGCACGTCTGATGAAGGACATTTTACGCTACTCATGTTACACGCTAAATTTGTTTTAGACGCACCACGTGCTGGTGCATGTTTAGTACACTGACTTGGGGCACTTAAACTAGCATCATCATCATCGTCATCGTCATCGTTATGTTCGTCATCGTCAGCACTGTCATCGACGCTCACCCATACTATCATCGATCATCCACATTTTAAAATCCCTTTAGGAACTTTAGGTGGACAAGCTGAATGAAAACGTACCTTGGTGCAAAAAACTGGTTCTTGTAGTAAATTATTACAATCATCAGCTTGAAAAACACATTAATTGCTTACTAGTCACTAAGTCTTAACTGCTCCCTGCTTTATTAGCAAAGGAAATATAAACATTTACTTCTAGACTTCCCCAACAAATTTAAATTTTTTTTCTTTATTTTAAGTTTTTTCTATTTCACAGGTTCACTAGCTGCTTCTTTGATTTTTCTATGCTCTCACATTTAAATATTTCTTCTTCACCATCACCGCTGTGAGAATTGTCACCATTGCCTGTGTCACTATCATCATCATCACCACCATCATCATCATCACCATCATCATTGTCATCACCATACGACCATCATCTGCATCATTGTCATGGGTATCACCATCATCACTTTACTGTTATCACCTTGATCATCTTCACCATCACCGCTGTCTTTGGCATCTCATCTCTCTATTACTCGAATAACCATCTCACTACCACTAGCATCACCATCTTCATCATTATAACTAGCACTACTTTCACTGGCGTGATCATCATCACTATCACTAGCATCACCACCATCATCATTATAACTAGCACTACTTTCACTGGCGTGATCATCATCACTATCACTAGCAACACCACCACAACAACAATCATCATCGTTGGCGTCGTCACCATCATCGTCATCATTCTTGTCGTCGTAGTTATGATCATTATCATTGTAGTTGTCGTCGTTGTCGTCTTCATCATCACCTTCATCATCATCATCACTATCATCACCATGGCGATATCAATTTCAACACCACCAGTATCTTCATCACCATTAGTGCCGCCCAACGTGATAAACATCATCTCCAAATAATAGATTTCATCATCATCGTCATCATCATCGACTTTGATGTTCTCATCACCATAATTTTATCTTCGCCGATGAAACTTGTTTCCTTACTTTTAATGACATCAGGTAATTAACCCACAAATTGATCTAATTAATGATACCATACGGAGCATATTGATTATGACGTCAGCAATGACGTAAGTTGGTGATGCTTAACAGTTGGTAGCATTGGGTTTAAGATACCCGGTGCTAAAATCGACCCATTAATCAAGATAATAAACGATTTTGAAGGAAACTTATTGATTTTAGAATAGTTACCATGCAAGTCTTTGCAGTAGCCTGCAGCTGAATTAGAGCTGTACAAGTCCGTTAATCGTAAATTGCCGCAATTTATGATTTGAATCGATCCCTTCAGCCATGAACCAAGACGACGACACGGGTAAATCGAATGGAACGGAAATTACCCGAATCCTGTGTTTCAATATCAGTTAAGCCCCTGAACGGATATTATAATCCCGTCGTAATTAACATTTACTATTGGAAGCTGATTTAAAGGTGATACGTTCTATATAATTACCCAAATTATGATGAGGAAAGGACAATACGAGGCTGTGACATCTTTTCAGTTCGCACGTTAGTAGTTCCATTATGGCGATCATTTGAGTATATAATTTCTCTTCCATCTCTTTTTCATTACCTTCGCTGTTTGCCAACCGTCTAAAAATAAACAATGTCCAGTGTAAAAATTATCCTTTCTTCAAAAATTATCAGTAAGATAGACACTGATGCAAAGGTTAAATTTCACCTATTTGCAAAATAACACAACCCCTCCATTTGCAGGGCAAGAATGCACTACGTATACAAAAGTACACTATATATACAAAAATGTTCAATGTTCACACGACATATTTGAGAGAAACCCATTTTTGCACCATAGTTATACCAATGAATACTTTCACTTTTTTGCTACAATTGCGATTTGAAAAATTATTGCCAGATAATGTTTCTAATACTACTAGACGTTACACAATATTAGTTTTTAACTAAGATTTTGTGCATAGTTTCTTAGAGTGCAGATTTATTTCAATACAAGTCTTCTAAATTTCGTGACTGTGAGGCATTTCGCATAAAAGATTTAGCGTTGTACAGGGCAATCGAATATTAAGTGTTCGGGCTTTTGTATATCTACAAATCACTTACAGTAATCACGATCGTTTAATCAGTTAATCCATTATCTGTACGGAGGTACGATATGTATCGGTAGAATTTCTACCAAGCAAAAAACTGAGCGCAAGGGATTTAGTTAGTTTCTATTGGTAGACGAAGTGATCGGAGAGAAGTCTGTGGACTTGTCTATATTCCTGCTAAGTATTCTCTCTCTCTCTCTCTCTCTCTCTCTCTCTCTCTCTCTCTCTCTCTCTCTCTCTCTCTCTCTCTCTCTCTCTCTCTCTCTTTCTCACACACTATCTCTCCTCTCTCTCTTTCCCTCTCTCCCTCTCTCTTCTCTCTGTCTCTCTTCTTCCTCCCCCCTCTCTCTCTCTCTCTCTGCACGAGAGAGAGAGAGAGATAAGTGAACGAAAAAGAGAGAGAAAGAGAGGGAGATCACTGAGGTAAAAATCTATTATTCCTTTCTAAAAATATTTGAAAAACCAACTTAGTCATATATCATTTTATTCATTTTGTGATCGATAAAGTCAACAAAATGAAATTTCAATGCTTCCAAGCGATCAATGAAAATGTGAGAATCAAACAAATGTGTTCCGACGCCAGCTGTGCAGAAGAAATTTGTTTTTGAAATCAAAACTCGCTGTTGTTTGTCTTATACCGTTTGCTCACAGAAACCGCACTGAATTCTACCCACCGGCTTACAATTTACATGTTTCACATGGAACATTTCACGGGCTAGCATCAATATACACCGTAACCGTGGAAACGATGAGGGCTGCAGAGTCTTCTGCTGCGATTTCCAATGATTATACCAAGCAAAGCGGGCTGGCTTCATTCTGTAATTTCGTGTCTGTATTTCATTGTCATTTAGCTGACATTGAAATTACTGTATAGTAATGATTAATTTGGTCAATTGTTCGGACAAGCATTTACATTAAGTATAGACCCTGCCGCCAGGTGCTGGATCCCAGCTTCAAAGAGATCAGAACTATACATTCCTGCAAGGCTAAAGCAAGCCAAACGTACATAAGTTCATTAACCTGGGTTAGAATTTGATTACTCTTTATAAACTCTATAATATAGTTTCCTAGCTGCTCTATTAATGCAGCTTTCTGCCAATTTTAAATTTCATAAAATATACGAAAAACACAATTTGCCAGATTTGCTTATTTGTTGAGTTTCTTATTAGTTAATTAATTATTATTTATTATTATTTGTTAGTTATTATTAATTTTAATACATTTGAGTAATTTTTCGATAATTTAGTACAAATGAGCACATTGCAGACTGAAATGCCAGCACTCAATGACCAACTCTGTTATGTTGGTGGGTTGTGGCAGGACCAGAATGTCTCTCATTATCAACAGTAGTCCTCTAAGATGAGATTCTGAATGAGAGAGGTGTATTATACATGATCATTGGAATGCATATATCGGGTAGCGCAGAAAAAATGTGCGTACAAGTTTAGACTAAAATAATATTAGAAGTGAGTACCCTACAAAAGTTGAAATTTCACAGCATTATTGTACAATTAGGTTTTGGCTGTGAAAATTACAGGTCTATTGTTTTAGTGGTTTTCAAGTTATAACGAAAAGCTTTTGCATGTTTAAAAATTAAACACCAGAATCAGGTGTTCAACAATGGAAAAACAGCCACGTTCAGTGCTGTATAAACGCTCAGTGCATATAGCAAAACAATCAAGAATTCATGCAGTTTACATGACGGTCATCACCAGAGAAGAGAAAAATGGACGTAATTGTCTGGGTTACGGTATCTAGAATTCCCCCCTTAAAGAGAAAATGTTACAAGAGCCGTGCGATACAGAGCAAAAATTGCCGAGTGCTGAGACCGCATAATAAAGTGAGAAACAGTAGTATCAGCTGTTGGAAACTCCTTCGTTCAGTCCTAATTTTCAGTGAAAATGGTCGACACATAGAGCAATTGTTGTAAATTTTAGCAACTTATTATTATATACCTTATTATTTTTTGACTTGTTGCCTTAAAACTTCTGTATTTTTGGAAAAGTCTAAGAGACTAACCTAACAATTTCTGTGTCTATTCAGAAACGACTGTAACATCAGCGTGGTAATTTTCGAGCGATTCCGTTATTTTCTTCTTATAACATCGTGATTAAAACTTTGGCACGCTTTTTTGTGCCACCTGATACATCTTCTCTCGATGTGCTTCAATAGCGGGAAGCAGAAGCATTTTTTACGTTTACAAACTGCACTATGATTACCCCCTGTTGTCCTCCTATTAAGCCACGGTTATTATTAAGACTATAATTACACTTGTCTAGTGTAACAGTAAATTGTAATGCATGGCTTTTTGCTGACTTGTCTCTCAAAGAGCTTTCAGAGCTTCCTAATTTCTGCTTTTTTCAATGCGCACTCTGCTCATTCATAAACAAAATACATTTTATTGTCCAACCTCTTGCTCACCATTATAATTGCAAGATACTTAAAATCACATAATTTACAGTGTGAAAAGATCACTAATTAAAGTACTAGATAAAAAATTTAAAATTTAAAAAACCAATTCAATGGCTGGTAAAATTCTCATACAATACGAGTATAAAATGTGTTTATCTGCGCATTTTAAATGGATTTAAATTAATATTTTGATCTGTTGACATGTAAATTATTTCTTACATAAATTATCTTACATTCGCAATGTCTGAGAAAGAGATTCGAAAATCTCGCGGCGGCATGATTAAATATGGTCAATAAAATATAAGCAATAACATGCCTTGATACTTTGATGAAACGTTAATAGACATCATCATGTCATCACGTTTGTACACTTCTTTGTGTCTAGCTTTGGACCGTCAAGAAAGATTTCTTAATTTAAAAACCCTCTTTTCTTCAATTTTCTTGTGCTCTCTCTGAGTAATAGGAAGTAACTTCATTCAGATCAGATTCACTTTACGCTGTCAATATCATTACCGGGGTGGCTTCTCGCAGATAAGGATACTGAAAGTCAACTTGAAGAAATTCTATAGGACAACGTAACTTAGTATTTGCTAGTGTTGACGTGCAGCTTATTCAAATATGATGATTGAAGGAATCTGATCCAAAGCAAGCGAAGCCAAGTGGGGCTATTTTATTACATATCTCAAACTTTGCACTTTATTGAAAACGCTGTTCATGAAGACGTTAAAAATTTTACTGAAAATGCGTATCAAACTAAGAGGCAACACACAGTGGATTTACAGTACTACCCGTCTGCCCAGTGCGTGTAATCCCAAGCCCCAAAGGATTAACAGCTTATTCTTGACCTTATTCTTATCCTTGAATCAAAACACAGTTCTAAACGAATCCTAGATAGGGAACTCAGTGTGGGCCTCTGAGTCACCGTGATCCAGTGCTTCGGCTTGGAACTGTATCTCTGTCATAGCGACTATGCATTTTGTTTCTAATAATTGCCTGATCCTAGCGGTCTGCTACATAAGTTGAAATAACTGTTGAAAGAATATGGAAGAGTTGTTACGAATGCATCTGTGAAGTACTTCACAAAATAATTTTTCAGTATTTTATTTGCCATATATCTGCAGGACGAAGGGACTTACACTAATACTGGTGTTATTTGATTGACTTTAGCCACTAAGAATAACACGGTTACCAAATACACACTCTCAGTTTTTACCTTATTTTGTAACTATATTATTAGACAATTTATTGGAAAAATGTTCAGGCCTATACGGTCGATTTATTTTGTCTAGTGTTCATGGACCAGAAAAAGTTCGATCCATGCTCGGTTATATGTCGCTCTGTTAGGTTTAGTAGACCAACACGTAAGTGGAACAAATCGCCTACCTCTTTCTCCAAATCATCTTAGTTTTGAGATCTTTCGACTGCGACACGCACTTCCGTCGTACCTGGCGCATCGAGTCCCGAACATCTCGATTATCGGCATACGGCTGGCCGATGCAGATGAGTTTCTCTCGAAAATTTGCGGCTAGACAGTTAACATCAGACACCATCTACAGAAAAAAGAATTACTCGCGTAAGTAATGTCCATCATTGGTTAATAATAACTTGAGATTTTATGTAGATTTTGAATTCAATTTTAAACTGTCCAGCGTCACAATGATCGGGTGATTGAAATAATAGTTGGTATTTCAAGTGACGAGCCAAAAGTGATGAGCTTGGATGCACTATAGTTATTAACACGGTACTCACTAACACAGCTTCGGATTCTTGAAATTCGGCATTCACCAAAACTGTGATAAAAGATCTCACGAAATGTTATAGTAAACCCACTACCTAGGCAGCTGCGACTTTGAGCTATAACATTGGCAATCTCGTCTAGTGGGTAAGAGTGAGCATCGAGCGTTCGAGTTCAAACGTTCGAGTCGAATTCGAACGCTCGAATTCGATTCGAACGAGTTTTTTTATGTCGAACTCGATTCGAATCCAAAACTATAGATTCGAATAATTCAGCACTTCAATCACATGTTCCTTATCACTAAAACGTTTGAAACATCATGCAATTAGCATAATTTAGCTGTGATTTCTGCACACAATTTTAAAGAAATTACTAGTCGTTTTATTGCAGAACAAAATCTAGTGATATGCATGATCGTTGTAAGACTAATTTTTACAGGTGGTTCGAAAACTTGTTCGAAATTCTTTCAATCTCAATGCAAATTCGATTCGAATTCGAAACACTGAAGTTCGGTTGGATTCGAATTCGAAAGTCACAAATTCGGTTCGATTCGAATTCGCGTTCTGGTAGAGAATGCTCACCCCTACTAGTGGGATAGTGTTTTCATGGGGTACTTTTCTGGAACAAATCTCGATCTCAAACAGACAGAGATCCGCCAGTCACAGTCAGGTGCAAAATGGACAGAATTTTGTACTTCGTCTTTCTGTAAACCTCCAGAATTTTGAGCACACGGTGCATACTCGAACAAGGTTGCCTGATCGCTCTTAGTTCCCTGGTTACCGTACTGGCTGCTTAACAACCGGCCGCCAATGCCGGGCGGGCGTTGTGATGACCCCCAAACTAACGTCTGTCAGCTTTTCAAGTCTAACGCCACCGTTCTGCCTAAGCAGTGGTCAATGGACATCATCCAAAACCACTCTAACACGGCTGCGCACCAAAATGCGGCACGTTCTGGATCAAGGTAACGCCTGTCCCTATGAAACGAACAGTCATACTATAAGGGTATCACAACAGATGCCCCGTAATATCATCAAACTCGGAGATAGTTCTAAATGACAAAAATAGTTACAATTAATAAAAAAAATGCCACAATAACTCTAAGGAAAAGACAAGATGTTTCATTCCATCATTTTGAGCTATCTTCAGGTGAAAAAGAAAAGGCGCATAATTAATCACGATGTACTATCTTTTTTATTTTCCGGTATATTTAAATACATTCACAAAAAATAGTACTCGCGAAAGGACAAGATCATTGAAAAGCACAGAGTGCGCAGTAAATAAAAGCCACGAAAAAAGCACAAAGAGTACTAATCACAACAAAACGATAACAACACATTTGACTACATTTTCATGCATTTATAATCCTGGGACTTGCTAGAAAACAGACGTTTTTGTGCTCTTACATCAGCGCTATTGTAACATTTTGTGTTTTTTGCTGCGCTTTTATTGTGGCTGTGTTTTTTTTCGTACGTATATTTCTGTGTTACTAGTAACTTATTTAGGTCTGCACCACAAAACCCAACAAGTCTGTATTTAGTGATCATATGATTTTCTTTTTCACAATCGCAATTGCGAATTTAATATGAATGTCTCAGAAGTAGTAGAACCTGAAGTATTTAAAGCCGAATGCATTACTGAATTCTAAAGCTAGTAATCTTGCTGTTAGGGCAGAGCTTGGAGTATACTCAGTTTATATATTTATAATTAAATTAATAGTGAAATTCTGGTTACATATGTTAGAAATGCCTGAAGATAGTTTAGCACATAGTGCTTATTTGATGTGTAAAGAATTAGACACGAATGGTAACTACGCTTGAGTTACGTGCATCAGGAAAATATTATGTAAACTTGGCTTTACCCATGTTTGGAAGAACGGATGTACTTTCAGCAAAACTAAGCTAATCTATTCAATCGAAAAGAAATTGTGCAGTAATCATAATAGCTATTTTCTGAGTGCTATCCATAATGATAGTGCTCGTCCAAATGACTCTAATGAACTAAGGACGTATAGACTGTTCAAATCTGAGTATGAACACAAAAATCATCAATCATGCTAGGATATAAGGAAGCCTACACAAAATTCTGTGTTAGCGCGCATAGGTTACAAATTGAAGCTGGTCGATATACCAGACCTAAAACTACTGTTGATATGAGAAAATGTACTTTATGTAAGAATGGGAGCACTGAAGGTGAATTTCACATTAGTATGCAATGCAATAATTATTGTCAAGAAAGGACAGCGTTCTTAAATCAAATATCAGATATCTTTCCAGAATTCTCATTCATGCGTGATATTGATAAATTTATATTTTCAAACAAAAGTGGAGATGTGGAAGTTAAGAAATTGTTGATTAACTATGTGCATAAAATTAAAACAATAGGTGATTCTAAATTAAGAGCTGCGAATTAATTTTGCTAAGATTCAATATATTGAATCAGCACTGTGATATATATGTAGATGTGTTTGTTATAAATTATGGTATATTTTTTAATGAAATACGATTAAAAAGAGCCCTGTATTTGTAGGGACGTGTTCCTGCATGCGTTGTTTTTTTAAGTTTGTGATTTGTTAATTGTATTTGTGTTCATGTTTTGTTAAATAAAGCGTGTATTGTTCTTTTTCTTGTTGTTGTTGTTGTTGTTGTTGTTGTTCTTCTTCTTCTTCTTCTTCTTATTATTATTATTATTATTATTATTATTATTATTATTATTATTATTATTATTATTATTACTGAATTTCGCTCTGACCGGTAAAATAGCGGTGGGCAGTAACTGAAGTCAACTGATAGCAATTTAAGTCAAATGAAATTGAAAGCAATGCTACAGAGAATTCTGTAATTGCTAGTAAATGAGATGTCATAATGGCGCTTGGCAAAAATCTAAGTCAGGTAAAAGCAACATCTTGGGAACTGGTAATATCTAGTCCACTGTTGATGCCTATTGAATCTTGACTGACATGCTCTCGAGTATTGAGTCAACAATTTTAACAGTCTTAAATTTCCACAAGATTATTCTTCCTATTATAATTTCGGGTGTTGTATTATTATAAGCATAATTACTTTATTATAAAAATCAATAAAGCATTACAAATAAAACCCAGGTTAAGAGTATACCTATAACACACAGGGCTGTTACGGTGACAAAAAAGAATACACTAATACTCACAAATATATGCTATACAAAAAGTAACAAAAACGCTATACACAAGTTACGAATTATTTATAATCTTTCACATATTATTTAATGCAATGTTGTGAAATAATCACAGTACTATACATGTATAACGTTAAAATGACACTGAGCTGTGACTATACAATGACAAAAAATTTGATGTTGACTGACAATTGAATTCAATAAAACAACAATTAAATAAACAATTTTACGAGACAATTCAATTCAATTTCAATTCAATTTTATTTTCTCATTAGCAGTTTAAAATTCATCTTAATTATTTTTATATTTCATTGTAGCCGAGAAGGAGCAGCGAAAGACTTATTGGTCACTTGGTCAGCTGCCCCTTATTAAAAGTACCAGTTTATTTACAGGGTGATGACATTTTCATCAAACAAACGCAATTCAACTCAAAACAAAAGAAATTATTATAAGCAAAACAAAACAGGATTCAACTAGTGGCAAAAATTATAACACACAAAAGCAACAAAATCAAACTCAAGAGCAAAAACAAAATTCAGTTTAAAGCAAAACATATATGAAGCAACAGTAACAAAAATCTTCGCAAGGCGAAAACAAAATATATAATTAGGCGAGCAGAATTTTGTGATGAGACAGGTTGATTCTGCTAGCTCGTGTAGGTAAAGTGTCAAGCGATGCGTTTATGATAAACTGTTTCTTTACGAGGAAGATTTAAGGCTATTGATTTCTGTGTTGCCTCAATGTTTTCATACTTGTGTAATTTCACAAAATTTCCTTGGACGATGAGTGGTTGCATATTAATTCAGTCCAGTGTACTGTGCATTCTTCTTACACTGATTCTTTAATATGTTGTTTTGCATGTACGATTGGAGTTTGGTGTGTTGGCTGGGATACGTCCGTATCAAGTATCGCAGCTTGGCTGCTTTCCTCTGCTTTTATAGTTTGCGATTTTTTGCGGACCATTTTGATCCCCTATTTAGTTTTTTACCAAAATCTGACCAAAATTTTTCGGTAAAAATGTTTTTACCAAAAC
>JAQGDQ010000653.1:49899-118813 GCA_030141605.1 Tubiluchus corallicola
GATTTAAGGCTATTGATTTCTGTGTTGCCTCAATGTTTTCATACTTGTGTAATTTCACAAAATTTCCTTGGACGATGAGTGGTTGCATATTAATTCAGTCCAGTGTACTGTGCATTCTTCTTACACTGATTCTTTAATATGTTGTTTTGCATGTACGATTGGAGTTTGGTGTGTTGGCTGGGATACGTCCGTATCAAGTATCGCAGCTTGGCTGCTTTCCTCTGCTTTTATAGTTTGCGATTTTTTGCGGACCATTTTGATCCCCTATTTAGTTTTTTACCAAAATCTGTTTAATATCCTGGGTTTGCCAAGGTATGCTAGCGAATGACAATCACCATATGTCTTTAGTTGCCGATACAGGAATCCGAGAGCCATTTATTAAATATTTTTGGCTAAGCCATCAAGTTAATGAAGATGTGTAACGGTCAGGTTTTGCACTTTCCACTTCAATTTGAAAAGTTTGACCAAAACTCGAAAATGGTTAAAATTTTTGAGTGTTTCATTCACTGTCACTGTGTTATAATATTATACAGAAATTTATAATAATTTATATTTTAGAAATTGAGGCCACTGCACATCAGTTCCGATAAGTATTTTAACATTTTCATCTTACAGTTATTTTTACCTTTTGTGAATGGACCTATACGGTTGCAAATTCTTATATGCAGTTACATAGGAAAAGACTCACAAAAACACACGCATTTTGTTAATATTAACATTAATAATCACTAGCTTATTAACTCTGTCGCCATCATCATCAACGCTATTATTCACAATTTATTGTCTGTAGTGTTTCGATCGAAAACAGATCAGCGGTCATGATGGAAACGTGTTGGACAATTTTTGAATATCTTTCCAATTTGGTTCACTGTTTATGTGGAAATTATTATTATTATTATTAGGATTCTGCAAGCGAAACCCTGGAAAATTTCAGCTACCAAACGTGCAAGTTGAAGGGGAAATTACGATTATACAGCGGTTTAGAACGACCATATTGAAACTGCAGATTGCAACAACTGTTGACTACAGCATGTCGGTCAATATTCAATAGACGTCAGCAGCGAATTTAATGTCACCAATTCCCTAGAATGTTGCTTTTATCTGACTTGGATGTGTGCCAAGTGATAACCATCGTATCTAATACTAATTCCATTTAATGTATTCACTTGAGTTGCCACTGTTTTCAATTAATAGATTGTGGACAAGTACGTTACAGTCTTACGCACAGGGTATGTGAGTAAATGGATCCCTTAAACACAGAGGCATTACCAAATCAGTTAACTTAGCAATATTGTTCTAAATATAATTATTATTTAGAATAATTCTTCCCCTAAATAGGCCCGTATCCGAAGCAGTTGAATAAATCATTCAGGATTACAATCTCATAATGATGTTTACAGAGAGGAGTTTACCCACACGCACAAAAGCGTAAGTGAGCATGAGAGGTTGTGCGTGTGTGTGTGAGTGTTTGTGTGCGTGCGTGCGTGCGTCGCCTGCGTATATGTAGAATTCTTTCAGTATGTTTAACTGTATTTAAATACTAATTAGTTTTAATTATATCAGTTTATTGTTCATCGATCCATCTTCTTATTAATAGGTACAGTAGTAAATATAGGGGGGTGGCTGACTCGTTCATCCACCTAAATTACGTTCATTCGCCATCCCTTCACTTATACATAGTAATGAAATTTAATATTACTATGTTATATTTTGGTTCAATTACTTTGACATTGTACTAGCATTTTCTTACTAACAGGTGAAAAATAAATGAATTGCCTAATTCTAATTCTGTTTCTAACCTCTTTCTGTTTTTTTCTATGGTATCTCATTGCCCACCAAGTACATAATTCTCTATAGTCTTACTTGCTGTTTAATTTGACATCAGTTAATAAATTTTAATTAAAATGACTACTTATAAACTTATATTGTGGGGTATAATTATTGCCGAGCCTCTAAGCATTACAATAACGCATAACTCCAGACGACTTTCTGCTAAACACTGCCTGTCTCATTACCTTTTCTCCCTGTGGAATTTGTTGCAGCAAAGTTACACTTTACTCTGTATAACGTAATTCGTTACAGCTTCATCAGTTGCTGATGAGCGAGCTGTGTGTGTCTTGAGTATATCGCTGGAATTTGCTGGTGTGTGTGTGTGTGTGTGTGTGTGTGTGTGTGTGTGTGTGTGTGTGTGTGTGTGTGTGTGTGTGTGTGTGTGTGTGTGTGTGTGTGTGTGTTCAGTGCGTGATGCGCGTGTTTACACGTGCAGGGCAGTCGTAATGTTGACAGCTAAGTTCACAGAGAGCGGATTCAGACTTTTTATTTTCCTTATCACATTTAAAGCATTCAAGGTGAGCAGAACTCTTTCCAGCTTGCAGGTAGGTGGAGCTTACGTATCAAAGGAACCGAAAGCAAAATTTTAACTTCGTTCTATAGATAATAGTATTATTACGATGTTTCGCTCAATATGGTCCTCCGAATTAAAAAAAGATGTAAAATTTCTTGGAACATCTCGCTGAACCAGTATATACACTTACATCTCTGGAATACTTAGAAATTTCTGTTCGGATTGATGAAGGCAGTAAGTCCCCAAGGCTGCAATCCATTATTTTTCTCCGGCTTAAACAAAACATTCGAATTCTTATTTGAGTTTTTCGTCCTTGCTAAAGAGAGCATCAAAAGAACGAATATTATTTTATTCTGATTTGAAAATGTTTATACGGAAGCTCTTTGTTTGGTAGAATCACATAATTAATCTTGGAATTATTAACATTTATTATTGTTAGTTGATTACTTGCTGTCCATTTATCACTGTTAATTAATAATCAATTAATTATGCATTCGCTGAATTTTCTAATCACTTACAGTTCATTACTACTTTTATTTCTAATTTAAGTTCTATAGGAAACTTGAACAATTTCTTTTGATGGAATCTCTGCAGCTCTGATAATTATTTTTATATTTCATTGTAGCCGAGAAGGAGCAGCGAAAGACTTATTGGTCACTTGGTCAGCTGCCCCTTATTAAAAGTACCAGTTTATTTACAGGGTGATGACATTTTCATCAAACAAACGCAATTCAACTCAAAACAAAAGAAATTATTATAAGCAAAACAAAACAGGATTCAACTAGTGGCAAAAATTATAACACACAAAAGCAACAAAATCAAACTCAAGAGCAAAAACAAAATTCAGTTTAAAGCAAAACATATATGAAGCTACAGTAACAAAAATCTTCGCAAGGCGAAAACAAAATATATAATTAGGCGAGCAGAATTTTGTGATGAGACAGGTTGATTCTGCTAGCTCGTGTAGGTAAAGTGTCAAGCGATGCGTTTATGATAAACTGTTTCTTTACGAGGAAGATTTAAGGCTATTGATTTCTGTGTTGCCTCAATGTTTTCATACTTGTGTAATTTCACAAAATTTCCTTGGACGATGAGTGGTTGCATATTAATTCAGTCCAGTGTACTGTGCATTCTTCTTACACTGATTCTTTAATATGTTGTTTTGCATGTACGATTGGAGTTTGGTGTGTTGGCTGGGATACGTCCGTATCAAGTATCGCAGCTTGGCTGCTTTCCTCTGCTTTTATAGTTTGCGATTTTTTGCGGACCATTTTGATCCCCTATTTAGTTTTTTACCAAAATCTGTTTAATATCCTGGGTTTGCCAAGGTATGCTAGCGAATGACAATCACCATATGTCTTTAGTTGCCGATACAGGAATCCGAGAGCCATTTATTAAATATTTTTGGCTAAGCCATCAAGTTAATGAAGATGTGTAACGGTCAGGTTTTGCACTTTCCACTTCAATTTGAAAAGTTTGACCAAAACTCGAAAATGGTTAAAATTTTTGAGTGTTTCATTCACTGTCACTGTGTTATAATATTATACAGAAATTTATAATAATTTATATTTTAGAAATTGAGGCCACTGCACATCAGTTCCGATAAGTATTTTAACATTTTCATCTTACAGTTATTTTTACCTTTTGTGAATGGACCTATACGGTTGCAAATTCTTATATGCAGTTACATAATAATCATTAATAATCACTAGCCTATTAACTCTGTCGCCATCAGCTTCAACGCTATTATTCACAATTTATTGTCTGTAGTGTTTCGATCGAAAACAGATCAGCGGTCATGATGGAAACGTGTTGGACAATTTTTGAATATCTTTCCAATTTGGTTCACTGTTTATGTGGAAATTATTATTATTATTATTAGGATTCTGCGAGCGAAACCCTGGAAAATTTCAGCTACCAAACGTGCAAGTTGAAGTGGAAATTACGATTATACAGCGGTTTAGAACGACCATATTGAAACTGCAGATTGCAACAACTGTTGACTACAGCATGTCGGTCAATATTCAATAGACGTCAGCAGCGAATTTAATGTCACCAATTCCCTAGAATGTTGCTTTTATCTGACTTGGATGTGTGCCAAGTGATAACCATCGTATCTAATACTAATTCCATTTAATGTATTCACTTGAGTTGCCACTGTTTTCAATTAATAGATTGTGGACAAGTACGTTACAGTCTTACGCACAGGGTATGTGAGTAAATGGATCCCTTAAACACAGCGGCATTACCAAATCAGTTAACTTAGCAATATTGTTCTAAATATAATTATTATTTAGAATAATTCTTCCCTAAATAGGCCCGTATCCGAAGCAGTTGAATAAATCATTCAGGATTACAATCTCATAATGATGTTTACAGAGAGGAGTTTACCCACACGCACAAAAGCGTAAGTGAGCATGAGAGGTTGTGCGTGTGTGTGTGAGTGTTTGTGTGCGTGCGTGCGTGCGTCGCCTGCGTATATGTAGAATTCTTTCAGTATGTTTAACTGTATTTAAATACTAATTAGTTTTAATTATATCAGTTTATTGTTCATCGATCCATCTTCTTATTAATAGGTACAGTAGTAAATATAGGGGGGTGGCTGACTCGTTCATCCACCTAAATTACGTTCATTCGCCATCCCTTCACTTATACATAGTAATGAAATTTAATATTATTATGTTATATTTTGGTTCAATTACTTTGACATTGTACTAGCATTTTCTTACTAACAGGTGAAAAATAAATGAATTGCCTAATTCTAATTCTGTTTCTAACCTCTTTCTGTTTTTTTCTATGGTATCTCATTGCCCACCAAGTACATAATTCTCTATAGTCTTACTTGCTGTTTAATTTGACTTCAGTTAATAAATTTTAATTAAAATGACTACTTATAAACTTATATTGTGGGGTATAATTATTGCCGAGCCTCTAAGCATTACAATAACGCATAACTCCAGACGACTTTCTGCTAAACACTGCCTGTCTCATTACCTTTTCTCCCTGTGGAATTTGTTGCAGCAAAGTTACACTTTACTCTGTATAACGTAATTCGTTACAGCTTCATCAGTTGCTGATGAGCGAGCTGTGTGTGTCTTGAGTATATCGCTGGAATTTGCTGGTGTGTGTGTGTGTGTGTGTGTGTGTGTGTGTGTGTGTGTGTGTGTGTGTGTGTGTGTGTGTGTGTGTGTGTGTGTGTGTGTGTGTGTGTGTGTGTGTGTGTGTGTGTGTGTGTGTGTGTGTGTGTGTGTGTTCAGTGCGTGATGCGCGTGTTTACACGTGCAGGGCAGTCGTAATGTTGACAGCTAAGTTCACAGAGAGCGGATTCAGACTTTTTATTTTCCTTATCACATTTAAAGCATTCAAGGTGAGCAGAACTCTTTCCAGCTTGCAGGTAGGTGGAGCTTACGTATCAAAGGAACCGAAAGCAAAATTTTAACTTCGTTCTATAGATAATAGTATTATTACGATGTTTCGCTCAATATGGTCCTCCGAATTAAAAAAAGATGTAAAATTTCTTGGAACATCTCGCTGAACCAGTATATACACTTACATCTCTGGAATACTTAGAAATTTCTGTTCGGATTGATGAAGGCAGTAAGTCCCCAAGGCTGCAATCCATTATTTTTCTCCGGCTTAAACAAAACATTCGAATTCTTATTTGAGTTTTTCGTCCTTGCTAAAGAGAGCATCAAAAGAACGAATATTATTTTATTCTGATTTGAAAATGTTTATACGGAAGCTCTTTGTTTGGTAGAATCACATAATTAATCTTGGAATTATTAACATTTATTATTGTTAGTTGATTACTTGCTGTCCATTTATCACTGTTAATTAATAATCAATTAATTATGCATTCGCTGAATTTTCTAATCACTTACAGTTCATTACTACTTTTATTTCTAATTTAAGTTCTATAGGAAACTTGAACAATTTCTTTTGATGGAATCTCTGCAGCTCTGATAATTATTGTGGAATTTATTGATGGGCTGCAAGCGTACAACAGTTGCTGGGGAAAGTTATTTATTAATGCCTGCTATGGCTTCATTAAATTGTATTGTACAGGCAGTGACAGGTTTATCAATATTCAAAAATTTACTGCAAAAATGATCAATGTGGGGCGATGAATAAGCAAATTAGTGCGGTTCAAGTTTCGAACACCTGCTGCCATCATTCAAATTTTCCTTTCTTGTAACACCAAAATAAAACTGCGGGTCGCTCGCTGCTCGGAGAAGAGTCAAAAGTTCATAAATGATTAACTGCTGTTACTGTACATATAACATGGCCAACTTGAGTTGAACTTAAAGACGAAGAAAAGGCAATTTTAAAGTACATCCTAAAAAACTTTCCACACAATGTTATATTACTTAGCATTACGCTTGGCAGCTTGAAAGACTTGTGTAACTGTAAAACAAAATTTTTAGTAACTTACAATGTTCGCGCCAACTGGTAAAATGTCACTGACTCATCTTCCCAGTGTACACCACTGACTCGCCAAAAAAGTATTTTTAATCTTATTGACAAGATGCTTTTGCTTACTTAGTGAAATGTGCGCTACGAATGCTCTAATTACTTTTTCAAATTTTACTTAATGTTTTTATAAACTTGTTTCAAACTCCTAATACCGTCAAAATGGCTGCGCCTAACGGTCATCGCGGGAGTTTAAACTTTATAGTTTTATACAGCGTTTCTGCTAATACAATTTCTGAGCACAATAAGGTAGTATGCAGGTGATACAAATTTCAAGACAATTTTCTATCTTTATCTAAGTAAAGGATTTTCGCGTGCTTTAAAGAAAGTATGGTATTATCAACGTGATAAGCTATTGAAAATCTTGTTTAGTTCCTTATCCTTAGGTGTATCACGGCCGAATCTATATTATGAATCGCAATAATATTCTTTCTCTGGCACTGAATATAGAACAGTCTGTCGAAGAAGGCCAACAGTTCCAGGAGATAATGATTTTTTGTCATTGCCGCCCACTCGCCTAGGCCCGGGGTGCCCAAATTCTTCACCTAGATCACTGGTTTCTAATTTGTAAATTGTGTCTTTATAACTGGGAAAAACTGATGACAGATTAATGACCAATTATAGCTGTGCCTCTGCATTTACAGTTCCACCTTGCCAAAACAGCTTATCCCAGCGAAGGGGTCGCAAAACAATTACCCGCATTCAAAGCGAGCACGTTCTCTTTGTTGCCGACTATTGATAACACTGGACATGACATGGATCTCAGGACCTTTTATTTCCCCATATCTCAATAATTGCAGTACGTTTCTTTTTCATAAAGGGCAATCCCTGTGTCTAAACTGCATATTCACCAAAGTTTTGTAATAACCCTTTCTTTATTTCCACTATTCAACGACGATCTACCATATTCTATACTCTCTGGTCTTACTAGAGGTACGTCCTCTAGTATGTGTAGTACTTGGCTCTGGTCTTGCTATCTGTACTACTGCACTGTGTAGTACTTGGCTCTGGGTTTGCTATCTCTACGGCTACACTGTGTAGTACTTGAAGTTAATACAATCGGGTCAGTACATAACTCCCGTCTATAAAAGAGGACCTTGTGTGGACATAGAAGATGCCGAGACTGGCTTGCCGTCCTTAACTCAAAGAAAACTTCTATTATTGAAGCCTCTCACTGCCGCATTGCTCTACTGACTATAATAAATTAATTAATGTTCGTGATTAATCTCTTTCTGTATCAATTGTTCTGCTCGGTCCTTGTGTTCACTACTTTACTTGTGTTCAGGTCTTACAATGAGGGAAGTATCTTGCAGAAGGCATCCAGAATATGCCGGAAGGGAATGTGTGCAATGTGCTGGACTGCCTGAAATTACCTTTAGACTAAATCTAATGTCCACCAGATGTCCCGCTATTAGACTAAATCATTTTATTGCATACTTTTACGAACAGTGCTCTCAGGGTCTCTCGTCCTAATGTCGCCTTTCATACTTTTGCCTTGAATATTCCTTGATACAGAATAGCTCTTTATAAATCCAGCTTTTACATCCGGCAAAAACGTAATCCCTGGCTCTTTGTAACATTGTTGTTGTTGTTAAATGAATCTGCCCCAAACATTACTGCATTATTGCGGTTTCTTTCGTTCTGATGTAGGCCTGACGGCGCACATTGGATTTAGGACACCATGTAAAAGAGTAAATGAGAGAGTTCAGTGGCTTACCATGCACTGGTGGGAATTTCATTTATAAAGCGGAAGTCTTATCGGAATTCCAAACATATATAACATTTTACGGAACGTGCGACTGATTCAAGCACAATTAGTACATTAGTACTTCCATTCAAGTTCTCTAGGCTTTTCTACTGTAAACCATGCAAAAGACTGTTTCAGTGTTAAATAAAAGCTCACGCGTTTCAGCCTTTAAGAAGAACATTAAGAGACGTCACCTAACACTAACAAGTTAGCTCTAAGAAATTTGTTTTTGTAGGCCTGTATTAACATTAAATTTTCCTAAATGAATATTATACCTTAACCTCTTATCTCATGTACCCAGGAAACCTACATACCATTACACTAAATTTATTTAATATAGTCAATTGCAGGCCTAGCCTATTTAAGAGTTGCGGTTCATTAAAAGAAACTTGCGCGCACGCACAGTACCTGAAATTACACATCCCGCTGTACTCGGATTGTTCTCCTTTTATATTTTTCATCGACGTTTTTTTTCTTAATTTAGTTGCCTACCACCTACCCGCTTTAGCTCCTCGAACGGAATCTGATAGGCTAAGGTAGCTGGAGACGCTGTGTGGTCTCGCGATGCCCTGGTAGATCTTTGTTTCACCGATCTCTTCAACCGGCTGGTTCTAGACTCACTGTGACTCATTCAATTGCTGTGTTTTATCCATCGTGTACACACAAATCTACACATAATAACATACTTTATAGCTGTGTCTCTTTCTCCAAATAGGGGGCTACCTCGTATGATGGAAGAAGCGAACGATATGAGCTAGTCGGTTGGCTTCACGGGGAAAACGCGACGATCGATCTGTCGAGAAAGAACAAATTACTTGCTTCGACAGCACCGCAAACTGGGCTTCTGTTTTATGGTGCATAGCATCTCGTTATGGCTTCCTGGGAAATTCAGGCGTATCCGCGCTCTTAATGAGTATTTATGCTTCGCTACCACTTTCTAAAGGTCTACCTACGCTTTTCCGCTTGTTCTCAGTTGTACATAGTTGCAAGAAGTCACGTTGACAGTTACAGTTCTCTCTTGTCCAAAACGCTCGAACAACTTTTACTTGACCCACTTGAGTTACTTGGCTTTGGAGCCGATATTTTCGTGTCGGTTGTCTAGGATGTCATCTAAACAATTTTTGCACATCGAATGTTATAAAAACACCAACTCTTCCATTTTTATTGAGCAATCTGAATTTTGTATGTTAGCATTAAGTCTTGTTACAAGATACTGGACTTGCCACTGTGATGTTCCAAGGGAAAAGGGCAGACAAATCGTATCCCCCATTTCGCAAGTGGCGCAGCTCGCCAGTGGTACACTGCCATTGGTACACTTCGCCAGCGCTACAGATCGCCAATGCTGCAATTCGCCAGTGGTACATTTCGCTAGCGGCACATTTCGTCAATACTACATTTCGTCGGTGGTACAGTTCGCCAGTGGTACAGTTCGCTAATGGTACATTTCGTCAGTACACACTTCTCCAGTGGTACATTTCACCAGTAAAATTTCTCTATTACCTTATCCTTTAACAAATTGTTACAGTTTGTGAGTAGAAATTTTCTACAGTAAAGTTTCTCTGCTATATTCCATTATTTTACCATGGCTTACCTTTTACCATTTGACAAAAAACCTCAGGACCAGACGAAGGCTTACCGACACAAAGTGTGAAAAGTATTCAGCCCTGTTTGTCTGCTTTTCTTCTTGATGCTTAGTAATTGTAAATATTCAGAAAGCTTATTGATTGTGGCGTTAAGGAAAATTACCGTGCTAAAACGCATAATGTATATGCATAGTGTGAGTAATCTAGTTAGACTGAAACAAAAATAAATAAATACAAATGTATATTGACAGCAAAATGTACGAAGGAAAAGACTACACAATAGCATTTTTACCAATAAAATTTACACTGACGAACTGAAACATTTGCTTAATAGAAGGGTTAAATGATATCAAATACAACAGAGAATTTTCACTGACGAAGTAAAATAGTTGTTAAAGGATAAAGTAGTATAGAGTAGAAATTTTACTGGAGAAATGTACTACTGGCGAAATATACCAGTGGCGAACTGAGGCTTTTGTTAAAGGAATAAGTAAGGACATATAACAGAGAAATTTTACTGGCGAAGTGTGCATTGGCGAGCTACACCACTGGAGAAGTGTGTACTGGCGAAATATACCACTGGCAAACTGAAACAGTTTTTAAAGGATATGTAATAAGATAGTAAGGAAATATTTACTGCCGAAATGTGCTACTGGCGAAGTGTGTACTGTGCTGGCAAAATGTACCACAGGCGAAATGTGAACTGGCAAAACATCCCACTGGCGAAATTTACTAATGACGAACTGTGGCGCAGGCTGACTATACCATTGGCGAACTGTATCACTTTCGAACTGTACCACTGGGGAACTTTATCACTGGCGTAATATACTACTGGCGAGATGTACTATTGGCGGTTTGTATACTAGCGAAGTGACATACTTTTCAAACATATACGTAGGGTACGCAGTTTTTTTTAACATTATTGTAAGAATATTTTTTTAAAAAAAACTTCATGTTAAATTACCCGAGTTGCAGTATTTTTAGAATAAACACGTGCTGGGTTAAATTGCAATTGTTATATTTATAGCAAGGATACGGAGTTGATAATGATAATAGATCAAAGGGAGTTTATAGGATTGAAAACTGTGCTGTGCTGCCACCTTTGTTCAACTAGTTATACTAATCATCAATTCGTTAGCAAGCAGGAAAACATTCACTTTCATTTCACCAGCTTAATTATAAAAAAATTAAATGTAACTATTTGTTCATCAATCCATTCAGGAGGTTTAAGGTTTACACGCATGCACCCATTCGCAACCCAGCATCCAAATAACAGAAATAAGCCTAGTCTCAAAATTCATGGTATACATCGTTTGACAGACAAATTGTGCAAATATAATTATGCTGGTCAAGAAAAGAATAAAACAGTTGATACAATTCTAATTTTTAATGTAATCCGATTCTTATTAAAGATTAAGTGCAACTAAAAGTCTGGAACAATCTAGAAAAAATATTCAGTAAAAAAATTAGTCTTGCATTAAATATTTGCTTCCATACATTTTCAATCGTGATAAGTCTTTGTCAAAACTATTATTATCGCATTTTAGTGTACCACACCATTTAAGTGCATGAAATAAAAATGCTACTCTGAATTTTGTCATTTAAGTTTCACTTCAAGAAAAACACACTACGATAGTTTAAATTCAGGGAACAGCGGCTGCCAGTTGAAGATATCAATCTAGACAACTGCAATAAGAACGTTGAAAGAAATATGGGAAATTATGATTAAGCGGTAATTAAGGAAACAGACACGTGATCGATTTGGTCCATTGAGGTCTCCCTTTCCGTGCAACACCTACCATGAATTCTCTGGTAGAGTAACCTCGGCAGGGAACTGGGCGCATTACTTCGTTTTTCTATTCACTGTGAGGAAACTTTTAATAAGAATGATATACAACAGTTGATGTGCACGTTATTTTTCATAACTGTTCTTCAAGGCGTCTACGAAACTCATCAAGAAAACGGATTTTCCGCTTTACTACTTTCCCTCTTTTCTGCACTTAGGCCTATTTCCTTTTCTTAACAGCATAGTTACGTTGTAGACATCGTAACGTTTACCAGTTCACTTTCAAAAGTTTTCATCTGCATAGTTATTTTCTAGCCATTTCTAGAAAATATCAAAGGCAAGCCTTTTTGTCAAATTTGGCTTGGTTTTAATTCTCATTTCTGAGCTGGCTGTTTTGATGTTTTGCATGGCTGATTTAACAGCCCCTAGCACAAGGCGCGTTCCGCGCATTAGACCATAAGGCATAATGCGATAAAATTTAAGGTTGCCTAGATTTTTTTTTACACAATTCGGAATCCTGCAAGCCGGAATCAGCAAATCTAGGTACTACTCAAACTGGATGGTCGTTGTGAAACCAGAACCTTAATCATTATCAATGGTGAAAGTTATGCCTCCTAGGATGAACAACTAATTGCACAGGTGACTTTTCTACCTTCTGATGTGTGCACACATTTTCATCATACAGGGAGGTAAGCAACCATAATCGACATGCTGATTGAAACCACCCAGGCAATAATCGAAGTACAACACCCATCCACCCACCGACCTCTCACCATCAGCCCAGCACCATTCTCAACTTCGCTATGCGGAGTTATGTACTTTGACTGAAGATGTACTAAAGATGAAGAATTAGCCCACATAAAAACCTCTTTGATTAAACTGGCTCATCAGAAAGGCATTCCCAAAACGCAAAAAGATAATAGACTGGTATTTAAATACAATAACAAATTGCCTTCAGTGTTGACTATTAACAGTCATGAAAAAACATTTGCGGTGCCTGCAAAGTCTCCTGCAATTCATGTGATAAATTCTATTTTGTGGAAACTGGACGCGACTTAAACAGTCAACTTTAAAGACCTTATTCATGACATATTCAAAATTCAAAAACCTAAAACTGGCATTACTAATTGTGTGAAAAACTAGACATACTTCTCTTAACTAAAAATGCTAGAATTATTTTTTCTTCAACAACACCACTATGCACCATATTGAAATCAGTTTTAATTATAAAATTTTCAGACAAGACTATGAGCTTTCCCTTCATAAGACTTTACTTTTTCATCACGTAATGTCGTTATTTAAAAACACAGATAACTCAATGAAAAATACAATCTTGAGCTTTCGTTAATCCCAATCTTCTGACAGCACGTCACACTTTGAACAGTTTTAATCTATGGTATTTTCTTGACTCACCACATATATAGAATCTGGCAGCAACCCTTGTTTGAGAGAGATCTTTATTTGTCTGCAGACTCCATAAATGCTGCATTAAAAACTTTGTCAAACCCAGATTTTTATTAAACGTACTTAATTTGTCTCAGTCAAACTGATTGTATTCTCATGTTCGAGTATGGAACAAAAATCCCTCTCCAACAAAATGGAATCAGACCAATAAGAAGCAATTGTTTTGGTCACGTGTCTTCTAATGGACATTTATTCTGTTATCATTTGTTTTATGCAAAAGCTAGGATGATGTGCAGGAAAGTTTTGTCCGAGACAATTTGCCTCAGACAGTTTGTTGTCTGACAGATTTTGTTTACAATGTTTGACCACCACACACCTGTCAAATGTACTAGCTTGTGGGCTTTCTGCTAGGAGCCACATACCTTCTTCTGTTCTTACCTCAGTAATATTGTGGCATCTTTATTGTTTTTTGCTACTGTATTATTGTGGTTAGCACTTCTGGCTTTTGCTTATCATGGAATATGTATTGTGCTTTTTCAGTGATTTTGTTCTTCTGCAGTGGTATTTTCTGTAATGTTCAGTGGACGTGTTACTTTCCAAAATCCCAAAAATTGGTATTTTGTGCGATCTTTCTGTTTTCTCCTGAAAATTCAACTGAAAATACTCCAGTATGGCAGATTAAAACATTATAGATTTTCTTAAATTTCTTTATTGTAGAATAATAACACAAGTAAAGCTTCTGGAGAAGACTGGTGGGGTAAAAAGCAATCATTTATGCTTGAACCTTATACACACTGTAAGCTGTAGATTTCTTATTAACTGTGTCTATTCTTATCGCTAAAATTATATCAGTGATACTAAAGGCACTTGTTTACTAACAAGCTATAGCACAGAAAACTTAATTACAAAGCAATAACTACAAATTAAATGTAGTTTCAAAATACGTAATTACATGTTCAGATCTTATTTAAAATTAAATCCACTTGTACGATTATTAAAACCCATAACCATTAACCGAGGATTTTCAGTTTTTTCAAGATGCACTACATTTCACACAATGCTAAAAGAATCTAAAACAATTCAAAACTGCACTGTATTATGATGACACTACATACTTGGTTCTACAAGCTTTCCTGCAAAAGCAGCTGAAACAGAAATATGTCTTCTTATTCTTTCAAAAAGCTCTGACAGAACAAAATGCTACTCGACTAGAATGATTAGGTTACCCGTTAGACTAAATCAGAGGTATTTCTATTTCAGATTTTTTTCTCGTTGTCTCCACATATGTAGTCGCATATATTTTTTGTTGTTACCATATACATAGCTGTGAAGGTTGTAAACTTTTTCAGCAGATGGAACTTGAAATAAGTCTACAAATGAGTATTGCTTAACCCTTTCACTACGTAATTGCTTTTTAACAGATATGCATTGACTTTTGTACATTTGATAATAACTTCTTGTGGTGTGTTACTAAAACAGAATCTTGTAAACAAACAAATAGCTATTTGTTATTAAACACTAAAATTGAATATTAGTTTTATTCATACTAGTGCACACACATCCACGCACACGTATATGCACTCATGCATGCATGTACGCACACACAAGCACAATTAAGCACATTCTTTTATTTAGAAGCCAATTTTCACAAAAGTTATATTACCAATTCATAATACGCAATTATTTTACAAGAATGCAGAGCAACTAAACACGTTTCACCAACTATCAAGAAGCAATTTTACACGAGAAAGTACTATACAGTACAGTATTATGGAAGGCACCTGCCTTCAGACGCTGATTGGCCGGTTGTGTAGCATTACTTGTTGCAAAGCAACCACAAACCCACGGTTGTTAAATGTTTCTACAATATTTTTTCATGACCATGGCAGTGAAATAAACAGACCTGGGTAACAGCGCTTAGTGCTCAGCTTGGGCAGCAGTCTGCCGCCTTCCGTCCCTTACAAGAAAAACATAAGCAGCAGTGCGCCGCCTTCTGTAGTGAAAGGGTTAATAGCCTCTGGACAATAATGAAATAAGTAATATAAAATTAAATGCCAAAGAGGTATAAGTCTCATGGATATGCATGAAGATATATTACTGATATGTGTCTTAATACATGAATCCTATAAACTAGTATAAAAATATAGCAACACACTGTGCAGCTCTATGGTACTATTGCAATTAAAAGCACATCAAGCCAGCTATCACAAGCGTTATGTAAATTTACTTAGAAAAACATCTTTCGAAAAATATAAAAACTGATAAATATCAATTCTCACACAGAGTAATTTGAAACAATTACGGTACTTGTACCCTCTCTCAGTAAGGTCCTTTCTTGAATGCTGCCCTCATAATAGAATGAACTGTGAGTTAAGCACTGTTGGGCAGACACCCAAGACACCACAAGAGTTGCAACATTTAGTGACACAGCAGTAAATAAAAGGCATGTTTGTAGCACAGGATTCGATAAAAATTTGTCGCCCAGCGAGATGTTGCCAAAATATGAGCGACTTGAAAAAACAAGTATAAGAACAGTGAATAGTAAATTCAATAACAATGTAACAGCTTTGCCAATGAAAACTCCATACAAGTACACAAAATTGCAGCATGGTCGGTTAGTGATGGTGGCAAAAGACACACAAAGGCCATGTTGTAATAACAACCCAGCACAACATGAAATCACTAAAGCACTGCTAATTATAATGCTGGCAAACAGAAGTGACAATATGTATGTAACCCGGGTGTCACAGAGGTACACTGATGCTGTTTTGCCGCGTTTACACTCAGAGTTTTTCAAAATCACGTGTTTTTGATAAGAATTAAGATATGAAACAATTTTAGCATATTTTGCCGACTCAACAGTTTCTTGTTTTTTATCAACATATGAAGTGTTGCTTGCCCTCCGACGATGATTTTCTTGTTCAAGTTCTTTTAATTTGAAGATTCTACCGCTGCTCCAGACATTCGACTGCGTGTCTTCATACGTGTTCACTTGAAGAGTGTCGATGTCATCGTCGATTACAGATGTATTTTCAAAGATACCAAAGAAAGCACAATTGCCTGACAGTTCTAAAATCGTTCCAATGAGAACAAACAGTTTCAGTGACAACGGATTCCACCCAGACAAGGACATAATTTGAAACCTAAAAACATGTCATATTACAATTGTGAGCTCTGTACACATAAGATACATGAAAGCACAACTAACAAGATACATATGGAACTAAGTACGTACATATATGAACATATACCAAAGATGTCAAAAGTTATCTTGAGTTAGCATTACAGAACAAAGTATGCCCCGAAATATTTTCTTAGTTCATTATCTCACTAGAAAGACAGGCTTTTACAGTAATCAGACTAAGCCTATAGACCTAATAAGACATTTCAAGTAACACTTTGATGGTTTAGGTAATTCTGCCTTGAACTTAACATTTTAGTGACATGAATAACATATATACCTAAAACACCAAAATGGGCCTTTGGTACTAGTTAAGCCTTTAACTTTAATATCGAACATCAGAATTAAAATTTATTGATGAAAGTTAGGCACTGATACTCCAGGCTGGAATTTGTGTGGTAAATTTGGTATATATATCTGGGCATGAAAACTTTTATTGGCATGGGCATGATATCCCAAAATTGACATGAGTGTAATGTTAGGACAGTAAAGACATAGAATACGTAAATAAATTACTTAAATCTATTGAAAAAAAAGAATTTAATTAGTTTTTCAAACCACAAGCATACTAGTTTCACAGCAATGTCTGTTAGTATTGGCACTGTTAGTATTAATATATCTATGACCTTCAGCTGTGAACTCAATAGTTGAATTGAATTTTGTTTTCATCAAGACCAGTAAGTGGTGTGTAAATTTGTATTGAAATCTGTTTGCGACGAAGACGGCTGCACATTAAATAAACTACGGATAGATTTACATTTAATTAAGAGTCTTATAGTGACAAGAATGAAAAATCGATGAATACAGACGTGCGAGCAAAGTGCCATATTATACGGCATGGCGCGCTTGTAGCACATAAGCATTCACGGCGCAACATGTTTTTCAGCCAGGCCGATACTAAAATGAGAAATATAGGCTACGTAAGTTTTCAAGACTTTATCAATATTTTCGTGTGTACTATTGAACATCGTACCTTTTTGGAGAAATGAGTGGAATGAAACAAAATCCAATCAGCAGTAAAAAATCAGCAATCAGCAGTATGTAACATACGACATATTATGCCTTTTTTCATCATTTTAATTTTTATGATAAATGACATATGATTATGATTATGACATTTTATCATTTTTGCCTCTTTCTGCCTGACCTTATAGGGGTCTTTCTGAAACCAGACTTGATGATAGCAGGCAATTCCTGTGTAGTATTCCGGGGTTACACTTTCTTGAAAGAGACTTCTCCAACCAATGCTGGTGGTGTTGGTATTTACATTAAACGAGAACTAATTTTTAATCCATCTCCTAATTAAAAATAAGCAATAGTTTAAATAAAGATAATTTTCGGACGGAAGATTATTGGCTTGAAATCGAAACCAAAACAAAAATATTGTCGTTGGAATAGTATATAGACACCCTAACACAGATGTGCCAAGTTTCCAGGAACAACTTGATAAAACTCTTGCTGCAATTAATAAGTCTGGTAAACTTGCGAACATCTGTGGGGACTTTAACATAAATCTGCTACATCATGAAAGCAAAACTCTTGTATCTAACTATCTTGCAATGATCTATGCCAACTGCTTTTTCCCTTTAATCACCAAACCAACTAGAATCAGCAATAGATCCAAAACTTTGATCGATCACATATATACTAATGATTTAGTGAACCCTATAACCCCTGGTATCATACTTTATGAAGTAGCAGATAATTTACCTGTTTCTGCAATTATTAACAAGTCTTGATCTAAACGAAAGAACCACAAAGTAGTAATAAGGGATAAAACTAATTTTGTAAAAGAAAATTTTATTAGTGAATTAAACGAAGTTTTTAATGCTACCGACTATTCTACTCTACACACTAATGAAGCCTTTAATGTATTTTTTGACACCCTGAGCAGTTAGTTAATAAACACTAGCCCTTTAAGACTCTTTCTAGGCGACAAACCAAAACATATAAAAAACCATGGATAATTGCCGGACGTTTAAAATCAATAAAGACTAAAAGTAAATTATATAAAACATAAATTTTCTAACAACCTGTATAAAGAAAATTAGTACAAAACTTACTCTAATACGTTAAATCATACTAAAGAGAATGCTAAAAAACAATATTAGAAGAACCTACTGGAAACCAATAAAAACAACACTAGAAAGACTTAGCTAACCATAAAAACAAAGATGCCATCTTACCTAATAAAATTAAAGTCTGTGGAATGGAAACAAGTAACCAGACAGTTATATGTGATGCTTTCAATGAACACTTTACCTCTGTAGGTAATAAATTAGCTACTAAAATCCAAAAAACTAACACTAGTCATAATGACTTTCTTAAAAACCCTGTACAAAACATATTTTTCATTGCCCCAATTCATGAACAGGAAATTGTTAATGAGATAAATAACCTTAATAGTAATAAATCTTCAGGACCAGATGAGATACCAATCCAATATTACAAAATAATTAGTTATGTACTTTCTCCTCTGCTAACTGACCTATTTAATAAATCAGTTGCAGAAGCTGTATTCCCTGATAAGCTAAAAATTGCTAAAATTGTTCCAATATACAAAGCTGGATCACCAAATGAATTAAATAACTATAGACATATTTCGTTGCTTTCCCCAATATCAAAAATTTTTGAAAAGTTACTATATAATCGTCTTGACCTTTTCTTAACAAAATTTAACATACTAACGGATTTTCAGTTTGGTTTTCGCAAAACATACTCTACTGCTCTTGCTACATCTGAATTAGTTGATAGAATACTAGAAAATGTTGATAATAAATTGTATACGTGCAGATTATTTCTGGATCTACAAAAAGCATTTGATACTGTCCAACACAATATAGTAATCGATAAACTTAACCACGATGGTATAAAAGGTCATGCACTTGAATTCTGTGCTTCCTATCTTACGAATTGCAAACAGTTTACTGCCATTGGGGATACAAAATCTAAATTGGCTCAAGTCACATGTGGGATTCCTCAGGGCTCTACCTTAGGACCATTACTATTTTTATTGTATATTAATGACCTCCCTGATTGTACTAACCTTGATACACGGATGTTTGCGGATGATACTAACCTATTTATGGCTGGACCTGATATCCATAATCTACAAAATACTGTCAATCAACAATTAAATAAAATTGATACCTGGTTAAAAGCAAATAAACTAACATTAAACTATCAAAAAAACTAAGTTTATTCTCTTTTCAAATCAAAAACCCAATCCAGATGTAGACAACTTCCAAATTAATATTAATAACATAAGTATTAGTCGGTCCAATGATATAAAATATCTGGGTGTTTTTATTGATAGCAAGCTCAACTGGAGTACACATATAAAACATATAACGTATAAAATTAGTAAAATAACGGGATTATTTTTTAAACTTCGGTACTACCTAGATATGCAAGCTTTGAAATTAAAATATTACGGACTAGTTTTTCCCAACTTACATGGGGATCAGCCAACAAAACTGTAATACAGAATGTTGCTGTACCTCAAAACAAAATTGTAAAAGCTGTCTGCTTTGCTGGTTTCAGGGACCATGCAACACCTTATTATAATCAACTAAGAATTTTAAAAATAATTGATATCTATAACCTAGAAATGGTTAAAATTGTTTTCAAATTTAAGAATCATAAGCTACCCAAACTATTTAATGGATACTTGAGCGAATCTTCAGCTTTGCATAATTACCAAACGCGCTTTGCATCAAGTAATACTTACAGTGCAATACAACCAAAGCACAACGTTCGCTCAAGTACCAAGGCCCACGAATTTGGAACTCTATTCCTCAGAAGTTCAAAAACAAATCTCTTAATTACCTTGTCTCAAACTACAAAAACATGCTTATTTCTCTACATACCTAGTCTTGGAATTGTTCACACAACTAAAACTGAAAATACTATTTTCCACTCAAGTTGAACTCACCAAACCGTATATACATATGAAAGGTAAAATCTTACTTATTATTTGTGCTGAAGATCTAAACCCCAACTTACAGTGATACTAACCATGAATTTTGCTACAGAAATAGTAATAATGCCATCTTTACATATATTATTGCACTGCTACTTCTGAAATTGTACTTTACATTATAAGTCTATACCCCAATCGCCTGCTAGTCTTAATAACTTTGGTTTTTTTCTAGGTATGCATATTTATGTGTATATGTATATGTATGTGTATATGCACTTAAATAAGAGCATGTATCTAATTATGTATATAATATATGTATGTGTGTGTGTGTGTGTGTGTGCGTGTATGTGTGTAGAAAATAGTACTATTATAATAATGTAATTTTACAGCAGATAGAGGCCTCATGACTATCTAGATGCCTTATTGGAAATGTGTCATATGCAGTACTAACATGTAAATGAAAGTTGTGAGGTAAGGCAATTCTTTTTGCATAAATCTACACATCTGTATGTGCATTGCTTAGCATATCAACATTATATGTATTTATTATGACTTTATGTCCTTGATATGAATGTTCAAATTTAAACCTAAATCTCAATACTTTTATCTTAGTACACTCACCTTTCCTTTACTTACTTAAGCAACTTGGTATGCTCCATATGTAAACTTTATGCTCCATTTATCACACCTTATTCTGAAATCTTCGTCAAGATAAGTGCGCATATAATTAATTACTAGTTTTTTTAGTTTTAAGTAACTGTTAGTTTTTCACCACCCTTTCACCAATCACTTGAATATCATTAACTCAGATAATTTATTCTGAATTAACTCAGAAGACTGAGTCAAAACTTTAGATAAGTCTAGCTACTTCACTAAGTATGATACCAGAAACTATGTGGTTCTGATATGAGTTTGTATAGAAATGGTCTATAAGCGTTTGTGAGGTATGAGTAATTCTGGTCGGATATGTTATTAAGGGTGTATAGCAATTTGTAAATAGCATGTTAAGATAATCATTTACTTGTGATTTTTGTTCATACTGTAGTAGATTTATGTTTGTGTCACCGCAGATATATGCGGTCCTTCCAGATCTGTTTATTTTAGATAAGACTCTTTCAGCCTCTTCCCGAAAGTGCTGTAGTGAAGTGTTTGGGTGTCTGTAGATGACCCCAAAAATGACTGGTTTGCAGTTTTTTGCTGTTTTTAATTCTAGCCAAAGTTGCTCTACCTGTATCCTACTGGTCAAATTATTTTGTGTTTTTGTAGCAGCTATTTGATAGTCTGTGTTTACTGAAAATGAGATGTTTCGTTTTATGTAGATTCCTACCCCACCAGCATTTGTTTGTGAATTTACATTTAAAAATAAATAACCTGGTATATCACAAAGAAATGCTGTGTTGCTTTGTAGTTTTGTTTCAGAAATGGCGATAGCATCTGGTGGGTTATCCTCAAAATGTGCTAATACATCAAGCATGTTTGAGAAGTTTTTTGACAGACTTCGGGTATTAAAATGTATAAAGAACATGTCATTTTTGTTTACAACTAAATCAGAGTTCTGTCTCAAAGCAGCGAGCTTGTAGTATTTGCACATATTGAAGTTTGTGTAATGATCTGGATCCTGTTCATCATATTCATTTGAGGTGGAAACTGATGATAAATTTTTCAAAACATTGCTCATTTGGCTTGCACTGACTTACAAAGTAAGTCAACTACTATATCAATGCAGTATGCTGATGATGTGGCATGGATTACAAGAAACAAAGAAGAAGTAGATGAAATAAAAAACTCAATAGAGGAGAAACTGAACAGAATGGATCTCGTTGTAAACAAAAATAAAACTTAGGAGTTTCATATAACACGCCATGGTGATGAATCATGGCAAAGATGCAGGTATCTCAGTAGTCTCCTGGCAACAGAAGACGACATATCAAGACGGAAGATAAAGGCATTATCAGCTTACTCAAAACTCACAAAAGTTTTTGAGAATAGGAAGATTTCTTTGGAAACAAAAATTAGAACATTCTCAGCCTTAGTTGAAACTGTATTTCTATATAACTCTGAGCTCTGGACATTTAAAGCAAATCATAAAGCTGAAATCGATGCGTTTCAAAAGCGAAATTACAGAAACATTTTGGGTATTAGATGGCCAAAGAAAATTTCAAACAAAGATCTATACGAAAAAATAAAAGAAGAACCTTGGACAAGAAAAATAAAAAGACGCCGTTTAAGATGGATTGGGCATATGCTTAGACTACCTGATGACGTTCCAGTGAAGATAGCTATTCAACAAGCCATAGAACCAGCTAAAAAACATGCAGGAGAACAAATGTTAACATATTTAGATTCGCACTTTTGTTTTGTGTCACGTGTCTGTTCAACACGGGAGATCTCTATAAGGCTATGATTGATTAAAAGTTTCCTGTAATAAGTGGCAGCGACGCCAGGGGCAGGGGTTGAGACAGTCTAAGCCGACCACGCTGCGGACCGGATCGGACCAAAATCCGTATTCTTTTTCCGGACCGAAAGGATGCGGATATACTATTGAAAATAAGGAAATGCGGAATAAAATGAGAGATGCGTTTTTTAATTTTTATTAATGTTATTCTGCGTAGATAACAATGTGCGCATTGCAGAAAGAAAACGACGAACTGACACTCATCACAATAAGCTACTAGGTTGAATAACAATCAAATGAAAAATGTAGCTGCATTAAGAAGTAACAGCAGGAGTAAAATCTTTTATTTGTTATTAAAAACACTATGTTAAAATGATAAAAATAACGTCAGTCAGAGAATAATGTTCTTATATTCCTTCTCACTGCAATTAAGCAACGAAAAGCAAACCACCCAGTGGACGCTGTGCAGCAAGGTGCAATTTGCACGGATATAATATTTTTGTTTATTTAAACCAAGGTTTGCTAAATTCAGATTAAAAATTATGCGGATTTGAATTTGAAATAGCCACGTAGGCAGGACACGGATCAGCACTTATCGCGAGTTTGTTCCGCACGAAACCCTGTTAAAAAATGAGGATCCAGCGGACTACGGATTTCAAGTGTCAAATTCTTGCGGATTGGGAAACTAGTCGATTTGGTGCCCTGGATTGAGGGGTTTGTGAGACGAACAAGCGGCGAGTCCGGTATTAATAAGATTTACTAATTCAAAACGCACTAAAACTGTTATTAAAATATTACGCTAGATTTTTAACGAATTTGCGGTAATAAAAACAGGTAATGCTAATTTATTTATTTATTTGCATTGCATTTGGTCCGGCCCATTTGCTGCCAACATGCACGTGTTTTGACTTTACTAGCAGTGTCTTACTAGGAGTGTTCTCTTTTTTATTCAGTTATTAAAATTAAGGGGTCTGCTTAATGTTATTTTGTAGCAGTCTGACAAAATCATTGTGGGGTATCTTCAGAGTTCGCTCAGCAGATATCCCACGGAAGCTAGTATTATATTTGTTGCATTTCAAGAGTTTTAAGAGTTTATTCATTTCCACATTGCATCTTACAATTATCATTAAAATACAGATAATTATCCATTTAAGTAAATATAAATATAAATATGAATAAATGCACTATTATCGAGAAATTACAGAATGCGGGATATACATGTGCAAATTTCATTACAGAATAATTTTGATGCATACAGTTTGAGCCTAAAAGCATAGCTTGACAGGCCAAACTGTACGTGGAAATCTAAAAAAAAAAGTAGGGGGGGAATAGTGAATGAAAGATGAAATGGAGCAAGAACTAAGAAAAACTGTGATCATGGTTACAAAGTGTTCAGTAACCTGTTGAGCATAGTCACGTTATATTAAGATTACTGTGGAAAAAAATGCAGGTTATTACCATTATCAAATTGTGTTACTCTTAATACTTTTGAAATATTTCTTTTCTGACGGTTTTTTTAAAAGTTAAAAGGGAGTGACTACATTTCGAATTGCGGTTTAGTCTGTTCCATAGGACTGGTCCCATATAGCTAATGAAGTGTTTCGCCATATTTGTTCTACAACGTCTTGGTATATGTTCATTGTGTCTGGTATTGTATTTTTTTTACATTTATCTTGACTGGATTTTCAAAAAAAGTTGGAAATAAGTTGTTGTTGGTTCTATACATGTATATACATCCATTAAAATTAATAACATTATCCAGAAGTAATATTTCACATTGCTTAAAATGTGTAGTAGTAATTGTGCTCCTTTTGTCTAGTTTGAAGATGACACGTAAAAATTTTCGTTGTAAAACTCTTAAGCATTCTAAATTTGTAGTATAAGTAAAGCCCCATAATGTTGTGCAGTAATTTAAATATGATAATATTAAACTGTTGTATAATGTTAGAAGATGTTCGGTGTTCAGAAAGTTTTTAATATATGAGATGATACCTATATTTTTTGATATTTTCAATCTGATCATGTATATATGTGGTCGCCAGTCTAGATGCTCATTCAGTATTAATCCCAGAAATTTCAGTTCTTTTACACGTGTAATTCTTTTATGGTCTATTATTAAATCGTGGTTCGCCTGAATTGGTTTATTTAGACCACTTAAACCTGTGAAAGAACTGTAGAAGCAGTTTTTCTTTATTTTGAATTTGCCTAGTTCTTCAGTTATTATGACAATTATTAAATATTATTACGATATCTACAAATTGGGAACATTCGAGTTACATTATAAGGATGTCAATGGCCATATTATACTAGTATCTGTTGTGTTATGTCTGCTGTTCACAGAAATCTTGCAGCTATTGATTTCTTTACAAAAATGTGATAGTCTGGATTATATTAGCATGTGTGATTAGCACTTATGGAAAATTTGGAAGAAGTTTGTTCTATAAAGTCCTTGGTATGGTAAAAGGAAAATTTGTAATATAGTTGAATCAGCAGTCACACAGCACTCGCAGGTTACTAACGGATGATGGTAAGACTATATTAAACGCACCCATGCTTTATCTCCTACTATCAATATTTCTGAGCTAATACCTTTAACACATTTAATACCTCAGCAGCTCTATTCTTTGCTATAATTGCATTTATCGCATAAGCCTTACTGTGTATTTAAAAAACTCTTGATGATTGAAGGTGGTTTAATTTTTGATGAAACTAACCTTAGGTCACAATAAAGATACTTCTGTTTTCATCTAATCATCCAGGTAATATTTTTTTAAACAATTATAAAATTGTTTATATATAATTATAATTATAAACACCTGGCCAGGAATTTTATAATATTTATGTACGTTCACACGTATAAAAGCGTATTTTTTAATTAACGCAGGAATTAGTATAACAGAGTTGTTTCAGCGAGGATGCAGCCATGTTTTTCTATGACTAACTCTCTGCCAAACCCAACTGTTTTGTATAATGCTGATATAGGAGACTAAATAGCATCATATTTTCCACTAAATCAGAGTATTAATGGCCGAGTGATCTTGCCGCTTAAACCATAATTATCAGAACGTGCGTTCATACTATACAAAAAAGAGACTGTACGATAATTGATAAATGTACAATAATTTAGTAATACAATTTAACAAAAAAGTGAAAGAAGTGCATTGAAAAAATTTAAAACATTACTGCTAACCAGTAGGAAATAAACAAACTTTGATTTCAACTGATTTTAAATATTCCACATTTCCACAAAACTTCGGAAACTTCTTCTCTCCATACTGACATCTTTTGAGCTCGTTAGGTAAGAGAAACAATTTTTTTGTAGCCAGACCTTAACGTGTGACAGACCAACATGTTATTATGACATTAATGATATGGAACATAAAAACTTAAAAATGGGTCATGGCATTACTGATTGTGTGAAAAAAACTGGTAATATTGATTTTGGTAATTATGCTAACACACTTTTCTCTTTAAATAGTGGCACTAAAACACAAATTATTAAACCAGCTTAAATGGAGAATGTTCTAATAATGCAGATTAGGCATTAATAATAATAATAATTAATAACATGTCCTGAAAGAATACTAATAATTTAGCACACTGAAGAGCCTAGTGAACGATGATGTGTGTAGTGAGACCGGAACCTGGCTGCCAATATTAAAGGGGAAGAAAAGGGCATTTTAAATCATATCACAAAAAACTGCGTATAAAGTTATATTACTCAGCATTTTGCTTATAAATGTGTTTGAAAGTCTCACATAATTGAAAAAGAAAGAATATTTGTCTGGAAATTTTATGTCACGTACATACTGTCTTATTGCATATAGGGCTTACAGTAGCAGTAACGTTGAATAAACTTCTAAATATAAATTCCTGTGATGACCGTTAGACACAGCCATATTAACTGTAAGTCACTTGGAACTTCTTTTAGATAATTTGTATAAAGTTTGAAAAGTTAATCAGAGCATTCGTAGCACACTCTTCGCTAACACTGAACAAAAGTTTAAATGACATTATATTGTCAATAACATGAATAATATGTGTTTTGGTGAATCCATGGTACACACTGGGATGGTGATGTAGTGCAGTTCTACCAGATGGCGTGAATAAGTCTTTCAAACATGTAAGCATAATGTAATGCATATAGGCCTGACTTTGTATGGAAAATTTTTGGGATATACTTTAAAATCCCCTTCTTTGCTACTCAAGAAGCTACTCAAGAAGCAGTGCAAGTTTCTTTCACAATGTTGGATTTGCAAGTTTCGAATCCTTTTTTCAGCAATATGTAGCACAGAATTGTTATTTGCTCACAAGACTTTGGCTGATATGAGTATTATGCAATTACCCACTTGTAATGATATGCTGAGGCTCGCAGTATTCAACATTAGAGAGAGCCACATAGTCAAGTCAAAATTGTTAAAAAGTAGAAAGTATAAAGATCATTAACATATCTAAGTTGCATCTCCTCTGGCAAACTGGAACTTATCAATACTGGAGAGTATGTTGACACAAGGTTTGGTCACCGTATCATCAATTTTGTTATCTTTGTGTAAGTGAACTACAATCATGAGCCTTTCCTGAAGTCTTATTTCTTACAGAACAATGACTGTTGGAACATTAGCTGGGAAAACTCTCTTTATCACAGGAGCCAGCCGCGGGATTGGAAAATGTATTGCACTCCGTGCTGCAAGAGATGGCGCTAATATTGTGGTGGCAGCCAAAACTGCAGATGCACATCCCAAACTGCCAGGTACCATTTTCACTGCAGCAAAAGATATTGAGAATGTTGGCGGAAAGTGCCTTCCATGTGTTGTTGATGTAAGAGAAGAAAGTCAAGTAGAAGAAGCTGTAGATAAAGCAGTAAAATTGTTTGGAGGCATTGACATTGTTGTGAACAATGCCAGTGCAATTAATCTTCAAGGAACTAGGGATCTTGAAATGAAAAGATATGATTTGATGATGGACATTAATACGAGAGGTACATACCTGGTTTCTAAAGTCTGCATTCCCCATTTATTAAAGTCTCCAAATCCTCACATATTGAACATCAGTCCTCCACTGAATATGGCACCTCATTGGTTTAAGAATCATGTTGCATACACGATGGCAAAATATGGCATGTCAATGTGTGTTTTGGGAATGGCAGAAGAGTTTGCTGAGAGTGGGATTGCTGTAAATGCTTTATGGCCAAAAACTGCAATTCTCACTGCTGCCATGGAAATGCTTGGTGGGCCTGATGTATCCAGCCAGTGCAGAAAGCCTGAAATAATGGCTGATGCTGCTTACGCAATTCTAAACAAACCCAGCAAATCTTTTACTGGAAAATTTGTTATTGATGAAGAAATTCTGAAGGACGAAGGTGTAGCAGATTTTGAACAGTATGCGTGCGTCCCTGGGTCTGCACTTTTGCCAGACTTTTTCTTGGATGTTCATCCAGATGAGGTGAGAAAGCTAATTGAAACACAGGCAGGAACCTCAAGCAGTACTGAGGAACAAAGCAAAGTGGGCAGTGAAGATGATGAGAGCATGGGTGATGATGCAGTTGCTCAAGTGTTCAAGCAAATAAAGGGCTTATGCAATGCAGATTTAGTGAAGTCAATAAATGCTGTTTATGTCTTTGACTTGAAGGAGGATGGCAGGTACTTCATTGACCTCAAGAATGCAGAGGGTTCAGTTGGCCAAGGTGAGCCAGAGATGTGCGACACAACTATGACCCTTACCAGTGAAAATTTTCTAAAGATGTTTCAGGGCAAGCTAAAGCCAACAGTGGCATTTATGTCTGGAAAACTGAAAATCAAAGGAGACATGGGAAAAGCTATGAAGCTTGAGAAGTTAATGGGTAAAATGCATACTGCATCTAAACTGTAGAAGGGTGGAGATTAATGGTGATGCCAAATTAGAATTTTTGCATCCATTTTAGTTGAATCATGAGTAAATTTTCCCTAAAAAAGCATTCAGCAAATTGAAGGTAATCAGTGAATCAGATTGTTATATACAAACTTGCAGAAAATTATATCTTAGTGCTAAGCTGACAAGTGAATTGTACTATGTTCTTTTTACATTTGCTTCGTGTTCACTAATCATGATGCTATATTTAACAGACACATAGGCCTATCAGCTAACACAACCTTTGAGCTGACAACGAAAAGATAAGAACATAGGTAAAGTAAATAAGTCATTATATCTGTTCTGGTTTGGAAGTAATTAGGTTTCTATTAGCATAGCTGTAGCAGTGTCTGTGGGAGCTTTCTCAATACACTAGATTTTTTTATACAAATTTTTTGAGAATAATTAGAAACGGTTAAACATTTTGGCCAAAAACCATAATAGTTGTTAAATAATTTTAATAATTAAAGTAATTATATTTGTCTGTATTAAAGTTTGTAAATTCAGTGAAGTTTTGTAGATTTGGCAAAAAACAATAAATTTAGCTCACCAGTAGGATACTGATGTTTTATATCACCTACTGATAAGTTATTCATGAATAATTTTAAAAATCTTAGTAAACTGCCTCTAATTTGTGAACAGGAAAAATGGGTTTATATTACCTGCAGGTACATTGTCAATGAGTAAAGGAATGGTTTAAGCCCTTGAGTCCACTTTGCCTACATTTGCCATGGAAATGGTGCACACATGGTTTATGCCATTGAATCCATGTTGCTGCAGTTACTTACTTAGAGAACAAACTCAAAATAAACCTATCTTTCAGTATAGAGCAGGTTTATCATTTTTATGTTGTCAGCTTCTTCAGTTAACAGTTTGTATCTGTATCTGCACAGCCAATAATTTTGAAGTTCTTTTAGAACTGTCACGATGATATTTCGTTGAATGGATTCTGTATTACTAGCTGTTTACTGTTCAGGTCTTTGTATTCATGGATTCTCATCCTAAAATCTAAATTTCTTGAGTCTGACTGAAAACATCAAGGCCATATGTTAATGTATGCATAATGTGTCTGATATCTTAAAGTGCTGAGGAGCATTTTACAGTATTGTGATGATAAATTTACATGTTCTGTCGATGAGCACATATTTTATTAAGCTTTTTCAAGTCAGCAAATATTATGACTTTGTAGAACTTACTAAACCATTTAATGCAAAAAGAAATACTTTGTTGATTTGTATACAGTGAATAAAATTTCTATATTTGTATTTTATGTAGTTCCCTGCTTTATGTGTAAAAAACAATATTTATCACCAAAGTATTTTTACTGTCATTCAATTTCTACAAGTTATTTGGCACTCAGACCATATCTTTTGTAAATTAATTGCTTATATTTAAGCTTCTCAACCGACAAATTTACACTTTTAGGAATTTGCAGAGATATGTGGTCACTAGTAGGCTTAGAAAGTGTCCAATGTCTTGTAACTCAGTGACAGTTCCAACAGAATTTATATCTCATATTTGATGGAATATCTCATATATGATGGACGATCATATTCTCAGGATTGGGTTTGTCCGTCCATGTATGAACTATGAACCAAAATTGGTAATTCCTAATCTTAAGGTAACGATTTTGGGTTAAACCACTTGCCTTTATCGTATTGTTAAAGTTATTTTAAGTTGCGATATACCCATAGCTGTTCAAAGCAACCTGAGTGACTCATTTAACACCAGTACAAACAAACTCGATAATTAACATAAAGCAAGACGATCAATATAGTTTTAATCATAATTATGAAAACTGCAACAAAGCATGCCTTTTCTGTAAGCAATAAAAATGCAAAAGTACCAAGCATAAATCATAACCACATATGAAAAATTTTGGCGGCATTGCAACCTGAATTGCATGTGAATTTTATGTTTGTATACTATGTAGGCCTTACTATACAATCATTTGACCATGTAAACTTATTGCACTAATTGCATAAATCTGTGCCGTTTCGTATAACAGAAATTTGCCAGTGATATGACAACACAAAAAAGTGTAAATGCTTTATTTGCTTTGAGCAGTACCTGCATTATGAGTGGCATGTTGTTTACAGAGTGACTGCCACAACTAGAATGATCGTGACAATCCTTAGATATCATTAATTTAATAATGCTTGTGCAAGTAAGACCTCAGTTAGCTGTCTGCGTATTGAAGTTAATGAATTTATAAGCTGCTCAACTGTAGCAGCGTACTGCCTGTTATCTGTGACAACAGATTCTTTTAGATCATTTATTGTTTCTGTTTCTCATGAGTTCAAGTTGTTCATATAGTTTACCAGTTGCAAGTCATTCGAATGAAATGCCAGATAGTGGAAAGAAAATAAAGGGGCGTGCTGTGCAGGAAAATAATAATCAGCAAAACTCAAATATACAATGCATAAAATGTCATCTGACTGTCAAAGATGACTCGAATCAAAAGCAGCCAAAAAAGAGGGAAATCATTAGCTTAACTAACTTGCAGCTTTCTCAGCAGGCAGACTTTAGTCACATGGGCATCAATTTTGTTACCTTTGAATAAGTTAAACTGGGACCACATAGTCTTATAATTTAACATAGTCAGCAATTTCTTACAGGCCAATGACTGTTGGAACATTAGCCAGAAAGACTCTATTTATCACAGGAGCCAGCCGCGGGATTGGAAAATGTATTGCACTCCGTGCTGCAAGAGATGGCGCTAACATTGTGGTGGCAGCCAAAACTGCAGATGCACATCCCAAACTGCCAGGTACAATTTTCACTGCAGCAAAAGATATTGAGAATGTTGGCGGAAAGTGCCTTCCATGTGTTGTTGATGTAAGAGAAGAAAGTCAAGTAGAAGAAGCTGTAGATAAAGCAGTAAAATTGTTTGGAGGCATTGACATTGTTGTGAACAATGCCAGTGCAATTAAACTTTTAGGGACTGGGGATCTTGAAATGAAAAGATATGATTTGATGATGGACATTAACGCCAGAGGTACATACCTGGTTTCTAAAGTCTGCTTTCCCCATTTATTAAAGTCTCCAAATCCTCACATATTGAACATCAGTCCTCCACTGAATATGGCACCTCACTGGTTTAAGAATCATGCTGCATACACGATGGCAAAATATGGCATGTCAATGTGTGTTCTGGGAATGGCAGAAGAGTTCGCTGAGGGTGGGATTGCTGTAAATGCTCTATGGCCAAAAACTGTCATCTGTGCAACTCATGCTATTTTATCGGGCCCACATATTATAAAGCTGTGCAGAAAAGCTGAAATAATGGCTGATGCTGCTTATGCTATTATAAACAAACCCAGCAAATCTTTTACTGGAAACTTTGTTGTTGATGAAGAAATTCTCAAGGATGAAGGTGTAACAGATTTTGAACAGTATGCTTGTGTACCTGGTTCAACCCCTCTGCCAGACTTTTTCTTAGAATCTACACCTGATGAAATAAAGAAACAGTTAGTATCAAAAGACAATTCAACAAATTAAATTTACAATTAAATGTATGGTACCAGCTTGATTACTGTACAAAATATTACGTGGAAATTACAGTCTGGGAGTATGTATTAAGCAGAAGCTGTAAGCTAAATTAATAGCTTGGTGATTGTTGTAACAAATTATGGTACTAAGTCAGTGAGAAAAAGCATTGCTGTCTGAGCTTTATTATAAACTCTAAGTTTAACCATTCACCAAGTGCATCTTCCTAAAACTTTCCTTCAACAAAATATAGGCCTAATTGACAATTAGGGCTTGCACTCCCTAAATTCTTCGATGTACTTGAACTTGTCATCGCAAAGGCATTGTCACACACATATTCTGAGAGTGCCTTACTGGAGCAACCCCTGTTTCTGTACATCTTGCTTTTTGTATTATATAAACAAATGTTTTCTATACACATATATGAGCATTTTAGTTTTTGTGTTGGACCACACCCTCTTGTTCTCGTCTATTTTTCCAGACTTCTTATCTATGTTAAGACTATACGATGTCACGACAACGCAAGCTGTATTACTACATGTATATGGCTATAACCCCAATCGAAGTAGGAAGACATTAGATAATAAGTTGACGAAACATGGTAAGATGACGAGCAACTCTTGGTGACCATTGGTGGACTTTGGGCCACGGATTTTTGGACCTCGGATTAGTTAGACGGGCACTAGCGCGCCTGCATTTCGGGAAGGTATTGCACAAAAACAGGTGCTGTATCTCTCAGTTCAGATGTGTTAGTTTTTGACGAACTACACACGTTCGACAGTTCATGCGTGAGCACAGCGGTAAATTTGAAATTTTATCTTAAAACTTGCCTAGTTTTAGTACAACACACTGAATGACTTACAGTAGTACTGAACCGTACTGTACAATTTTCGCTTTCAGAAACACGTGCAACGCGCTCGTGGAATGTTTTTTGCTGTTAAAAATAATGTTAATTTGTGATGTCATCAATAGTTGGGCTCGCACGCAGTTAATTAAGATTTTAATCTATTATTTACTCGTCAGAAACGCTGTTGCAATATTATTCGTGTTAAAATGTATACTTTTTTGTCGGGCCTGAAAATTGGGTGGGATATGGAAAATCATCCTGTCTTCCTTTAAGCCATTTGGCCCGATTTTTCTCGCCTTGTGCCTAAGGGACACCACAATATTGAGTAAAAGAACTTACTTAAGCTTTAACTTCTAAAAGTGATTTACTTTAACTTTTTGGTGTTCAATGCAGTGCAACTGTTACAAACTGGAGTGATCGCGGCCAATTTTTTAATATCAGTTACTAATAAACTCGTTACAACTAAGTGGGGAGTAAATTTTCTGGCAAAAAAGTTAAATGTGAAGTTTTTTGTAGGGGAAATTTTTTTTCGGACAAAAACTCTTTTCTGGGAAAAAAACTTTTCTGGAAAACGAGTCTACACCGGTAGATTGTCGTTCTGCTCGATCTGTCTTTATTAAGTTTACTGAATGACGTATAAAAGCGGCAGAATTTTACATTAATTGAAAGCACACACAAAAAATGATTTAGAAGCTTATTCCATCAAATTATAGGTAGCTTTCTACAAATCAATTTGCCTGTAACTAATCAGTCTAACAGCAATAATTAATTTATAGCGTCTAGACTTTTTTGTTTAACTTGTAGTGTTCTAAATCATACAAGTAAACGAGTTGGCTTGTGGTCGCTGCCCTTTCTTCCTAAAATATTTTCAAATTATTATTTGTATTACATCTGTGTGTGTGTGTGTATTGCAAGATGAATAGAATATTATGTTATATTACGTTATGTTGCGTTAAGTAATTTTTCGAAATCCAAAATGGCGTTTTTACTATAGAAGCGCTTCACTTGCGTTTTCACTTTTTTCAGAATAACAAATAAATTGTTGTTTTTCGTAAACCATATTAATTATCTTAGTAAAATAAGTGATGTTGCAACTATGCACACTGTTCAGTTGTGATCTACACATATTTGTTTGCTACTTGTCGGGCTTACATATATGCAGTTTTATGTAAAATCTAGCCGTTTGATCTATTATGTTGTAGGCCTATGCACCACACATTTTAAGCTCTAGACATTTTGAATGCTTCCTATTCTCTCGTACATATATAAAGCCTATAATAGACTAAATATATATTTTAGTAAATAAATATTTATGATTTGCAGACTTTAGCTGGGAACCTAAGCAAGGGCATATTACCAACAGGCTATAGCTTAAGGCGCCAAAGTTTGAGAGGCATCATTTTAGAAAAATATCTTTTTCTCCTCGGAAAATGTGTATATAATTTCCTATTCATGTAAAGAGCGCATTTTATAACACACCACAGGCAGCTACTGAGCTCACCTTTTATATAAGTACCACATAATGAACAAGTGAGAGATATTACACAACAAGCAGTTGCGCAGCCTGCTTTAATATAAGCGCTATGCAGATGCATGTATTTAACAATGACCACGTAAAAGCTAGGTTAATAGTGTTACTAATATATCACAAGCAATTGTTTAACTTCACAATAATAAATTCACAATAGAAATGGGCGGGAAAGAATTTCATCATAGGTGGTCGTAAAGTCTTGATACGTCCCTGAACCTGAGGCTTACCAAAATTCCATGCAGTAGGTGGACCCACACATTCTGAAGCCGGCCCTGTAAATTTCTGAACTCCAGATTATTGTGTTCCAAATCGTTGGGCACCGGATTGTCATATATTTACCAAATCTTGTTATTTTTTTATAATTTTGTTCTTATTATTTCAGTTTGTTGCTTTTACGTTATATTTTTTAGCTTTTGTTCAATTTAAGCAAACCTCGCGCACGAGTGATACACATTATAAATACCCCAACCCAATCAAGTAACCTTCCAGCAAAATTCATGATGAATGCCACCTATTAAAATGGCGTTAAAGACACACAAACTGTGGCAAAAGTTGCGGGGACGATTGTTTTATTATACTTTTAATAGCTGAAAAATTTGAAAAAGAATGGATACGGGAATAGCAGCTGATTGAGAAGTGTGTGTTAAAGAAAAGGACAAGTCACTTAGCATGTTGGGCTTATTTTACTGTTATCACTTGAACTTAGAAAAACGTGATACACGCAAATAACTAGCTATGAAGTACAAAGTTAATTTATACCACCGTCATACAGAAATTTTTACACACGGTGGTAGCTGTCATTCAAATATAGCTTAACATTATCCATCTTCAAAATTCCATTGGGTATTCTCTTGTTGTATATATCAGGATGTTGTATGAAAGATGAAAATTATGACGTAACTGGTGGACTTCGTGGCTTTCCGTAAGTGCGCGCTCGAAATTTTCACGCACGGTGGTAGCTGTCATTCACTTGAAAATTATGACGTAACTGATGGTCTTCGTGGCTTTCCGTAAGTGCGCACTTCTGCTGCTTACCTATTGTGTTCATGCAGAAATGTCACAAAATTAGCATTCTGATTTTTTGCAAAAACTTAATAGGCCTATATTTTGACTGAAATTGATAGTACACTGTTTTTCTTCAATCGATGATCGACGTCATTGGTGGAAAAATGGTTCAAAATGGGAGTACCCAAGCGTGAAACAATCACGACTTGTTAAAGTAATTTTACTAATTACGTCAGGTGCGTATCACATTTTTATTATTAAGTGCTTCTAACATTTTTCGCGAACATTGAAATAAGCCCAACACCTAACTGAATTAAAATCTGTGTTAGTAACTACGGCATCAATACATTTTTATTTCTGTGGCTGGCTTTACAATTGTAGATAGGAAAACTCCTTGCATAATAGATCTCAACTAAAAAAAATTATTTGCGATTAAAACGCCAGTGAAAATTAACATGGTCTACTAGTAGTAGACTACTAACAAGATAGAAGACTACTAGCGAATTTAGATTTAAAATATAGATTTGATCTATTACATTATTCCCAACAAAATTAATATACACAACAATTGCAAGACACAATATTTTCTATGGGGAAAAATTAGAAATTAGACAAACATAAAAATTATTAAAAGAAACCACCAATTCTTCGTAATAGGCGAAAAAAACTTCTCAAAGTAAACAGATACAGTAAAAAGCTATGTGTAAAATTAATTTATTATTAGGTATACTAGCACTTATCTAGTCGGTAATTTTTTGGCTTGGATTTGTCAATATTTAAAATTATGGGACACTTCAGCGCTCGCCCACTGGTCCTACAATTTTGATTGCATGACTAAATGAGCAAGAGACTGTCATCTAGCGCTCATTCTGAGTGGCGCTTATGGCACGTGCCTGATTTACCATACCCTAAATAGGCCACCGAACTGTATAAATATTATTTAAAAACTGTTGACCGTAAACAAGCTCACTAACGTAACGCAATGTCTAAACAATAGTTGATTTTCGAATGTGAAAGGTGCCTAGGTACTCAAGCAGCATTATGATGTATATTGATAATTGTTTCTAGTATCCTTCGGTACTCTGTGGGCTTTGTGTATTTCAATTTTAAGTGTTGACTAATGAATTATCCGTATTTTGAACGAACTATCTATGTAATTACATTCTTGAACTAACCAGTTGTACAAATCTGTTCTCAACTAAAATATACTTGTTGCACATAGTGGAAATACCTCGAACAGTAATAATACTGTACGTTAATCCACTTAAAACAAATAAAGTTTTATACATCAACCAGCAGTTTACTTTCAGGTTAGTTTCAACGGATAAACCATCTTTCTGTATCAGGAAACAGTTGTCTTTGTCGTTCTTGCAGCTCTAGGGTGAATTCCTTTGATCCTTTTATATAATCAGCACAAAATTTTGGTGCCTCGGCTTTTAGTGTGCGGTGTTGTACAATTGCTAACTTGTGTACCTGTTTTGCGCCAGGACGTTCAAAAGGTAACTTATTTTCTGCAGTTTGATTCTGTAAACACAAATATCTACGCCGATCCGTTTCCAATCTCAATTTCTGAAGGTCCCTCTTCATTCTTTCTGTGCCGTATTTTTTTACCTTTTCATCAAACGCAGCGCTAAAATGTTTATAAAGTCGAAAATCTCCCCAGCACCAGTCTGTCACTAACTTCATTTCTGAACTGCTGATGTTCGTCCTGTGTACTGACTTGCGGACATTTCTTGGCATAACTAACGTGACGTCACTCCACTGCCAACCAAGAAGTTGTCTAAGCAGAACTAATGACTCCTCAAATCGTTCGAGTATCATGATTAGATCAAACTCTTTCTCGATCATTTTTATTACAGAGTTTATAGCTTCGCCGTTTCTCTTATCTCCTTCTTTCAAACCAAAAATGTATAGCATAACATTATTCATCTTCAAAATTCCATTGCGTATTCTCTTGTTGTACATATCAGGATGTTGTATAAAAGATGAAAAATTTACGCCAAAACGTTCTGACCAACCATTATAGGAATAATATGATTCCAACATTGTTGCTGGGTGTCGTATTATAGCAACCATTTTGGCTTTAGGCATGAGTTCCTTTATAACTTTTAAATTAAATCTGCTGTGATGGGAAAATATATTAAAATACTTTTTCGGGTTGTGCAGTATCCTTCTCTTGTCATAGATAAACGGTTTAAACATACCAAGTGAATTCAATGGAGCTCTGCGAGGAAGTAAAATTGATAGATTGTGCGCTTTTCCGTACCTTAGAAGGATATTTTGAATGCTGCTGCTGCCGCACTTTGGTACCTTTAAGAAGTAAACATCATTGATAGGTTCCTTTAAGCTGATGGCTTCCGTTGATAATGAAGCAGATACGCTTGGCTTAACATTCTTTGGTAACGAGGGCCACTGCTTAGAAAATGCATTCCTGAAAAATAAAAAGACAATTTATGAATAGCTTGCATCGTATTCAATACACGAACAGACTGGACTCATAACTTTATTACACCACTCCACCTCCACTACTGGCAATTCAGTCAGTGTGGGTGCTACATTACATCTAACTTTGTGAGACCAGATGTTATTATATAACTTCACGACATCACGCAAAAAATATAGATACCTAAAAGTATATGATAGGGGCGTAATTGAGAAATACTAATCCTATTAAATTTGAAACCCGGTCAGCAACTTGTTACCTGCAACTCGGTGACCCAATCGACGTTTATCCATGACCCACTGACCCTGTTGCATTTTGTAATGCACTCGTTTTGTGCCGTGTATAACACAAAATTGAGTATACGTGGCAGAATTATTTTTATTAATAATAACTACTGCATAGAGGTTTTACTACCCAGTTTGGCTAAACCCAACCGATTACAGAAATTTCTTTACTCTGTTGAAAGGAACATTTCGTCTTAATAATAATAATAACAACAATAATCTTTATTTAAAGTCGGCTTTTTGGATCAACAATTAATATATGTTCCGAAGAACTTATGGCCGACTATAAGCAACAACCTACAACTACATAACAGAGACTATCATTACCCCACTTTTACCCTAAATACCACACGTCCGGCAGGGCAACAGCAGGTACCAGTTTTAAAGACTTTGGTATGACCCTCCGCTGTATTGAACTCACGACCTCCCAGAAGGAAAGCGAACGGTAGAACAAACCCTCTTAGAATTATTATTTGCTTCCATTGCAGTACATTCGTGCTGCATATTTTTGTCTTTCCAGTAGTTTACAAAGCCATCATAGCAATAATATTTGGAAGAAATTCTGGGATGTGCTTTGGTTTGCTAAGGTAAGACAATTATTTCCATTATGACATAGCCATACATATTTGGCAAAACGCGGCGAGAATACGTTGACCGTTTGAGGAAGAGTCCCTGTGCTGCATTTAGCTTCAATACCAAACAACTTGTTTGCTAGTCTCCCAAAACCTTCACTTTTAAATTCCAACAAATTAGTAGTTGTTATAAAACAGCTGACAAAATGCCGCAATTAGGACTGTATTGCAGCCGCAGATTTCTTCCATTATGCTGTTTTGATCATGAGAATCAGCACACTTTTCAATAGATATGCAGCCTCTAAACTGATTGAAATTTTCTATCGATGTGGCCAATGCTATCATAGCTAACCAAAATACTAAAATCTAGAACAGCCACTATGTGCACTTTTTGAAATACAGTAGTAACGTTTTTTGAATGCAGTGATCTGGGGATTCAAACGTAACAGTTTGCACGCACATTTGTCAACCTAATTAAAACTCGAACATAATATGGTAAACATGTTTCAGACCCCCAATGACTCTACATCTAATTTGCACTAAACGTGATCTAAAAATATTTGTTTTCGGTTTTTTGTAGAGCTTGTATTAGCTTAATTGGTAATGATAGCAATAAAGGTAATTTCATTGGATGTTAAGGCTTTTAGTTGCCATTTGCAGCCCTCCCCAGGGGCATATCAACAGTTTACAACGCCTTGGGCTGCTACTTCTGTCCCGCCCATCTTAATTGTGAATTTCTGCTTCTGTAATGAGCAGATTAAACATCAACTTGTGGCGTATTAGAAATACTATTAACCTAGTTTCTTTGTTGTCATTAATAACTACATGTATTTGCATAGCGCTTATATTCAAGCCGGCTGCGCAACTACTTGTTGTGTAATACCTTGCATTATGTTCGTTATGTCACTTATGTGGCCCTTATATATAAAATCTGCACTCAGTAACTGCCTGTGGCGTGCTATAAAATTTGCCTTTACAGTCTACGTGAATATGAAAGTATACACAGTTTCCGAGGAGAGTAAGAATTTTTCCTATAATGTGACGCCCCTCAAACTTTGGCGCCCTAGGCTATAGCCTAGTTAGCCTATTGGTTAATATGCCCCTGGCCCTCTCAGGCTGTTTAAACTGGTTGAACTTGCAGGATTGCAAATGGTGAACAATAACCGCCAATGAGTTTTATTGTTATGTTTTTTTCAAAGCACTGAGGAAGGCTTACCTACATAACCAATACACTGACAAGACAGTGAAACAAAACGCTAATCGTTTCTGCACGCTGTACATTCTTCTTCCGACGCTTCTCGTTTAAACAATTGATGATTTACTTGTTGCCAAAGTCAGTCGTCAGAATGTCATCAAATCAGCCTGGACAATCACCTGCAGAAACAAGCAGAATGGGGGGCAGTTACATTAAGGGAAAGCAGCTACATCAGAAGCCTGACAAAAGCAACTGGCTGGCTATAACTATCCAGTTAGTACATATTACTCTCCTTGGTCAGCGATGACCAGTATTCAAACAAAGCTAGTTTGTGTTCCCATAGAGTTGTCCTAGTGCCATCCAAATAAAGTTTACTTGATACAAATCTCATTTCATTACAGCGCTTATGAAAATGAATTTGGCTTCTTTTTCTTGTCTATAACGCTGTAAATGAATCTCCCAGACGCCGCCCGTTTGGCAACAATAACCCCCCCCCCCGCAAAAACTAAATGTATAATCATTCTGCGCCGAGTATGAGGAGATTCTCCGTGTAACCACAACAATCGCTATCATGTTTTAATATTAAAAGTTTTCGCAAAACATCTTGCATAATTTGTCTTTGTTGTCGTTGTCGTTGTTGTGTTCGAACTACATGTATAACATAAACTCTTCGATTGCCGCTGCTTGGATTGTTGGATGAGTGACATGTATTAAAGCACATTGAAATTACAATCCCGTGTAAAATAAACAATACTTAAACAGTTTTTATCAGAGTGAATTAAATTGCAAGTGATAAATATCATTAAAGCTATTTTCTAAACACTTGCTTAAAATATAGACAAATTTGATTCCTTAGGTAGTAACAAACTGGGTAACAGACAAAAGCATTTAGGTAATTTTCTCGCAACAGTTAATAATGCGGAGCCAGGAGTAAGGAAAAGCACTTACCTCTCAACAGATTTTACTCTGGCAAAGTATTCTCCATACAAAAAATTTTATTACTCCCCCCCCCCCCGAACAGTATCATATTTTCGACAGTAAAAAAATTATAGACATAATGCATTTTAAAAGATCCGGAACTGTCCGTTTTGTTGTTGTCCTTCATAACTTCAAGGTAAAGCTACGAAAGGCGGCTATTTAGTGTTGTGCACCTTAAAAAATAAGCAACAGTAAATCGATGGCTTCCTGTTGAAACCTGCTATCTCCATTTTTGCGTTTTTTCAAAAATGCATTTTTTTCTAAATTATACTGCATTACTCAAAACAACCTATGATTACAATATCAGTTAGCATTTTGTAAGATTTAACATGGCTTATGTAGTTTTTGTACCATTTTTGGACATGCCAAGTGCTACGTATTCCATTTTGCATGCAAAATCTCATTTTGGCCAAAAATGGAGATAGCAGGTTTCAACAGGAAGCCATCGAAATGCATTTGATGCAAAGTTTGTATTTTATAACGCTCAACACGAAAATAAAAAAAACAAACATTTTACACTACATGTAAGACTTACATGAAAAGAAATGCATAACAAAATGCCATATTGTTGTTCGCCACTCGTGAAGGTTCAAAGGACAGTAGCCACCTGCCCTGCAACAATCTAGCAACAGACGCCTAAGATACTGCCCCTCTTTACTCCTGCCCTCTTTGCCCGACTCACCTTCAGATGTTGTGAACTATAACTCAACCTTTTTATGCTTATTTTCTACTTCGGCACACAATACGAAGATATACAGGGCTGATTACTTGTTGTAGAATAACAGAATAACATTTTACACTTAACCTATTAAAGACGTTAACATTGGGTCAAACGTCCCATTACTTACCTGTCCATGCCTGCCAGCCATACAGGTAATTGTCATTGCAAGATGACTTCTCTGTTTTGTATAGCCCTAATTGCTCGTTGTTCTGATCGATTCATTGTACTTTACAGTAGAGTGTTAGCGTGTACTTTATTTTAGGTCATGTCATACAAACGACAAACGTGACCTTTATGAAACTTTTACAACCGACTATTAAAAATACGTAAGAGATGCAAGATAAAAAAAAACAATCATTCCTGTACAGGCAAAAAATCATTAAAGGATAATTTGACATTAAAATAGGCCCACACTAAAATTACGTAAATGTAAACTAGACTGAATATGCTGGTAGAGAATTTAGGCAAAATTTAGCAGAACATTACCCACGATTACAAAGAGAATACCTACAAGATTTTCCATTCCATGTCAGTAAAAGTGTCTAAAAAACATTAAAATGATTTGAAGCAACTCTCCCGGGCCCACGTAATCAACTCTAAATTTTACTTTGGAACTTCAAAAACTATTTTCACCATATTTTTTTAGTTCTTACTCTTGGCATGTGTCATATATTTGTATATCTAAAATTTTATATACTGATTCCTTTTAACCAGTAGTAAGATGCAATATATATAGCTTTTAGACACCATTAAGTATTTTAAAAGTTTTCAAATCCATAGACTTAACCATTGTAGATTTAACAATACACACGGCCAATGAACACATTGATTCAACCAGATACAGGTTGGAACAAGATATTATGGTAAATATTAATGCAGCATTTTGACTTACACGAATTAAAAATGAGCAACGGAAAATAAAATACATGCAATTCTTACCAACGAATGACCATTTAACGACAGCAATACCACTAAAAGTTTGCGAATCTGCAATTAAAAGCTCAGAAACAATCAAATTTTTAGGTTAACATTGATGAACAATTATCCTGCGACCAACAATTTAACAAAATGTATAAAAAAACGTCATTCCGTATATCTTTCCTACGTCAAGTAAGGGGACAACATTATAGGCAAACAAAGTCCAGATCTATAAAACATTTGCAATGCCTCAGTATATCTATGGTTGCTGTTCGTATCAGAATATTTCAAGAGAAAACTTCAATAAACTAAGCACTCTTCATAGCTGTGCCCTCAGACTGATTTCTGGACAACCACAAAGGCTGTTAACAAAAACACTCATTTCTCTGCTACACATACAAGATCCTCGATCGTTGAAAATACCGATCCTAGAAGCGCATATTAATATTAAGGTTACCACACATTAATATTTCTCTGCAAGTACAAACAGATTAGTGCTCCATTTATTAACAATAAATTGCCTATTTTCTAAATCCGGCATTAAATAGCCGCACATCCAACATTGCACAAATCACGACTAACAATAAGTATGGCAACAAATCTATTGCTAAAAAGGCAATTTACCTATGGAACTCACTACCAAGCAACAAAAAGAAAGAAACGCGTTCCCGACATTAAAAACTAAATTAAAAGCTTACTACTTGAACTGGTACGATAAACCAAGCAATACCAATGATAATGTAAATCGAGACAAGAATTTCATCTACCCTAGGCCATAATCAGTGGCGGATTTAGGGGGTGGGGCCTGGGCCCCATTCATAGTAGCTGTTACAGCACACCAAGAAAATATTTTCTCCGGATTATAAGCTTTAGATCGTTTAGTGGTAGCTTTTAATGACTTATATCGAGTAAAAAGTTCTGCATTAATGATTTAAGTGTAAAAACGTTGTGCCCTTTAAGTAATAATTGAAGTTTTTGGCAAAGATATCGCTGTGCGCAATATAGATGTAAGTTTCTCTGCAACCGGTTCGGCGGCATAATGAAACAAGATTGAATCAACTGATCAAGACGTAAGCTGCAGCTTACAGTAGATGACGTATATTGCAGGTACTTAACTGTCGACGGAGCGAGTCATCGCCTGACTTCAGCGTCAAAATGTAATTATTATCATAATGGCTTTCATAAGTGAAGAAAAATTTAATACTGAGTGTGGAATTAGTGAAGAGTCCGAAAATAGTGAGTTGTGTAATCTTAGACTTATTTAAAAGCAGTATTGCGGTATGAGACACATGAAACTAGCGTTGCTCTTATATTAAATTTTCGATTATTTTGTTAATATTAAGATCACTTAAGCCATCTTTATAAATTTCAGTAACTATTATAGCTTTGAATATCAGTAACTATCACCGCTCTTTCATCGTCTAATTACAAGTTTCCAATATTCCAATATATAATTTCTTGTTTGTAACTTTTTTAGATTCAAACGTTTCTGAAGCGGTGTCTAGTTATGTATCTGTTGATACTGATACAGAAAGAAAACAACTTTCGATTGACACAGAATTGCCTGCTAAAAGAACACAAGTTTCAATCGATGGTTTCTTCTCTAAAGAAAAGGCACAGAAAAAGCACAAAGTGATGTTGATGTTTATGTTCCTACAGAAAAAGCTGTTTCAAAAGAGACTATTTCTGATTATTTGGGAAAAAGTGTTCTCATGTCAGACATGTCAGACATGGGAAAAGTGAAAAGCTAAAGTCAATTGCCTCATCAGTCATTTGTTTTCCCACAATGTACGAAGTGAATATACCAGAAATGCTGAAGTATCTAACATGATCTCCGAACTCGGGTGGGTAACACTAGAAATTAGACGCCGACAAACGACACTAAACATCTTTCATGATATGAAAGAACACAGGATAGGTATAAATTTGCCAACTTACATCACCCCATCTCTCAAAGATAACAACAAACTTGTTCAACCAGCAACAAGAGTCAATATTTATTTATACTCCTTCTAACCCAGAGCAGTACGCTTGGAACAAACTTCCACCGGATATCAGAGAAATCACTTCTACAGATCACTTCCGAGCACTAGTACCCTCTGCTGTTTCTACCATGAGGGTGCCATCCCGCCTAACATGTCTGTAAATCTAACTGTGTTTTTAGCCCTCACCCACCATGTTTGTTTTGCCTATTTCACCTCTTTTCATAACCTCTAGTACTATCACCAGTTAGCGAGTTGCTTTTCTCATCGTGCATACTAACTATGCGCACCCCAAACTTCTAGGCTGTCGTCAAAGACTTTTAGAAGTATATTATACAAGACTTCAAGAACATGTTGATTTTCTGATAGTTCTAGGAAGAGCAGTACCCACTACAGACGTTGCCATCATGAGTGGCTCAGCATTCATACGTATTCATACATATATCACTGCATATTGCGAAAAACAAGATGTACTGTATTGCCTACCCTGTGTAATCTTCCAGTAGCCAGTAGTAAAAAAAGCAAATTATTAATAGACAAACCATTCCATGACTGGAAACATGCAAGGGAGTACTTGCGAACACATGAAGAGTGCCAGTATCACTTGGAATCAGCCGCAAAAATGTTCTTGCAAACTACGAAAAATCCATGCGTGTCAATCTTGAACAGGAGGTCGAGTTATGCAGCAGCTCAAATTAAGAAAAACAGTGCAGTACTTAATTGTATTCTGAGTTGCTTGATCTTCTGTGGAAGGCAAAGCATTGCACTGAGAGGGCATAGAGACGACTCAACTTCTTTAGCGTGTAACCAAGGCAACTTTAAAGCCTAGTAAAACTTCTAAATTCAAAATATGAACTGCTGAGGAGCCAAGTAGAAAATTATGCAAAAAATGCCCAATACATTTCAAAAACTATTCAAAATGAACTTCTTGACTGCATTAAAGACTTTTTGCAGGAACCAATAGTTAGTCACATCAAGGCACAAAAATTGCCCAATATTCGGACTTACGGCAGATGAGGTTACTGATGTCAGCAACTGGGAACAGTTAGGAATAGTCGTTCGTTATGCACACAATGAAAAAACAGTTGAAAGTTTAACAGAATACATTAAGTATGAGACAATAACTGGTGATGCCATTGCAAATGCTATTTCAGAGTCATTAGCAAAATTCGGGCTAGATATAAAAAACTACAGGGCTTTAACTTTTGATGGAGCCGCAAACATGTGTGGCATACAACGCGGTTACTCAAAGCTACTACAGGAAATAGCAAAAAGAGCACCATACATACACTGTGAATAGTGAAGACGTGTTTGAATCCCAAATAAACAGATAAGAGAATGGATAAAAACTAAAACACGGCTTTTACTGCACTGAACCCATTTTAATCTCTCTTGCACATGCGCGCAACTCAAGACAATACAAAATCCCACATAGCTCCCCCCCCCCCCGGGCTGCTGGAAACCAGCAGAAAGAGGAGAAAACAAACTACACTAATTACCATTCTTAAACTGTTACACAGTAGCAAAATTAATGTAAAAATGTCAATTTTCAGAATTTCCAAATAGTATGAACTAACCCTAGTAATCCATACAACACATATGTATTACACAATAGCAAGCCATCGTGTTGCTCAATACAGACCGCTTTACAAAAGCTGAGAACATAACTATTTCGGATTGCTCAACAATGAACAAGAAATTTTAAGAATTAAGACTGTTTAGGTCTACATTGCAAAAATAAACGAAGTAATTGCTACAGTAATTCGCATGTTATTTATGCAAAAAAAATCTGAAATGAATTAACTCATTAACTACATCATAGCCTAAACCAAAGAGGCATTGCGCCGCATGAGAAAAGCTTCTAGAGGGCTTTATTAATTAATTAATAATTTATTAATGGGTCGACGAGTCTTGCGACCTTTGATCAACATCCATGCTACCTGCGCAACACCATCTCTGCCTGGAATTAGAGGGGTGACCTTACCCAAGGGCCATTTGCGACGTGGATAAGGGGCTGCATTTACCAAAACAACTTCACCTTCCTTTGACGGACGACTACTACCACATGGATTATGCCACTTACGAAGTGTGGGTAAGTAGGAGGATAGCCATCTCTTCCAAAACTGCTGACTTGTGAAAACACGATGTCTCCACCTACGAACCAAAGAGAGCGGAGTAGGGGGCAGAAAGTTAATTGAATAGCAACATCTAACCTGCCTGGAGGTGATGTACCAAGTATAAAATGAAGAGGGGTGAGGGGTTCCTCAAGCGAGTCAATCTCAGTTAAAGGACTTATATTGATGGACTCCTTTATCTCACAACTTGCTGTACAGAATTCAGGACAAGAAAGAGACGAATTACCAAGTGTTTTCTTCAAACGTGACTTTACGCTTGCAACCAAACGTTCCCAAAAACCTCCCCACTAGGGAGAAGTCTCTGGGATAAGTTTCCATGAAACCTGGCTGTAACATAATATGTAAATTGTTTGAACTCTACGGAGATCGTTACCTGATTAATTGTTAATAGGCAGTCTAGTGATTACTGGGTGTAACCTCAATGTCCAATCACCAAATGTAAATTAACGCAAAACAGTATTAGATTGCTATAAAGAAATCAACACTTTTGTAGGTTTATTAAAATTAAAGCTGCGCTCACATCATAAAATTTAAAGGATGTAAATGACGGTGAAATTTGTTGTGTGATAGCAAAATAAACCTTTGATACACTGACAAAACAGTTTTCTAACCAGAATTACAATTTATGAGCAATATACAGGGTGTGCACAAAGTAAAGCCCCATTCCCAAGGTAATGAAGGGATAGTAAGAAGGCAGGTTAGTGGGAGGCGCCATAGACTGTACTTCACCAGCAGGCCTGTGTCTGTTTACTAACAAGTCCCAAGCTTCACTTCAAGAAGTTAATGATCGACGTATGGCAAACAGTTAATGTTCCTCCAGATACTAGAAAATGTAGTAATGATACGTCTTACCGGCAACTTCGGTTCTGCACAGAATAAGTCTGACTCTGCATACATCAACACTATGGTAAATGACTGTCTGTCCCGTACCAGAATACGGCTTTGCACCTCAGAATGACGTATATAGGATAGTTGACTTTAACAGTGGGTCTAGTCTACCAACATCACCAACTACAGCTACACCAAGCTAACCATTGTCGGCTCCAAAATCACTTTCATGTTGTTACCAAAATTTATTCGCTGCTTTTTATTAACATGGTTGCTTATAACATCCAAATTTAAGCAGCTCTCTACCTGAACTAACTTTTCTAGGTCACTTGTTCTGGCTTCCACTCACTATACATGTACACTGTCAAGGTGTATCTGTATGGCATATCTAAAACTACATCTCCACGCAGATGTGCAAAACAAGTGAAGTTTATTCGAGGATACACACATCTTGGTGTCAACGTATTGAATATTCATCCATGATGCACTTTTGGTAATTGAATCACTAATATGGTACAAAGGAAAAATAGGGGTTTTGGGCTACCCCCAATAACTAAGTTAAACATGGATCTGCCTTCAGTTAGCTTAACTAAAAACTCATGATAAGAAAGTAACAGCCATCTAGTGGCAAAATAAGTCAAAAATGATACAACAAAAATTAACCAATGCTAATAAGCAAATGACAGCAGACATATCACATCCAAAATGTTACACTGGCTTCTAAGCAACTTTGAAAGAGTCTTAAAAGACGAGCCATTGTTGCTGTAAAAGCATGAGACTACACCCCGTCGAGCAAAAAACCTACGAATGGCCAGAGAAGTTTCAGTTTCATTTAGACTACTGAATACCTCTAAATGAATAGCCCTGGTCACAGAGCAAGTAAACAGACGAACCCAACACTTTTCATTTGAGCGCAAATGAAATGGGCCCAAATGATCAAGTCCAGCTTGAGAGAATGGCCTGCTAGGAATAGTCCTAAATGAAAGTAAGAAGGACTCTTCAGAGATGAATGGTCGCGAATTTGCACGACAACACCTGACACAACCCAAAGGCACTTTCTTGACGTTACGTCTTAGCTGCGGCACCCAAAATGACCTGCGAATCTCCGCCAAAGTAGAGGGCAGACAAGAGGCCCACATGAGCATCCTGAACAACAAGTTGAAATAACTTGCTACTCCCTGACAACAATGGAAGTGAACCTTCACCCGTTCTAGGCTTCACTAAAATCAACATTTGATCTTTGTCCAAGTAAGCTCGGAAGTTAGATAACCTAGAATCTTTAGGAATATCGGACACTTTAACTAAAGCTTCGAATTTCAAATGAAATGTTTCCAACTGGAAGAATCTTATAAGCACAGTAAGAGCCGACGCCCTCTTAACTTGACAAAGGTTCATTCAGGCCCATACGCCTGCGGTTCTGTATGAATCGAAGTACATAGCCTATCACACCTACAGCTTTAGGCAATGTTCCCCAGGTTTACAAAAGACATTAGTGTTCTGCTTCAAGGTAGCACTATGGATGTTTTAGACGCGTATGAAACAATTCAGTTTATTACTGAGGAACTAAAAAATGTGCGTGAAAACTGCGAATCTGAATTTTGCAAAATATGGAAAAAAATGTGAAAAATGTCAGAAATTGCAGGGAGTCTTTTAGAGATACCTCGTCGGTGTCATAGGCAGTCGTTAAGAAACAACATGCCAGCTGATCACCCAATTGATTGTTTTCGCAGGAGTATATTTATTCCTTTCTTAGATGCACTTGTGAATGAACTAGAGATGAGATTTGCAACAATCTGTACACTTGCCAAAAAGGCACTAAGTCTGATACCAAAGAACTTTTGTAAGATTTCAGAGGAGGCAATTGAAGACATATTGTAGTATTATGCACCTGACATTCATTCGCCCTTAACTTTCCATCAAGAAGTGAGGAGATGGGTTTGTCGTTGGAGCTGCACAGAAGACGCTAAGCTACTTTCCACAATTCAAGGAACTGTCAAAAAATGCAACTTTATATTGTACCCAAATGTCTTCACCATATTGAACATTTTGCTTGTGATGCCACTTTCTGCAGCTGGTATCTAACGAAGCCATTCAACTATTAGATTCATAAAAAATGTGTACCGAAAAACTATAGGAGAAGGCAGATTAAATGCATTGATATTAATGTTTGTACACAAAGATATTGAAATTGATATTGTCAAAATCATAGAAATGTATGCAGCCAGAAATCCCAGACAAATGACTTTGCCTCACATGTAATTGCAATTTTTAGTAATTGCTGTAACTTTAACAGCATCTGTACTCAACTCACTCATAGGTTAGCAAGTTGTGTTGCAAATAGATGAATGTTTATGTTAGAGAGACATAACCCTCAGTTTTTTTATCTCTGAGTGCTTACATCTATAATGTCACATGTTTTCTGTTTAATATAATTTTTTAATCTTATCAGAACTTCAGGTGCAGATAGTACGTTGTGCATTACGTCACTTATTGTAGTTTTATGACACTCGAACAGTGAATTACCTATGAAAATACAGTTGTTGTATATGGCCCGTTTAAATAAAATTATCACAAAAAATTCTCATATCTATTTTTAGCGTTGTACTAATTTCTTTATCCTATTTCCACAGATCTGCCTGATCAATTCATATACTTGATTATTTACATAATTCCCACACTCATAGATTTTAGCAGTGCTAGAACAAATTCTAGCAGTGCCTTTATTAAAATTTAATACCTGCAAATATCACATAGCACAAGGGTTCTACTTTTGACAAAATCACAAAACACGTGAAAGTTGTGTACGTCATATACACTCTATACTAGTATATTGGTATGTAATTAAGAGTCAAAAGTTTGAGGTGACATAATGAGTTTTAAACTATTGAATTTCCTTGAGGAAATAGCAAGAAAAATGGTTTAAAATACAGTAAAATGCTTTGGCGGCCGGGGATCCGCCCCTGACCCTCTAGCTGCTTTTTCATTGGGCCCACCCTTTCTCTAAAGGCTGTATCCGCCCCTGATAATAAATCAAAAATAATATAATTATGTTTAATTTAATGTTTTTTCTAATGCATTTTTAATCTATATAATTTTGTCCCAGCTGTATGTTGTGCACATATAGGCCTAATTACGTACGTTCTTCCGTACGTTTTAATGTTTGTTTAATATCCTTTAATGTATGCGATTCTTTGTGTCTTTGATGACATGTTTATTATGTATATGCAAAATAAATATTTTCATTGCATTTTATTCTTCTTTTTAATGATTTAATGTAGGTAATTTTAGTGCTTATTTGATGAGTGTATATCTTTGTGTATGTACAATTATTTTTGCAGTGTATTTTAATGTTTTTCTAAATATATTTTAATATATGTCATTTCTGGCGCCGTTTCCTATCTGCCTCTTGACTCCATCTTAGTTAATACTCTATATATATGTGGCATGCATATCTATTACACGAGTTAAGTAATTATGCTATTTGTATTATTGTCATTACCATCATCGTTTTGGTAATTAGTGTGCTTGTGCATATACATTTTATTGTATACGATGTCTATAATCATTATTTTTATGGCAACTATATATATATATAGTGTCACACATCTTTTGTAGGTCCTCTACAGTGTACACTTTCTAATTTATCGTGATTCCTCGCACTACAATGTTTCCTCACAACAGTGAACAAGAATTAAAAACTGACATTATAAATGCATAATATTATATTGCTTTTCTACAGTTCACATTTAAGTATTTTCCAATACATTTAATTACATTTATTTGGTTTGAAGCTTTTTTGCATACACTAGAAATACGTTTATCAAAATTTAAAAGGTAAGCAATCTTAATTTGAACAGGAATGTGAGTATGACGTGTATTGTCATCTGCATAATTGTAGAAGAACTTGTTTTTTTTTGCAAAATTTAAGTTATCGTTAAGAAAGACAAGATCAATAATACAGGCTTGAGACAGGCTAATACTCCTTTAGAATGGGTATGGATTAAATAAGATTTTAAAGGTACCTAACCAACTACTTCCACAAATAGTCAAAGACAAGAACTACTTCATAATGAATTCACTTTCCCATAAATGCTTATCAATATAAGACCCTATATCCTAGTACATTTATGTAAAGATACTATTGGCCTGTATATTAACAACGATCTTGAGAATGCACTGATGGTAATTGTAAGCCGTTTCCATTTTCAATGACAATGTCACAGCATGTACTCTAACTAGTAAAAGTTATTCTTCAGTTTTTCATTAAAGTAATCAACAATGTTAATTGGTGGATATTTCTTGGACCCATCTATTGGCTCCACCACAGTGTCGTTGTCTGGAAAAACGAAATATATGATCGACTGGCGATGTTTGGTGCGATTGGCTTCGTCTGGCAATGCTACTCGATGAGGCTGAAACACAAGCAGCTTTCATCAGAAAGATAACATCATCATTAACGTTATATGAGTATCGAATCTTGTTAGCAATGCAAAAATGATTCTAGAAAAATCAGCCATCCAGTTAAAAATAACTTGCCAAAATACAAATTCTTGAAACAGGAACGTATAGGGCAATGATTTTTAAGGAGCCATGGGTGAATCAGCATTCTGGTGAAAATAATTCAAACAAAACCACTTGGCTGCTTATTAATTAAATAGGTCAGATTACCAGAAGGGCTCAGTGGCTTGCCTTTCAAAATCAGTTTCAAATAATAACTGCAACTGTGATTCTGATGATGATCTGACTGTGACTGACCTCTGATGGTGTAATGATGATGTTTTTCATTGGCCTGGCGGAAAACCTAGTTTATCTGAACCTATTTGATCGTTGCATGTGACATTGGTGAGTTTATTGAGCAAAACTGATGAAGTATGACACCAACTATTGCTAAGTTTACTTTTTGCAAAGCTATCGCATTGGTTAGATTATATTATTGGCCATGAGGCAAAATTTTGCTGACTAAAACAGTTTGGCTTTTCGTCTCTAGTCAAGAGTGTATCATTGCTTTAGACAAAACTTTACTTAGCAGTCAAACAAAATCTGACATTTCATTAGTAATTTAAGTTATGAATAATACTTGATCGTATTAGAGTTAAACATGTTCTTCAGCTCTAAGCTGACACGAATTTTGTTTATCTAAAGGGTTGTGTTTCAACATTGCTGGGTAAATATAGGACGTTTGATGAAGTAAGACATAGCAGAATATAAACAAAAAAAACGTTGTTACCCCTGAAACTGTTGTCAATAGTTATACATCTATAAAAAATATTATATTTTTCAAACTATGTGATTAAACATGATGAAGGTAAATTTAAAATTTTGTGCTCTAGTAAGATTGTTAACAAAGGAATTACAAATCCATTTCATTGTTCACTATATGCTAGATTTGCTTCTGCAATTCTTGCAAATTATTAAATGAAAATTCTTATAATTGTGGAGTCATAAATTTTGAAAATATAAAAAATTTGAATGATAAACTTTGGAATTCAACTCCAACTTCAAATTTTGAAAAATAGCCTAAGTATTTAAAGATGTACAACTACTGACAATGATTACAAGGACTAGTCGAAACGTTTTGTCTATAACACAGAAATTTTAAAACCATCAAGTTAAGAAAATTCTTGTGACAAAATGTTATAAAGCTGGCATTTTACTTTCATTCTAATAAACTGTAAAATAGCTGTGAAGAAATTGAATGCATTTGAGAATGAAGATTAAAACATTCAGGTAGAGTGATTTTGCATGCTCAGGGAATCTTTGTCCAAACTTAGGAACCCAGCATTAAATTCATAATCATACCGTAGTTTTAATTCTATCAGCTGTCCATCTTTGAATCATATCAGCCATGTGCAGTACAACAGCTCCATCTTTCGGCGGTACTTTAGCAAAGCGACCATCTTCTAGCTTTGTCTGTGATTTAAAAAAATTGTTATTAATTTTTTGCATTGAATAAGTTAAATATAGACACCAGGAAAATATCACAATCAAAAATGTGAGCTATAACACACACACAACATTGCTTTAACATAATAACAATTAGACTTTTCTTTTGAGTTCATAAGAATCATCATAGTCTATAAACTGACCTAGTGGTATGTTAATGACTCCTACAATCTTACCTCCAGTCCACCTGCATCATCTTGAAATACAAAAGTTATAGTTCCCCAGTCACTATGTAATGCACATCTTTGCTGTTTCTCGGGCAGGGTTGCTGGAAAAAAGATGTATCTAAGTGAACAATTTAGCACATTAACACTTGATAAGTTTAGTTGGAAAATATTTATTTAGCGTGGGATAATAAATAGGAGTAAAGGATTTCCTGGCATTTATAACAACTTATCAACTTAGTAAACAACGTTGTTTGTTCAGCATAATGTTAACCTTTGTCTCGAAGACACACTTCAAAAAAGTTCAAAATATTTCAGTAACAGCAGTAGTACTGACTCGCTCACTTCACCATGAGTGTTAGCTAACAACTCATTGTGTTTAGCTTTTAATTATCATATTGGGTAAAAAGCAGTACAACAGCTAAAGAGCAATTTGTACATAACTGACAGCTAAGCCACATAACTGTAAGTGAGGCAATACTGTATGTTCTCTAACAAGTGTATGAATTTCCTTTAAAGTCTTTCGGGAAGTTGAGCTTATTTTAATACTTGGGAAAAATGTTAGAAAGTTTCAGCAATAAAATTGTGATAAGCACCTCTTGTAATTAGTAAAATCAATTTAGTGTCGTGATCACTTCACACTTGGGCGCGTTCATTTTAGACAAAAAATGGCGTCATCCTGTCTCCGTGCAAAATAAACACTTATCCCGCCAGATGCTTAGAATCTTTTTTAACTCTTTGAGCGAACTCTACAAACTAAGCAACCCACCTGGTACCTACTAAGTGCTCGCAAGTTTACATGCGTATCTAAAGGTCAACAAAAATCTGTAAAATTAATTATTTACACATTTTAAGGTCTAATCCTGTTGATCGAATGACAAATTTCTAGATAAACACAGTTAAGCGCAACACTAAAATAATAGAACTTCTAAGCAAACTGTGGAAATTTGCAACGCTTACCTTACACTGCTTGCTTTCACGGCATTCTCGCTGCCCTGCATACACCAGCTTACATCATTTTTTTGAAATACGCCGGCATCAACGTTCGTTTTGCGAGAGATAAGAAATATTTAAATTTCTAATAATTTTTTAAGCAAAATATTCTATGCGCATATTCTGTAATGCGATTTCAATATTTCTAATTGTACATTAAAATCCAATAAATGTTGTCCGAGATTTGGCTCTTCCTTTAAGAACCCAACTTATTTAAAGCATGAAAAGCAAATCACGTGCCATTGGGGCAACATGTTCCAAATCCTACTGCTTTTCAGTGTCGAGGCTTCACAGTGACTCTTCCTACATTAATACTATGTTAGTGCTAAATTTCATTTGCTTTTAATTGGCTTTTGAGACATTATACAAAGGCCAAGGTTTACAATTCTCGCACATAAGAAATTAGTTCGTGAAACGTATTAGTGTTAGGGTTAGGGTTGGGGCTTGGGTTAGGGTTAGGGTTATGGTATTTAAATTGTGTGGGGAATTGTAGATGCCTTCAACATCAAATTGAAGGTCAAATATATCAACTGCTGTGCCAGTACTACCACTTATATGTTCAAACCAATTCCTGTCTTTTCTTTTTCAAAGCATTCGTTTTCAGATCATCAAGTACAGAATACTCAAGTCATTATAAGTTAACCATTTAATAAAGAGAACCTTTTCAGGTAATACTCACCATAAGGTTCAGTTATCGCAGGATACATGCACGATTTGAGACAAGGATAATGAGTCGTCCTGGGATTTTTGTGAGCTTTGTTAAAAAAATCACGGTCCTAGTAGTATAACAAAATCACGTTACAATTATGATACTACAAACAAGCTAGAATTCATTTTTTACAAGCACAATTCTATCTAAAACAGTACATTTATATACAACAGTTTACAGTTACCTTTAATCCAAGACCTACTGCAATACTTCGGAACACTTTGCTGGTTAACTTTTCACACAAATCATGGAATTCTTGGAGAGCTGGTTTTAAGTCAGGAACGTTTTCGTTGGGATACTCCTGTAAAGTAAATGTAGTAAATTCTTTTTATATTACACTATCCTTCCTCCAACAGTTAAACATCCCGAATTCCGATACTTGATAAAAGATGAAAGATGGTCAGTTTTTTCTAATCGGAAAAAGAAAATAAATAAAGTCTACGTACGTCTATTTTTGATAAGAAAAATATTGTTAATTTGAAACAAAAATAACATCAAAACGAGAGTTTACCATTTCTGGCTTTCTACGATCTTGCCACGCCTCTACCAAGTCTGGAGGATTTGAACCTTCGAGTCTGTTATAGATAACAAAAAAATAAATTTTACTCGACATCCAATGCAAAAAATTACTCATGGGTAGTCATGAAAAGTAGTACGTTAGATGTTATAATGTTTGTAGTATTTAACTCATTTTGGCTTTCCTTTTTAATAATTTTTACAGCAGAAATAACAGTAATCATTGAAATAACTTAGCGAGAAGGGCGCTTATAATTATGCTTTTTGGCGCGCTAGTTAGCAAAGCTGTTTGATGGCCTAATAATTTTTTTACGTAGGGACTCAAAATATGTGTTTGCTACAAAATTCACAGTGATCTAGATGTTTTGCATTTATTATTCATTTATTATCACTTATTTTATTATATTATTTATTTTACTTCTTCATTAAGTTCCAAAGCTAACTTACACTTGTAGACCAAGTCTCTGATACCCGCAAATATTCATTTGACTTGCAAACTGATTTTTAATGTCCACAGGTAGATCAAAGAATTTCTTTGATGAAGCCATTAATTTGTGAATCTGAAAATATTGAAAATTTCTCATAACAGACTACATTAGTATTCAGGAAAGTTCAGCCCGTACTAAAAACTGTAATTAGCGAATTCGCAAGTTTTCATTTGTAATCATAATGGCGGTTTCATCTGCAATACAAACAATTTCGGCAGGAGAGTGTAGAAGTATTCAAATGTTGAAGCAATTATCTTTGCTATGCATAATCTTGAAATAATAAGCTGAGTTCCTATTTTGCGACAACAATCAGGGGTGTCGTTCATTTTCTTACATCGAGATTCTGCAAGCAGAGATTCGGCGGCACTTAATGATTAACGTTTAAAGCGTTCTCTGACGGTCGCCCAACCATTTGCCAGTCACACTCAACCGCTTAGGCCCAGCCACAAACCTTGGCACTTACAGCTTCCTTTCTGTCTAGCTTGTAAATGCTGAACTTTATAAAATAGCTACGTATGCACCTTATCTTCAGGAATACCATGGTTAATCAGGTGCACACATCCAACTGTGGTTATTCCTTCCATGAGTTGCTTTGCGATCCTCTCTTCATTTTCATCTGCACTTAAGCCTTCCTTCTCTCCTAAATCGACAACTAGTACATCCAGCGTGACACTATCAGGCATTTTCAAAGTAAAACTTATTCTGGATTCCAAAAGTTACAGTAAGTTAATTTTACTACTTTGGCAAGTTCACTGTTACACGCTAGCAAGTTTCCTGGCGAATATGCAGCGGAGAGTACGCCTGCCGTGAGACTAGCTTTCCTTTTAATAGCAGCAGCAGCTCAAAATTTATGCGTCCCAATTTATTCAAGGACGCATGCATGCATACAGACTTCGAAGCATGAAACGCCAATAAGTAAGCTTTGGATGTACTAAGCACACACAAACATAGGGACAAAGGTACTAATAACTTCTGGACTTCCATTTATATGTTTACAAGCTTGTTGTCAGAGTCAATGCTACGCGATGCTGGCGCTGTTGTTGTTGCTATGCTGTTGCTGCTGCTATCACCGATTACCCACCGTTGATGCAACCACCAGGCACCAACGCTCATACTGCAATAATTTTATGTCAATAGTTTCACAATAGTCTCGCCGTCTTATGTTTTGTACAAAATATTCTTATTCATTTTGAACCTCCAATGTGCAAAATATTCATATTATTTCTAAACCAAACGTATTCTGTTACAAGAGAATTAGGCCTAAGCTTTTTCGCTAAACCACACCTCCACCACACCCCTCGATCCACGACGTAATCCACTTTCCGCCCTCATAAAAATAAATCCAGGTGCTTCGCAGTATGTCTTAATAACAATTTCTCAAATGCGCGATAGATGGAGCCACGATACTATGAGTTGCTACTATGCTCCGAATACGGACATCGAAATACATGTATTGTATTGGTAAATTGTTCTGTTTAATGAACTGGCGTCTTTGGACCTTTGGACTAACATCCCGATTGCCACCTGAATTTCTGGAAGTAGCAACTGTACTTAGTAAACACGCTTTGGACCTATTATCTCAACAAAATGGCTTATGGTCTGCTGCACAGTCTGCACTGTAATTCCTGCTAGTTTTGGATCATTTAATACAATGTGGGGCAAGCAAGGATCCAGCAAACAACAACAGAATCTGCTCGATGTACCCATGATTGTGTCGGTACTGAAAGGTCATTATAAACGATGGTGCGCTAATAAACTAGGCCGCAAAGGTGGTGTGACTCACTAATGTAGTTTAATGCCACGTAAAATATTTTAGGTTTGATTTACAGGAATTACATCTGTCTATCTGTCTGTCTGTCTGTCTGTCTGTCTGTCTGTCTGTCTCTCTCTCTCTCTGTCTGTCTGTCTGTCTGTCTGTCTGTCTGTCTGTCTGTCTGTCTGTCTGTCTGTCTGTCTGTCTGTCTGTCTGTCTGTCCGTCCGTCCGGCCGGCCGTCCGTCTGTCCGTCCGTCCGGCCGTCCGTTGTGTCTGCCTGCCTGTCCCCTTTCTCTTTTTCTCTCTCTCTCTCTCTCTCGCCCTCTCCCCTATTTCTAGAAACACTTCAAGCAGTAAAGGAGCCAGAATTGCACAGACTTTGGTTAAAAAAAAAGTGGAACTATTCTGGGAGTCATGGCATGACGCGTAGCTCCAAACCTTCTGTAAAAATTCAATTGCGTGAAATTTCACAATAGCATGTACTCAAATAGGCCTGCTACATACATTGCACTCGTACACCTATAATTAATACATTACGTAAACTGCTCTTGTATGTCTATAAGCTGTAACAAGATTTGCACATACGGGGCGACATAATGCTAACAATGGTAATTTGTTACATCACATTGTCTTGCAAAGTGGCTTTGATTTTAATATATGCTTAACAATATTAGGCAGAACAGCTTGTTAAGCAGCTACTGCATTGGTTAATAAAAGGCAGGAATGCCCATTGATATTCTGTGCCAATATTTCCTAATTGCTAGCAAATTATTCGATGCAGCCTGCAACTAACAATCCAATCAGGCGCTGCAACACTAACGAAACCAATTTAAGTCCAATTTCATTGTCGCCAATATCGAGATTTGGCTGTTCGATACAAGCTTCCTTCTTATAGTGTAGATTGCATGTAAAACAAAAGCCAGTAAAATTGCGTCAAATATTGATCGGAAATAAAGAATCGATGAGCGTTTATTTCGGCAGGAAGTTTTTAGATATATCGTGCAAACAAGTGCTACAATTGGTGAAAAACAGTTTTCTTCGCAGCTTTCAATGTATTTCAACGAATGTGGGGCTAACATTCACAGCTGCTTTCAAATTACATTTTATTTCAAGCATATTGTTTCAAATTATGTAAACTAAATTTAAAATTTTTAGTTCATGCAGCCTCTAAGTCGAAGTCATAAAAATGATGTATGCACAACAGCACTATGCGAAACTGAAGTAGCATGCCGTATCAGGAAAAACTGTTAGGGCTGGTTGCATATTAGATTTTCATACGGCTAGACAAGAATCTTGTAAGACGTTGGAGTTCTAGACATTTCTTATACCATTGCCAACATCAAAATTAATGATGTTAGTTCGATATTTATTGGATCTTTTGTCACATTGTAAACATCGCTCTATCACTACCAAAGAAAATACAGCAGAAATTACAAAATCTGCGCTTATATATATATATATATATATATATAGTTTTTTGTAAACCATAAAGTTTTTTGTAAATAATACAGTCCACGTGAAATTATATTCTGTAAGAGAAATTCGTACAGAATAGTACAAACACATGTAAGTTTATCAAAGTATGCGAAGCGTGCTAAATAACATAATATATAACGCACTTTTGCAATTATCACATTAGCTGTAGACAGACAGTGAACAGTTTACTTAACAATACATGCGAAAATAAATAATGAAAAATTTCGACTCGAGCTGAGAAAAAAGGTAAAAAGAGCCATAATTATAGTGTTAGGAACTTTCAAACATTTTTAACACTTGATGAATTTCCAGCAAACCGATTTCAAGTGGAGTAGCCTAGGTTCTACATCAAAAATTAGCTCAGATATAGTACTGCGTGTTGGCGAATACAGTTCACTATACTAACACTTAGGAGGCATACGAAAAGCACATGGTTTTCGTCTTGAATGCCAAGTCCACACTCATGCGTCCTTCTCTCTCGTGGAATTCTCGACCATCTTCCTGTTTCTACTTTCAACCTGTGCGAAGACAATAATAAGCGAATGGTACTGATGCGGGCAAATTCAGCCACACCAGCGTCTCGTGATATATTTGGGGCTGCTTCAAATCTGGGTTACAACGCACATACTGGGTATATCTAGCAGACTGCTTATTTCTTACATAAGCCCGAATATCACTGAAATCTTGTTTAATTAAATTTAAATTGTCAATTACTAATAAGTTATTAATATACCTAGACATAGGTGTCCTAGCTTGACGACACAAATTGAGTGAAAAACCTAAATAAAGCATGTGAACATTTTTTATTCTAGCCCGACAGGATGGCATGTCTACTTCAGTAAGACGTATGCTTCAATAAGATTGTTATATACATTAATTACAACTTGTTTCAACCCGTAAAAGTTGAATTCCAATTTAAGTAAAAGTTAGTTGTACCTGCAAAAGCTTGAAAACCATTTTTTTATTTTTGCTCTCTTTCCTATTAAAACCAGTACTATAGGCGGGCAATGAATTTTCACTTACAAAAAAAACGATTGAGTTTTTTCAGCCTAGTTTGAGAAATTCTTTGTTAAAGTCTTTCAGATTATAGAAGTAATTAATGAGAAGCTCATAACTTGACATTATTTTTGCCATTCCCTCGATACAAGATGTCTTCTCTTAGCACAGATATCGGTTAATATTAAAAACGACTGTCTGTCTGTTCGCCCGTTCGTCTGTCCGCCTGTTTGCCTGCCTGCCTGACTGTCCCTGTCTGTCTGTCCGTCCGTCCGTTCATCTGTTCGTCCATCCGTCCGTCCGTCTGTCTGTCTGTTTGCTATCTGTCTGTCTGTCTGCCTGCCTGTCTGTCTGTTTGTTTCTCTCTCTCCTATTATTCTTTGTCTATCTACCTATTTCTTGTTTGCTCTTTTCCCATCTTTCTTTTAACATATGTCTGCATTTTTGTATTATTATTATTATTATTATTATTATTATTATTATTATTATTATTATTATTATTATTATTATTATTATTATTATTATTATTATTATTATTATTATTATTATTATTATTATTATTATTATTATTATTATTACTATTATTACTATTACTATTTCATTATTATTATTATCTGTCTGCATTTTTTATTTATTTGTTAACACGATTAACAATACAGTGGTGGTTCCCGGATGTGTGTTGAACGTGCGAAGTTTTTTTGAGATCATCATTTCACTTCAATAGAACAGCTATAAACTTCACAAAGAAGAAAGGGAACACGCGCGCACCACTCCGTTTGTGACTTAGTAATTATCGATCAAATTATGGGTATTTCGCAGTTAACTCGCCACTTTGTTTTCGCCTAGAATGCGCATGCGCAGTAAATGTGATATTCGCAGATGCCGCGGGAATGGTTATGACATTAATCCCAATTGTTGCCTCAGTCCTGTATGTTAAGCACAGGTGTACCAACCAAGGCCTGTATTTTTATGAAGACATAATTAATCGTTCAAGTACAAATAAAAAACAATTGGTGCGAAATGGGCGTTTAAAGAATGTAGATATTTCTGACTTTGTGCGAATTTTCGCGTCTAGGAAAGAAGTTGAAAATTAGTAGAAAGTCCGAAATATTAACACCAGGATCTCATTTTGCACCTCTAGAGCACCATATGTATGTTAACCGTTTAATTCTTAGATTTTGAGGGCATAGATGCCTCCGTATTTTTCGAGCAGCTAAATTTTTGAAATCTATAAATTGTTATTCGTAAAGCCAAATTGATTTCAGTGCTATTTGTTTTACATAAAAGCAAAGCAGTTCGACCGCGCGGATTGCATTTTTTGTGTTTTATCATGAGTAAAAATGCGGAAAGGAAAAAACGCTTCAGCGTACGAAATGTTGCGGAATAAAGCCGTACAAGTGAATATCGGACTGGACAATCCGGAGAGCGACGTACGCAATTCGCAAGATGCTGATTCCGGTTCCGGTTCCATGGACGCTATGCCAATGGATCCTAAAGAAGGTATGTATATATTTTGGCCTTTGCAATCAGGTCTTTACATTAGGTTTATTATGCATCAAGACGCTGACGGAGGTAGTAATTGTGTAATTATATGGAGCCGTGATTATGGTCAATTCGGTTTTACGAATGGATATTAGACAGTTTCAAGAATTTTATCATTTCAAAAATTCCAAACATCGTTTGGCATGTTTATTACACCCAAGAACTTGGCAAAATATATCGAAAACAAATTGACGATAAGCTAGTTTAAAAGAAAGGTAAAAAGGCCAAAAGATTCCTCAAAATTGCGATTATTTTTGCCACTTCATTTGGCAAAGAAATGTTTTTTCACAAACTTACAGAATTTGAACGCTTACATATTCTAAAGAATGGAGCCATTTAGATACAATTTTTACAATGGCAACCATAAAAGCTATTTTTAAAGTGGCCGCCACGTTTTGCGCGCCTTTGCTCAAATTTGAAATGGTCGCATTAATTAGCGCTTGACCATTCCTGAAAACTATGACATATAGTCTGATAGACTGTGTGATCTAATTGTTGCTAAACTTGTAATAAACCGACCCCTTGTTCAAACCCATGTTCCACCCCACTTTTACATTTTTCCTGTGTGTCAACTTTGATTTAGAAAAAAAAATGCAGTCACAGTTATTTCCACCATTAACTAATTATCAGGAAAATTATGATTTAATAATTAATTAAAGGCTAAAAACGTCTGGTTACTCTATATTAAATAAATTATTTGAATGGTAGTGTGGCTACCGCCTATGGTAGTCTGTCTAAGAAGCACGACTTTCAAGCAGATTTTCTGTACAAATGAACGTGGTATAATTTTAAATGCTCTTAATTTCTAAATCAACATGTTATATGATAAATAATCAAAAGTTTTCCATATAAAAATTAGTGAAATTAAAATTGCCGTAACTGAAATCTAACTGCTAAAAATAAAGATTAAATTAGCTACACTTTGACATTTTAACTTCAATTTTCGTCTCGGTTCGTTACACAATCATCAGCTCTACGTATCATTAGCTTTGCACATTTCAATTAGGTTTTGCTTAACTCTAATGTGAAACTACGGCTGCATCATGCAGGTTTAGTTTTTCTTTTGCTCTTACTTCCAAAATGCCTTGCAAGACATTAATAAACGCTGACTACTGAGGCTGGCTTCCCAACCCTTTTATGCCAGAATCTGATCACTAAGTTACGAAGTCAGACACGTAAAACTGTCTGTAGTCACACAGTAAAAGTTTACAAATGGATTATCAGCCTGGGAATTTGATTGCGTAGCTTTGACAATGAAGCTTACTTTAAAACTAATAAAATATTAGTATGAAAACCATTATAATCTGTTATTAAAATAGAAAGAAAATTATCAAGCAAATAAAAGTTGGTAATTATCAGTCGAGTTTGTGATGAATAACACAATAGTGCTTAATTAACACTATACACTTAACACTTAACCATAACACTTTCTAGGAAAAATGCCTCCTATATGATAAAACGTTTGTTTCATTTAGACTACAAATTTGCCGATATTAACAGTTACTGAATAGCATTAATTAAGGAATGGTTAAAAAAATTAAGTTTTTTGCAGCTGACAATTATTAATAGTCGTATGTAAGCAGTCAGAATTCTAACATTTTTGTTAACGTTTGGCTATAGACTAAGTGGGTATTTCATTTGACTAGTGAGCTCAAAAAGTTTTCAATGTTCATAAAATTCATTAATATTTATAATAAATAATATTAATAATACTAAAATTATAATAAGTTCCAAAGAAAACTTCGCAAAAATGTAGATTAACATTAGATTTTATATAGACGTAATTAACTGTAAAGACAAGCGACGTGCCTTTCCAGTTTAAAATTGCCATTATACCAGGTGGTGCAAAAAAACCGTGCTGAAGTTTTGATCACGTTGTTATAAGTAGAGAATAATGAAATGGCTTGAAAATTACTACACTTGATGTTAAATGCACTTGTGCACACCCCACATTTTAGGTCATTCCCTTTAATTTTTCTGAAGTCTTAAAACAACAAGTCAAAAATTGAACGAATGCCGGAAAAAATTGTCACTGTCGTTAAAATTTACAGCAGGTGTTTTATCTGTCCACTATTTTCACTGTAAACTAGACGAAGGCGTCTCTTCCAACAACTGACACAGTTTCTTACTTCTTTAAAGGGTATTTCGTCTCAGCGCTCAACAATTTTTACCTTTAGTAGCTTAGTGCGACCATTATGCACTTTCAATTTTCTCGTTGTACGCAATTCCATATACCGTAGTTCACAGGATTGTGTTCTATCTTTTGACAACAAATCTTTAACAGTTCTGTATTTTCTTGGTCAAGTCCGCAATCTAAACTCGTTGATTTCTTTATTGTTTTGTTGCCATGTACCGAGTGCATCGACGTGGCATTAGCTTACATTGTTCCGGCAATTAATTTTTTAACATGCAAAAACTTTTCAGTCATAACTTAGAAACTACTAAAACTATAAACTTGTAACTTTCACAGCTAAAAGCAAATGTACCGTAATATCAAGCTGAGAAATTTCAACTTTGCAAGGTACTTGCTTCTAATATTGTTGTACTCTAAACCGATAGAACTTGCAATAAACTTTCTGCATTGAACCCGGAGAGTGTGTTTTTCAAGTGTTTCGCTTTATCTTCATCCTTGTCTGCTCCACGAAGAACAACAGAGATCTCTCTAGGATGCTTATAGAAATCACCATGACGCTGAAATTTGATCTAGAGGGTCTGTAATCGTTCGATGTGTACTTGCTTCCAGGTTTCCACATATGGAAGGATTCTTGGAAGGTTTTAATCTTTAATACTAGTAAAGCAAATATTGTGGGTGTTATAAAAAAAGAATGATTACCTTTCCTTTATTAGTATTTTCGATAATGAATGCCAAAACTATTAAAATCTTGTGAATTAATCTTACCCTGTAACAACTTAAATGTGTCATAAATTTAATAAGAAAATTCTTCCTACAGATTTTTCTTGCATAACTGTGTTATTGTAAAAATGAATGTTGTTGAGTCTGATCTAATGTAATCTGAACTTTTCAATGAGCTTCGCAATCGATAACTCCTCAAAGAACTCTTAACAAAACACCTTCAAGAATCCGTCTTTGCTTTAATCCTTGCTTGGAATTGTTCAATCAGTTATTCGTTTGAATGTGTTAGCACTGGGTAATTGCGCTCACAGTTGCGTGAACTCGTCAGCTCGCCAATGCAAACATGGGAATGCTTGCACAAAATGAACAGCGCTTGCGTACGACAGTGTAAGTATACATTTGCGTACGACAATAAAAAGCACGACAATAAAAAATAGAAACGCCATTTTCAATTTAAAATCTTATAATGTTACAAAAACAGTTGTATTAAGAATTGCCAATTACCAGTAGTTCAAAACAAAAACAGTAACAAGCTCTGATCAGCACACTAAAAGCAGTAATGGCTTAAGACACCCATAGAGCTACACCACAACCACTGGTCTAAAACCTATATACACCGAAGTGATTCAAACGATTTTCAACCAAAAAAAGTTAGACGAATTCAGTAATTTTGCTCCTCGAAGGAGATGAGAAAATCTAGTGACTGTAGAACTGCTGCCCTCATTCAATAAAAGCTGGAACAGATAACTATGAATCCAGCAAGTTATAACAATTCCTCAGTCGTGCATACGCATGTACAACTGAAAGGTATGATTGTCCCAAAACTCATTTTTTAGTTTGCCGGACTGCAAGATTACACAAGTACCAAACACACAAACTCATCTATATAACTAAGAATTAATAGTTAAGACAAGCATAATTAACATTCTGTCCTGATGATTCTTTTGAGAAAGATGATGCCAATGGGAATTCTCATGAAACTCCCATCACCTATTCTGCTAGAAGGTCACCCAAAGTCTACACTGGTGAATTACGTGAGCAGGTCATACTTGTGAAACAATTCCTTAGCATAAGATAGTAAGAGGAAATAGTTACAAAGTGTATTGGACTGCAAACTTTAAGCAATATTATACCTGCTTAATAAATGGATAAGTGTTTTTCGTCTGGTTCTATACTGTTACGTGTTATTTCTCATGTCAACGGACGATATATTGCTCGAACGTGTCAGAGACGCTTTTCACGAATTTAGTATTTCACAGTGATAACAAGTAAGTTCCAGTTCTACCATAACGTTCAATAATAGTAAGATGCTGTGTAGCACAACGGTTTACAATGCGCCAAACTGCACAACAAAATAAGAAAGAATTGGAACCACTAACGTTGAAGATTTCTTACTTTTTAATTCACACATTTTCCACAGTTTGCATGATGTGTATCTATGTAATCTTAGCCCAAGTAATTGATATTTGATGGAAATCATCATCGCGTGCAGGAGAATTAAACACACTGCAAATTTAATCTATCAGATACACGATATACGAAGATTATAATTTTAAATTCAAACAAAAAGTACAATTCAGATTTCTCGCAGCATCCAGCATTGCGTGTCTGAATGCTGATTTTGCGCGTGCGACGTGTGACGTTTTCTAGAAAAACAGCAAAAACGAGACAAAATCTGGAAGGCCTGCGAAAGAAATGAAACAGAAAATAATCAAGAAACCCTGAAATATGCTGCGTGCATGTTGCTGATTTGAGTTCAGAGTGAACCTTTACGGCTTGGCATGTAATACACAGAAGCCCAAACGTTTACGTACATACTGCAGTCTGTATACCCTTAAATAAAGCTTTTGATACACCAGATTGTCCAGTGTCTACCGTTCACAGGGTAGTTAAGTTAACAACTATTCGTCTAGCGTCTAATCTCTGTTTTCTTAGAAAAACAAAATGTACGATAACAAATTTATTTTTAAATGCTTTTTACGTTATTTATTCGTGTAGTAATTGGCAGGCCCAGTCACCATTGGCCACGTGAGGAACAGGTGGACGCCAAACGCCCAAAAAACAGGAAAAACTTCCAGCGTCTGGCTTTAAGTTTCAGCAGTCAAAATCTTTGGTTTCATCACCCATTGACAATATATACGTGATTTCTCACTTCCAGTTCCAGACACTGGATACTAGACGCTTTGGTGTATCATATGCTTTAAGTGGTTGTTGTTTGGCACAAATTGGTTTTTCACTATTTTTAAATTACATTTAGATAGATCAGTGAGGTGGAAGAAAACAAAAAGAATTGATTTCTGTGACGCCGTGTAATAATTAAGTCAGGACGTTAGGAAATCAGAGTACTATGTTCAGGGTTCTCGAGCGTTTTCGTCACTTCTCGAAATTTACAGGATAATCATTTATTTGTGTAGGCTACGCGAATCCATGTCACTGGTGAAACACTTGTGCAAATTGTTTAATCAGAACCAAAATGGAACTAAGAACTAATATTTAGATTTTGAATCTAATCAGTAAAACGACAATAGCAAAATTAATTTGATACCTAATTCCCTCAAAAGTAACGTTGGCCGGCTACGCTTCTGTCTCTCGTCAGGCTTTTCGATCTAGTAACCACGCATTCCAGTCTCTAACCATGCTACATCAGCTGTTCATCTTCAATAGACAGCCACGTCCTCGCCAGCAACTCTTTGCCAATGGTCACCAATCCAGCCTCCGAAGCTGCTCCAGCAATCCAGCGGTTAAACTCGTACCTGGCTGCCTCAGACTCCACGTAATAAAGCCAGATTTCATCCTTTTGCAGAGTGACAAACAGAACCTTCAGTTCAGACGAACAGACAGACCATTAGTCCAGGTAGAACTTCAATCATGTGGTGCTCGACTGGCCTTCCACTACTACCCAGGAAGAATATGAGTCCCTGCTTTGCAGGTAGAAATATGGTTACTAAGCACTTGTTTCTAAGAATGTCAAACCAGTGCCGTCACAGCAAACAACGAATAAACAAAACCAGACAAAACCATTGTCTTTGTCATAAATCATCTCACTGCATACGAGTGCCATTAAAGACAGGTTCACACCAAACTTGGTGTTCAGCCATATAAAATAACCTCAGGATGTGGACTAACCAGCAAAACTCCACTACCCTGTAACTTTGACAGTCAGAACATATCTAATGTAAAACACAAACTCTGTAGTAAGATCCCAAAACAGGTTGAAGCCAATTGGTATTCGAATTTTCAGGTAACCTAATTACAGGTAAGCAGAGAAATGAGCGTCCAGAGACATCTAGTGTCAAAATCTCACAAAACACACAATATTCTATAAGTTTAAATAAACAGTGCAATAAATCAATAAGGTACTTAGATAATTAATTATGCACACATAACATCATACGACAGATATGTCAAAATAGGTGTTGCGACAATGATGGCTGGTATAACCGATCATCACAATTTCCAAAACTGTTGCTCACAGTTAATAATTTTATTTAAATTTATACAATATCGTGAGGAGTCAAAAGGAGTCACATGACTCGTGTTTATTGTTCAAATCCCATCTTTAAAATACACTATTATTATTATTATTATTATTATTATTATTATTATTATTATTATTATTATTATTATTATTATTATTATTATTATTATTACTGTTTTTACTATTACTATTACTATTACTGTTACTGTTACTGTTACTGTTACTATTGCTATTGCTATTGCTATTGCTATTGCTATTGCTATTGCTATTGCTATTGCTATTGCTATTGCTATTACTATTACTATTACTATTACTATTACTATTACTATTACTATTACTATTACTATTACTATTA
>JAQGDQ010000902.1:0-25000 GCA_030141605.1 Tubiluchus corallicola
TCTATAGGCAAAATTGGTGATAGTTTGTTAAAAGAATAGTGTGCAAAACTTGTGCCTAAATTGTTCTGACTGCACAATATTTCGAATGTTTTAACAACAAGGAGCGAAAGTAAAGCGGATAGTTGACTTATTTGAATTAAAACTTTAAGGTTCGATTTGAATTCAAATAAAAAAAATGCATTTGAATAGAGCTCAAAAGATCGATGATCACCGCAAACGCTCGATGTAAAATAACAAAACGTTTTTAAGTGACAAATTATTTTTGTCAGGTTTTAGAATTTTATTGTAATTATTCCAACACCTATTAGCACTGATAAGAAATAGTTCTCTTAGAAAACGATCGATGGTGCAAAATTACTTCCTTATTAGCACAACAGGGGGAGTTGAAATTTCTAAACTAACACGGTGACCAGCCTTGAGATTTTTTTATACAGTTCTGAATACTGCAAACTGGCATGTAGTACGCATTTAAAGTGGATAACAATGACATGACTGAAATCTTGCTAACTATCAATGATAGTCCTCAAATATGAGACAATAGCCAATAGAAGTAGCAGCACAATGCCAAAACACTCACTGACCAGGATGAGTGTTTCTTAACTTCGATTGTGGAGTTCACATCATAACAATCAAACTATGATGAGATAAGGAAGTCCAACACGTTTTACTAACATAAGTTTCTAGTAGATTCTTCTTGCATGTCAACCGAGCCTGTAGTAAACCTAGCTTTGCTGACAAAGCAATCTCTAGAGTTTGCTGGCTTAACCATTGTGCCGCAGATTAAAAAAGCAGTATGCCGTCATGCAAATATCAAGTCTCGTCAGTCTCGAGGAAAAGCTTTGTAGTTGTACATTTATACTGTGTGGCAGTCTGTTAGCAATTAGCTTTCATACACTTATCAAGACTTATCACCCACAAGTCACAACTCTACAGTTATTTAAATTGTGCCAGAGATATGAGATACTAACAGTCTTTTAAACATCAGAACTTTTTTACCTGTAAAATATCACCTGAAGCTTTATTTAGAGGAAGCGGATCCACTTGATAGATTGTATGCTTTCTTTTACACTGAAAATTGGTAAAAGTTTATCATTTAATCACTTTCAGTAACGCCACATTGCATTAAAATGCCAATTTACTAGGCTAGTTTCATCGCTGTTGTTGTGTTTTGTTTCACATTTTACGGTAGGCCACCACATGTTTTTATAGCGCAGAATGCTAAAGATTTCGGGCATTGTCCTAGCTTTTGTTAAAGTTTTAAAATCAACCATTTTCATTGAGCCAAATGCTGAATAAAGTTGCACTTTTATTAAATCAATCAATTCATTTAAGATGAATAACACCCAGTACTTGACAATTATATTAAGAGGTGCAGTAAGAACTAAAGTCTATAAATAACGCCTTACATAAATAGTAAATACAGCAGACCAAACAGACTTAGAATTAAATTTGTAAATTCAACTAAAAAGTTCAACATTAATTACAAATAAAATAAAATGCTTTTAATGAAAATCACTTCAGAAAGGACTTTATGACAACGTAAGCGGTGTCAATCCTTAAATGGAAATTATGCTACGGAAACAGAGAAATCAAACGGTCATTTGTGATGATTTTAATAGCTGTAGCTGCAGGTATGCCACTTTATACAATTGTACAATTTTTATGTAACTGTGATGTCATGTGATGTGATGGTATCAGTATACCATATCTTAACATTTGTTTATGAAAATAACATTGCACACAGCCGGTTTATGAAGTATTTAACGGGTTATGTAATATTTAGTGTATAGCTTTGCCAATGTACATTGTATGTATTTGTGCAAATAAAACTGAATTGAATTGAATTATAATGGATGAGCAAAATGTTTTTGAAAAAACAGCTTTTTTACTACTGCTAAAATTCAGTAAAGGATAGTTCTTGTAACAGCTAATAAACTTTTTTTGCACTTTCGTCAATTTTACATGACAATTACAAGTATGTAAAATTTATCTTATAATGAGTACCATAAATACAGCACATCATATTAAGCAATTTTTGGATAAGAATACAAAAAATACATAATACATAATACAAAATAAGTTGAATTGAATTCTGTAGTGTTCATTCATTATGATCATTCCATCTGAAACACTAAATGTTTTCTTTATCATACGATACACTTCAAATTCTCAGATTATTTTCATTACTTTTCTTTCTTTCACAGTGCGGGACAATCTAACAAGCCCTGCTTTTTGACAGCCCGCAATACATTTACATTTATATATACATAAACAGTGTGTGAGGCTTTTCTTGTGCAGAAACAAACTTATTTGTATTATGTTCATTGTAGGCCCTTTCACCATATACTGTACATGAAACTATTGTAAATGTGTAATGTGAAATAAATGACTTATGACTTAAGTATAAATACTAATGCAGCTATCGCCCTCATACATCGCTTGTGATCATGCCCACTAGCAACTTTTTCCCAAATATTTTCAAACAAATACGTATGAATCATGCAGTTAGAGTGACTCAAGCCTATACCTTGTATTTGTCCCATTTCCACCATACTCTGTCTCCAGCACATATACTGATTGACATGGGTGAAAATGTACGATCCAACACTTCTATCATGTGATCCCTATAATACATACAAACTTACTAACCAGAAAGACAGAATATACAAAAGAAAAATTACATAAACTTCCTTTGCTCTTAACTATTAGTATTTAAAATCAATTCGGCGACTTAATTCTCGAAATATTTACATTCACAAAAGTCCAGCGAAGTGGAAAAAAATTACAGCATTTTACAGCCAAGCATCTCATCTAATTAAACTCCAAAAAAGCACAAACTTATTTTGTTTTATTTTAATTAACATCATTTATAAAATACATTTTTTATAAAAGAAAATGGCAGCAGGCACATAGCACTTATGTTAGCCATATGATACAATATAAAGTAATTTGCAATCAATTTACAATCACAATTATACAACAAATACATAGGCAGTAAAAGTTTTATCATTAAATGAGTGAAAAAGCTTAAAAACCTAAAAACCTTAATAGAAACTTAAAACGAAGAGACACTACATACTTATGCAAACATTTGGGAGATATTTGAGTGAACGTTTTCTCTCCGTTAATGTAAGACTTGTCAAAAGTAACTGAATGGTTTACATTGAAACATGGGTATCAAATACTAGTCAGCTAAGCTGTTTCACTACTATCACATCATGCTTACTTTATGAAAATACTCACCGAAAATACGCATTTTTGGCAAAAATTTGTGCAACAAAAATATTTCCAAACCTTCCCCCACTGGTGTTAAATTCTTAAATAAAGAATTCTTAAAGCAAAAGGCACCCACTTAAGCATGTGTTTCCTTGAGGGTGTGCTGGCTGTTATTTTTCGCCTCTTTCACAGAAGCATCATAGTTTAGTTACTAACTAAAGCAAGGCGATTTATAAGTCCCTCATTAATTTCATTTTTAATTTTTGTTTTAGCCGATCTGCCTTTCTTTTCAGTCTTACTTTGTTATTACGAATTTTTGAATCCTATATTTGCAGCGTTTTTCCTGCTACCATACTGATTCTAGAACAAAGTTTAAGAAAAAGCTGCAATAGCAATATTCAGACAACAGCAAGTGTAAACTAACCTCACTGCGGTAGACTTATGAAGTCTTTTATGTCACTAAAATTCTCACGAACTGAGAACTTCAGGCCCGCCAACCATTCGATGCAAAAATGAACCAAGGTATCAACTCACCTCTGGCAGGGGTCCTGCATGTGGGCTGATTGTGCCCAGAACATTTTTGGTTTTTTTGGCTATTAAAATAAAATTTTAAAAAAATTAGGGCAAAACATAAAAATAATTAATGTATTTTTTTGGTGCTACTGGGCTTTCTTATACTGTTATATCAGTTTATATATATATATATATAAATGTGTTTTTATAAATATGAAAAAAAGCTCAATAACACGCAATAAGTGCTTAGTTTTCAATAATCATAATATGCTTTATTGTAATACACATTGTGAGACTCATGAACACTGCTGTATTATTGAGAGTGATGGCAAAAGAAGCCAGGTGATTTGCAAACTTGCCTGTGAAGTTGCAGAATGCATTAGAACTGTAATTTGATACATGTGCACATGTGAAAAACGTAAAATGTATTTGACACATGCCTATTGCATCAGAGTTGGCAGGTCTGAAACTCAGTCAACAAATTGTCACTTAAATCCTATCGTAGTTGCTTTTAACTTTTCAAAAATAATGAGGGACCTATGAGACACTCGATATAAAAGTCTGTAACAAAATGTCACCTTTGACCATCATGAACCTCAACAACACAGATGTGATTCTTGCCTATGCAGTCGCCCTCGGTCTGGAAGTAATATATTCCAGCAACCCTACAAAAGCAAAATAGGAAATACACATAATAACTGCATGATCAGTAACTATACACAAACAGACCCTGTGACCCCTGTGTCAGTAAGGCCTCAGTTGTATAGAAGAGTCGCTCAAAGATACCAAAGCAATGCATAACTACATTTAACATGCACTTTGCCAGCATGACATCACATTGTGACATTTTTATGTCTGATTGTAACACTCTTAAGTCTGATTATGACAATCTTATACCTGATTGTGACATCTTATGTCTGATCATGGCAATCCTATGTTTGATTGTGACAATCTTGTGTCTGATTGTGACAATATTTTGTCCAATTGTGACAATCTTATGTCTGATTGTGCCAATTTTATGTCTGATTTTGACACTCTTATGTTTGATAACGACAATCTGATTGTGACAATCTTATGTCTGATTGAGACACTCTTATGTTTGATAATGACAATCTGATTGTGATAATCTTATGTCTGATTATGACAATCTTATGTTTGAATGTGACAATCTTGTGTGTGATTGTGACAATCTTATGTCTAATTGTGACAATCGTATGTCTGACTGTGATAATATTATGTCTGATTGCTTAGACTGCATCACTTTCATCAGGTAAGAGCTCATTTATTAGTAAATGACAAGGGAACAAAGCATGTCTACAGTGAACAAGGACGAAGCGGCCACAACATTTGACGATGTTAGCCTTACCAGAGCAGTTTAAAGAAAATTGAACAGAATTGTTAGGCCAGCTGTAAGAAATAAACTTTGGACTGCCTCTACTACTAGATACAGTAACCAAGCAGTCTAAGGCACAAGGCTCTCAATGTAAGCAGATGGTCCGTGGTTCAATTACATATCCCAACCTTTCCACACTTCCTACTTTTCAAGTTTGGTGTCAAATTTTATTTAATTGTGAATTTGTATCATCACTTGCTTCGCCAAATTTGAAAATTTCCTCATTCCTGTCTGTACAAGCTAGAGGCTAGATAGGATCACTTCGTCACACTTTTCAGTAATAATTAAAGGGCAAAACACATTTACTGTGAATGAGAAAGAGGAGTCGCTGGAACTTACATGATATTAGTCGTACAAAAGACAGAAAATTTAACCGAAATTCAACTTGTACAATAAATGTTTGTTATCCGATGCGAAAAAAGTTGACAGTAATAATAACAATACTGCAAAATGTTTGTAACAGAATTTGCAGATATTCGAGAAAGTGAGATTGCTAATGTGATCAAAACTTGGTCATCTGCGCATGTTCTTTTTCCAAGTAGTTAGGGTAAATGAATATTTAATACAAATCTCATATTACTGCTTTCAGCCTCAATTGCTCAAAGACTATAAACCTATCAAAAGGTCACCTGACAATAGGGATTAATCACATCCCGGGGGTACAGTAAAGTTACTTATCACACTCCCACTGATGACTGTAACCACAGTAACCACCTGCGTCCTCATACAAAACAAGAGGTTTATGCAACTAACGAATGATTCTCAGGTGAAATAGTCGATTTGTCTCAGTTTAACTATGAAATGTTTTAATATCAGGAGCATTAAATCCCAATACACGTATCCAAAAAACGGGATGGTTTTCCTTTTCTCACTAAGATTCCTACAAAAACTGCATGTTGTGCCCTAATTATGCAAAAACTGACACTAATGAAAATATCTGATGAGTCCATTCAAAAACAATATAATACGACTTTAACAACGTCTTCTTTCAGTGTGCAAAAACTACAACAATTAAAACTGCCCACTGGCTCAATTGAAATATATTTGCCATAGTGAAATGGTGATCATGGTGTGTATTTAATGATCAAAGTTAACCAATACTGAATCTAGTCAGTAAATGGATGGATAAACTCATTCTAGATGGTTTTGTTCATCATACTGAATTTGGTTATTTTTCGCATTGAAGGAAGGTGTTTGTTGAGTATGAGTAATTGACACAACTTTGCTGCATCTTGGAGAATTAGCCTTAATAACTGTCATGCTCTGGTCTTGGCACATTAATTCTCGTTAAGTAGACCATGCTGTTGAATGTTGAATTTCAGTGTGTTGTGAAACTCATATAAACAAGCATTTCTTCTGGGTTTCACAATCTTGTACTGCTAGATTTGGATATATGCTGTGATAATAGGAGGGTGTGTTTATAGCAAAATGACTGTGGTGGAACCATATTTCCTGAATTTCTTTTACAACCACAAGTAAGTAATCTTTACAAAATGGCGTTAAATCGTCATAATTGTCATCGTTTAATCTACAATGAGTACATTACAATTAATGATTGTTCTTAAATGCAAGCTTAGATCGACCTGCTACGCAACGTAACTCGCTTCAACTGACAGGAAACTATCATAGACGTATTCTCAGGTCAACATGCGAATGATTTCCAGCAACTAGGATGATTCGAGTTCTCACGAGTTACAACACTGCTTGAGTGAACGTATGCGAATGAAAAAAATCTCTGATTAGACCACAATTATCGTTGGAGCCGAGTGATTTTGCATTGAATTGCTTCGTTCGCAAGCTTGCTTATGTCGACTGGATATAGCGGTGTACCGTGTGTCGCCAGTTGGGTTGCGTCACCAGGTCAACTTAAGCCTGCCTTTATGCAACTTACGGAAATTCTCTGAGGAAATACCCAGACTGTACGGCAAGACTGGCACTCCTGAAACAAAACACAGAAAGGAAACAGAATTGTTAAACTCATGTCATAATTTTATCGAAATAAGTTCTTAAGAAGGTACTCTCATTTATATAAATTACTTGAGACTTTAAATATTTTACGAATAAATGTTTAATACTACAACTAACTTGTATGTTTCCCCCTATCTGGTTGTCTGTCTTTCCCAATTTAAACAAACTTTGAAGGAATTTAACTTAGACAAATGTTAAGAAAAGCGTATCAGTACAAAATATAAAAGAACAAAAACTGTATTAAAAAACTGTCAATTGTAAATACGAAAAATAAACAGGGAAATGTTAATAAACAACACTTGCATTCAAGTTGTGAGCAAATAATGTTGCAACTGTTACAGAGCAAAATGCAACTCCATCACAAAAATATAGATAATGATAATTTTTTAAATTCTTAATCTTAAAGAGAACTAAAAGGAGATTTTTACGTATATGTCCCAAATATGTACACATATTTATTTTAATGTAATTTACAATGTATTTTAATGTCCCATAAAATTTTCCCTACAAAATTACATTACTTAGGATTGCGCTTACCAGTTTGAAAGACTTATGTAATTAGAAAAGAAAATTCTTAACAATTAAAAAATATTCACACAACCTGGTAAAATGAGACAGTATCATTATCCCAGTGTGCACCACTTAATAGCCAAAAAACACATTATTGATCTTACTGACAATATAAAGTAATTTAAGCTTTTGCTTAATTAATAAAATGTGAGTTAAGAATGCTCTGATTATTACTTCAAACTTTAAACAATGTTGTTTAAATTTTTCTCAAGTGACTTACAGTAAAATAGCTGCACCTAGCTGTCATCACAGTACTTTAAATTTTCAAGTTTTTACAGCGTTACTGCCAATGCAAGCACTTTATGCAATATAACAGCATGGAAGTGATGCATATAAAATTTCAAGACAAATTTTTTTAAGCTTATTTACAAAGATCTTTTTCATTTGGTTAAGTGCAGCAAGGAATGACATCAATATGTCAAATCTCCCACAATAAACAACAATTTTTTAAATTTTTAATTAAAAAATAAAAAAGTTTCATCTACTTCGCACTAGCAGTGACACAGATCTGATCATGCAGCAATATGTGTTAATTTTTAATAAAAACTGTTATAAATTTGTTATTATTCAACGAAATGATAACAAACTTGTAAATTTAAAGTACCGTGATCACAGCTACGTGCAGCTATTTTAATGTAAGTCACTTGAAAAAAATTTAAATAACATTATTTAAAGTTTAGGAGTAATAATTAGAGCATTCATAACTCACATTTCACTAACTAAGCAACAGTTTAAATTACTTTATATTGTCACTGAGATCAGTAACCTGTTTTTTGGCTATTAAGTCGTGCACACTGGGATAATGACTGTCCCATTTTACCAGGTTGTGTGAATATTTTTTAATTGTTAAGAATTTTCTTTTCTAATTACATAAGTTATTAGGTATAAAAATGAAGAAAATACATTGATATTTGATGAGAAATTGTCTAGCCACACAACAGATTACAAAATTACACACTTAATAGCACAAACAAGCAATTACTCATACTTAATACTTAATAACTCACTCCCACCCAGGAATTAGTCAATTGACTGCTTACGTACAAGAGCCACACAACACTAGGCATTCACATCATAAATACCAATTAAGGATTTGTCAATATTCATACTTAATGTGACGTCTGGATTGTAGGTTAAACAATACAGCGTAGGCCATTAATGTACGCTTAAGCTAGCTAGCATATATTGTCCTTACAGCAAAGCCATCAACCGGGCATTTGAGTTTGCTTATTATTGCTGCCCATTAAGGGAAGACAATAGTAGCACATGAGGTTGAGCTAAAATTGCGGTCAAAAAATGATCAATAAGGGAAGACAATAGTAGCACATGTGGTTGAGCTAAACTTGCGGTCAAAAAATGATCAATAAGGGAAGACAATAGTAGCACATGTGGTTGAGCTAAAATTGCGGTCAAAAAATGATTAATAAAAACACTGGTCTTTACTGATGGGTGATTAATAGATTAATCAAATTAATTCTGATTGCAACCAGGTATAAGTGGATATAATCAGTGATTGAACAGTAGTTCAATTAATTGAGAGTGAAATATACGTGTTACACACTGAGTAAAAGAAGCAGGGTTTTAGCACAAACAAGCAGAAACTTGCATTTTTTCTTCATTTTTCTCGCCTTACACAATGCACACAATTGCAAACTACAGTGTTGCAAACCGGGGTTTCAAATTCGTTGGCATGTGATGCGCATAATGACATAGTAAACGATGAGTTTAGTGAATGTGCTTGTCTATAAAAATAGCTCGTGAGTATGAAAATGGCAGACAACGACAAAAGCCATAAACAAGTTTATAGGCTCTATTTCAGTGAGCACTAAAACACTAATAATTATCGCAAAAGATTAATTGTGATATTGAATTACAAGAACAAGATTATAATCGAATTACAAAATTTCTAATTTGCTCATCACTACTGACTTGGTATGCAAATAAATTAAACTAAAGAGGCATGTCATCTCACAACTCCTTACATAAACTTAGGTGACCATCAGTACATTGCATGGTCATTATTCTTTTCTGTACAATACAGCACATATTACCAGGCTGCATGATAATTACTTATTAGAATCATGACAACCTCACGGGTTCTTTCTGTTTTCTCAAATGATCTAAAAAATAATGACATTTTATAGCAAATGTATGAGTTCGTGTACCAGACCCAGTTTATAACACAAATAATACTAAACAAGCAAAAGTAACTCTTTCAATGTGAAATTGTGTAAAATTCCCCTAGTACTTAGTCTTAATCACTAATTTTATATACTTTGCCTTAATCACTAATTTTATATATGCTTATAACTATTTGTGCAGATCACTTAGATATGTTCTACAAATATCTGCTTGTATGTACTTTAAATTACTATATAAGTATGAAAAATTACATTCAACAATATAAGTATTGACACCAAAAAATTAATTTCTTGGCACATGCTCATTTTAACTCATTCTAACGAGTAAAGTGGGCAAAAATGAAAAACTTTGAGGAAATGAGTGACACAAATCTTTGCATTCCAGACTAGTTATTTAGATCATTTCACAAAGCAGATGGAAGCTATTACAATATCATGATTAGGCTAAACAACAAAGAACAATTATAACTTATATACAATAAGTAACTACAAGTACCTTTGTGAAATTCCCAAATACATAGCCCACATTCCTAGAAAGGGAAGATCTATATAATTTGTTGTCATACATAGCTATAACATAACTTTTTTAATCATATATGCAGGGAGTGTACAATTTTTTTTGCCTTAGGATTACTGTGCTTTTTGAGTACAGATTTTACCTATACCTGTCATGCTTGTATATATGTTCAACCCTTGCTATGTACTTAATTTATTGTAACTCTTGTGTTTTTTACTAACTCTGTTCACTCAGTGTCTTTATCTTAATTATATTGTCTTTGAGTGAAATGTACTACATATGTATGAAATAAATGGATATATGTAAATAAATTTATGGATAATAAGTACATATAAAACAACTCACCCTGTAGGCAGAGTTCCTTGCTTAGTGAAACTCTTGTGTCGACTGCAGTATTTCAGCTCTATGATTGAATGTGGGAACTCGCACTCATTCCAGTACCACTTCACCTTGTCACCTCTCATTATTTTTACCTTATTTGGTTTAAACCCATCATCATCCACCTATAATCAGTTCAAAATATCAAGATCGGCAATGTCAGTTCAAAACAATGTGCCTGATAATGCAAAACAATGGGCTGTAGCAGTGAAATTATTTAGAATATTTTTGCGTAACCTTTGAACTCCAACCAATTACTTATAGACAATGGAAAGACTTACTCATTCATTCGAAACAATAAATGACAGGGGAAACAATGGAGAGTGAGGAGTGACAACACTCAATTTATATAGATTATAATTCTAAGGCACCAGCTGTATGACAAAATCATATATACAAAATGGATTTATACAAAATGCTTTGAATTTCTTCTTCACCAGGATTTGAACACACAACCTCATGCCATTTCCAATCAGCCGAACTAGAGGTAACATATAATCTAATAATAATAATCGTTATCTAAGTCGTTATCCAGGAGCAACGAAACAAAAATCAATAATTTAGATGCATGTTACAGACTTTTTAATATAATTACCATTGCGAAAACCCATTTAGTTTCACCCCCCCCCCCCCCGTCGCATTGCAATGGTTTGATCAATTACAAAACCATTGCATATCAGACATAAAGCTACTGATATGGAACAGCCGTGTCGATTCAGCAGCTAAATAGACAGGTGTTTTTGCGGTCACAGCACCTGTTCCATAAGCGAAGGCAACATGAAATACACAGGACAAGTTTCCTGGCGAGTTATTTCTACAAATCTGTACCTGTTTTTATAAAGTTTTCACGATGCTGGCATTGAACCTGTACCGCTAAGCATCCAAAATATGAGGGAACAAAGTGACTAGGCGAGCGACCAATCAGAACCACCAGTGGTGAGAACCCAGCATCATTGCAATATTATTTTAAATCGTAGTTTAGTTTGAACTCCATCATTCACCAAAAAGATCAGAATAACATACCAATTCACAATAATGACAAATCCTCCGGTGCCATTCAGTTTGGCTTCATTTATATCATAGCTTGTTGCAGTCACTACAAATCAACTCTATACTCTGCACATTAAGCAGTGTTACAGGCCCGTACATTGTTATCACCAAGTTAGACCAATTAATTAATTATTTTCCCCCTGCTCATACTCTCGCATTAGGATGCCCATGCTCACACTCCCAACAGAGGGTGTCCCTAGCTCACAACTCCCTCAGTGCTGTGCCCATGCTCACACTCCCTCAGTGGGGTGTCCCTAGCTCACAACTCCCTCAGTGCTGTGCCCATGCTCACACTCCCTCAGTGGGGTGTCCCTAGCTCACACTCCCTCAGTGGGGTGCCCATGCTCACAACTCCCTCAGTGCGGTGCCCACACTCACACCTCAGTGGGGTGCTCCATGCTCACACTCCCAACAGTGGGTGTCCCTAGCTCACAACTCCCTCAGTGCGGTGCCCACACTCACACTCCTTCAGTGGGGTGTCCCTAGCTCACAACTCCCTCAGTGCTGTGCCCATGCTCACACTCCCTCAGTGGGGTGTCCCTAGCTCACACTCCCTCAGTGGGGTGCCCATGCTCACAACTCCCTCAGTGCGGTGCCCACACTCACACCTCAGTGGGGTGCTCCATGCTCACACTCCCAACAGTGGGTGTCCCTAGCTCACAACTCCCTCAGTGCGGTGCCCACACTCACACTCCTTCAGTGGGGTGTCCCTAGCTCACAACTCCCTCAGTGCTGTGCCCATGCTCACACTCCCTCAGTGGGGTGTCCCTAGCTCACACTCCCTCAGTGGGGTGCCCATGCTCACAACTCCCTCAGTGCGGTGCCCACACTCACACCTCAGTGGGGTGCTCCATGCTCACACTCCCAACAGTGGGTGTCCCTAGCTCACAACTCCCTCAGTGCGGTGCCCACACTCACACTCCTTCAGTGGGGTGTCCCTAGCTCACAACTCCCTCAGTGCTGTGTCCATGCTCACACTCCCTCAGTGGGGTGTCCCTAGCTCACACTCCCTCAGTGGGGTGCCCAGCTCACAAAGTCCTCAGTGGTGTGTCCCTAGCTCACAACATCCTCAGTGCAGTACAACACTAAATTTAATTAGCTTCACTCCACTAAATTTTAATTTACCATCATATATACATTAAAATGAATTATCACAAAATTCTTGAATAAACATTCAATAACTATTGAACATGCAGGCATTGAATAATATTTTGGATTTGGAAGTTGAGTCTAAGCGGATCAATGAACATAGAAATTGAAAGAACATGGTTTCCTCTGATTAGGAACACATGCTTAGTAGTAATATAACTTACTGGCTCAAAACCATGAAAGTAAAATTCATAGTTTACTCAGTTCTGTAATGAGAGAGAGAGAGAGAAAGAGAGAGAGAGAGAGTACCCATACTCACTTAGTACCCAAATTTTTAGCAAAACGAAGTATCTGTATTTGCATAAACATGTATGTATTAATGCAAAGTAAGTGGTATAAAGAGGTTTGACTGTAGTAACATATATCTATCTCTACTGTGCACAATCACCATGGAAACAGAGAGAACCAAATAAGTAGAATGCATACTAATGAATGCCATTAAAGCTTTTCTTTGGCAAATCAATAAATTTAATTGTCCCTAAAGAATCAATGGTGGTCAATGATGCAGAAATTAAAATTCCATGCAATACTGTGCAACTCTGACCTGTTTTCTTTCACTGAGCTGCTTCTTTAGTGACCCCAGCGAAAGTTTTCTTACAGCAAGCTGCTGCTTTAGTAGGCTGAGATGCATATGCAAATTCAGGTTTTGAGCTCTGTCTGATTATTTTCTTCCAAAAGCACAGAGCAAGATGGTTTTCTGTCAGAATTATGCTATACACATGCAGTCTTCCTAAACTTTTGCTTCATAAAACTCAATAGCAATAAATTTATGTACAAGTGCCCTTTAATAATAACAAGGAAGTGTGATATTGCAAATGAAATTCAAGTAAAAGCAGCCCCGTGAAAGATAACCTCGAGGGCAATGCAGTCCCACTTTACAAATAAAGAAAAGCATAAAAGTAAAAAGTTCCAAATAAAGGCAGCCCTGGGAATTGAAAAAACTTTGTAATTGTGTTGAACCTATTTCAGGAAAAAAGTTTTTCTCAAAAGAAGCCTAACACTATGCATCAGAGATTTATTTTCCGTACACAAGAACCCGGATTCTTCAGATGGAGTTATAGACAGGTACCGTTAACGAGTATAACGACCACGACTGTCAGCACGGTGATGAATAGCGCAGCCTCCTCATTAATTAATGAGGTAATAAACGATGCGTGCAGATTTGTCCAGAACATTGTTGGCTTTTACCATTAGCAATCCTTGTACGGAATTTATTTACTGTTAACAATAAGTTCAGTTCACACTACAGCAATAACAGTAGCAGCAGCATTAACAGCTAATTCAACAAAAACGGAATCAGATAACAGTTTTTCTTTGATGTTCTGTACTTATTGCACTGTGCTTTTATTGTACATATGTACGTGTTTTTAAAAGTTTTACATTATATGAAAGTTAAAGTGTTTGTACCCACGCACACAGCACTGTGTAATCATCTATCACAAGCAGCAAAAATCAATACTCTTCCATACAGAGTTAGCACCATTAGGGGCCATCCACATACAACAATATCAAGTTTTCAGCTGATTTCCAGGGCTTACCTACCTTGCGTTATATGGCGTCGTCGTATGCCCCACCACCTACCTACCCCGTATCACAATGATATAGCTTTTTGTATATTTTATTCTCCCTCCTCCCACGGACAGGTAACAACATCTCTTGTATAATTAACGGGAAACCATCAGTGGATTCTACTGGTATTTTAAGTCAGACAATGATATCACGAGTAAATAAACCTATTTACCTAGCTTTACAATGATGTTATCACGTCACCTATCACCTATCTACCCTAAACTTGATATCGCTAGTATATGTGGATGGCCCCTCAGTCAAGGTATACTCTAGTTTAGTTTAAACATAGTTTATTTTGTTTAGATTAGACAAGTTTTAAAACTGATATATCAAGTGTATAAACAGGCGGAAGATAAGATTAGTCACGGTTTAGGAATTCGGAGTCAAGCTAACTGAAACAAACCCTGCTTTATATGGCAAAATTCAGACATGACCATTGGGTAGCTGGATTTGTCCAAGTGGAACTTGTGAAAAGTTTGCTGTAAAGCTGCCATACCTTAACTTGTTCAAATTCCTTGTCTTCTACCATGATTTGAAATGGTGTGCACCGGACTCCACCCCTGCAAAAACATAATTTGCCAACTTAAATATATTTAAAAAATAATGAAATTACGTGTCAGCAAATAACATTAACAAAATTTCGTTTTTAACAAAGAAACATTACCGACAAGAAAAGTGTTTTCAGGTACTTTGGGCTACACAAAAGTAATTCGAATGTCGGTAAAAATGGCACAAGTAAAAATGGATGGTACACGAAAAAGTGTCATGGTAAAAAAGGCACAGGAAAAAGTGGCACAAAAGGAAAAGTAGGTAAAACTGGTACAGGAAAAAATAGACAATGAAGATGGCATAGGAAAAAATGACACACTTAGTAAAATATTAGTTAAGGGTTAGAGTTACTATGGAGGACAATTATTTTAGTTATTTTTAGCTCTGCCAAGGAAGTTCTGCTTCAACACAGTTAGTTTGTTTGGTTTTTTGTTTACTTGTCTGTCATGGCAGTAAACCTCTTCTGCAAAACCTACCTAGCAGATTTCCACGAAACTTTGTGCCAAAGTGAGAATGCCAAATGGGTGCCAACGTACCAAAAATAAGGATTTTTTCTCGTTTTTTTTTCGCAAAGCTTCACCAAACACAAAGTACAAATAACATTCGTGAAGCACTTCACCAAGGTCTTAGAGGGAGTGTTTAATACTTTTTTATCACCTCCACTTGGACATTTATTAATTATCAGAAGTACTTATCATTCTTTTAGTACTAAATCCTTCTGATATTTTTCCTGAATGTTGAAATAAGCCTAGGTACCCAGGAAGCTCGACCTTTCTTTTAAACTTACGTAACAAAATGGTAACTGCCAGGCATGCGTAGCGTGCAAGAAAATTTTCCTGAGCGTTCCTTTTGACCGCTAGAAATTCCCCCCACAACTGGGACCAACTGCTCACCATCGTGGATAACCTGAGAAGAAAAACGAATAACAAATAGATAAATAGTCCAATTAAAAGCTTATTGGAGTATGTTGGAGTAAACACAAGATTAAGTCATTAAAACTTGAAATTGCTAGCTTGCAACACAATTTCTTCTAGGATGCTAAATGAATGTGTCCGTTGCATGTCACAAAGTGCTAAGATCATACTATATCGCGGTAAGTAAAGGCAGGCCTACAGGTACCTCAGACCATACTACAAGTCATGCACATAAAAAGGTAAGCACAAATTCTTATTTTCACAAGGGTGTCTCCCAAACAAACAAAATCAAACATTTTTTGCATCCAAATTTCGTTCAATAAATTTCGTTTTCGCCACATTTGCCGATTTTTGGAGTTCAGATATTTGACCTTTGACCTTGACTATCATCTTCTACCATCGTGATAATCCTAATCCAAATATGTCAAACATGTTTTATTAACTCACTTGCTGTATGTTGTGACCTGAGCAACCCTCTTCCTCCTCCCAAGAAAAGTTAATCGTGTCGCCAATGGTAACCATGAGGCTTTGGACAGAGAAACCGCTCTTGGTAACCAGTACATGGATGCCATCCAGGGCACTAACTTTAGCTTCTAAAAAGGTAAATAATAATAAATAAAAATATTGCCTGATTTCCGATGTATTAGATATATTCATGCCACTCATCGAAAAACCAAAAACAACATTTTCATTAATTATTACAGAGAAGGTAGTTGAAAAATGAGAGAGAGAGAGAGAGAGAGAGAGAGAGAGAGAGAGAGAGAGAGAGTGAGAGCAGAAAAGAAAGAACATTACCTGGATTAAATGAAGTTTCAAATATTTAAGTTAAAATAAAATAAATATAAGACTGTCATATGCATTTTGCATTTATTATTTATTATTAAAAACCACTGAAATTCTGCCATTAATTAATCTAACAGTTATTATAATGGACAATCGTAAATTATGCGTAAACTCAGCTAATGGTGTGAATAGCAATTCTTTAATTCAAACAACATTAAAATATTTATGACCAAACACGATACAAATTATACCATATCATATTAAAATGGCAAACTTACATTCATCCGGGCGATACCAAAATTAAGTACAACCATCTGTGCAATGTAACAAGGCTTAACAGGTTACACCAATTTTTAAGTTGCATCGTTTCATAATTTTCAATAAAATATGTTGATCTCAAGAAATTCTTTACTCGATTTACTGCGCAATGATAAATATTCATGTACTGTCATGTATAATTTCACAGTACTTTGAAAAGAAAAATAAATCATGGTTTAGACATATCATCCTCATCATCATCATCATTAAATTCTCATCCTATCTGTTGCAGTACCATTTACTAGCATAATCACACCAGTCCTATATGCAGCTGCTAACAGCATAAGCTTTCCTGGTCGTTAAACTAGATTTGGTTAAAGATGTTAAACAACTTTATTTGTCTTAGCTACCCAACTTGTTTTTTTTTTTGGCTTGCCACCTTATCTTTAAAAGTTTCCTTTGGGAGACTTCTATGCGTCTCTCACAAACGTGTCAGCAACATGTTTCGCTGTTGTACATAAATACGATGGTAAAATATGCACTAAGTATTGATTATAATTATAAGACTTAATTTCTTGCTATTTAATATATCTTGCGCTGAGGAAAAGCATGTATTGCTTGTTGATTTCTATTCTGAATATATTCAGCGCATTTAGATCGCCTGCTACATTTTAGAAAGGCCTCTACTAAACAATACAAGAAATCTCCAAAGCGTTTTCTTCTATTTCATCTTTTTCATGCCCTTGCCCTTAACGCACGCGAGATGTACACTAAACAATTTTTATGACTATATCACGTATTACTTCTTTTTGTTAGTAACTATATAGCCGAGCGCAGTATGATAAAAAATAAAGCGTTTCAAAAGACTATATACGTTTAATTATGTAGCCCCTAAAAACAATGATTTATTTGTACAGAATACTGTATTAACGTAATGACTATGGTTGAATAAATACATTCATTAATTTCTGCAGAGTAAAAAGTAAAATTCTATTTGTACTGAGATTTTTTTATTAGTGATTCTCAACTCTATGTAACCAAACAAAAAGTATAATATCTGATTTATAAATTAACTTCAACATAAATGTTGAACTTACGTATTTCACGTTGCCGTGCAGAGACCTTTGACAAAGCTGCACCAGATCTTGATGGCTTCCCTTGTGAAATCTTCCCTTGAGAAGAAACTCTTGAAGCTGGTCTGCTGGAGAATTTAGACTGTGATCCACGTACATCTGTTACCGACACCTGTTTTGCATTCGATGAACTGTTACCCATGATGATATTAGATTCTGCAAAATTAAGACAAAAGTTGCGTGGAACCACAACTTACTCTGTTTTTACAACATACAACACTAGTATCCACAATCGTTACGTGGCTTTCTCTCAAAGCACTCATCTATATTTTATGGTAACTTCACTAATATTTAATTTTAATACATTGCAAATGTGTAGGTTATACTCAAGTTACACATAAGCATTTATATCATATTATTTATTTTTAAGAAAATTTGTGTCCTGGATTTCTGATGCCAAGGAAAAATTTATCTGTTTTGTTTAAATAATAAAAGATCTAGAATAAGTGCAGTAAAATTAGGCCACTTCCTGCCTTCAGTTATTTGGCTAAACTTTTTCCATAATTTTGGTTTAATAAAATAATTATTAATTAATAAGTTTACTTTATTACACAATGCATTTGTTTTTTTTTCTATGTTCTATAATGTTCTATAATTAAGAATAAAAATTTTTCAGTACATGTACGCCATTATTACTTTAACAAGTTTTTCTCGTCTCTCATCACTAAATCACAAATCATAATTGGTAATACTTCTGTTCTTATCTTACCTGTCTAATTTGAATCTTTCAATAATTTGAAGTAAAACAGGTCATCATAGTAAACACATAAAGCAAAACTCATAACAGAAGTGCATCTTTTACTTCGACTACGTTCCGTTATTGACATTATTCCACTTGAGTCTAAACACTGATTGCTGTGTATTCGGCATTTTCTTATCACATAATCACTGCAGAATCACATTAATTATTTAACTTGCTGCGTCCTCCGTTTCCAAGCAACAAATAAACACTTACATTCGGCCTCATGGTTAGGCGAAACCGTGTGCGCTGACTTTCTTACGCATTGTCTGATGTTCACACCTTCCAGACAGAAATCTCTCCCCCTCTCTTCCTCTCTCTCACACACACACTCTCTCTCTCGCTTCTCTCTTTCTCTCTTTTTCTCTCCATTCATCCGTTCATTCATTCACTCATCAGTGATTCATTCATTCATTCATCTATTCACTCATCATTCATTCATTTTTGTTCGTTCGTTCATTCATTCATTCATTCATTAATTCATTCCTTTATTGATTCATTTATTTATTCCTTCATTCATTCGCTTATTCACTGTTTTTTTATTTAATTTTTTTATTTTTTTATTTTATGTCCATGTTTATTAACTGTTTAAAAACTCACACATTTAATGAATCTTTCATTTTATTCATTTCTGTCTTTTATTCTTGTTTGTTTGTTTTCTTCTTTTAGTCGTTCAGCATTTCTGTCTTTCTCTGTTTCTTTTCTTCTTATTTTCTTTCATACTAATAAATTGGAACAAACTGGAACCAGCTCGTCCAGCCTCTGCTTTTTTGACATTTCTACACCATGTGTAAGTGTAACTTGACCTGTTCAATACAGTGTGTGGAAATCTCAACTTACTAAATCGAAAGAACAGAAAATAGCAAAACTTATAATAGTTTTTATCAATATGATCTAAAATAGTTTAAACTGCAGAGGCTTTTGGATAACAGGTGAAATTTAAAGGTAGAATTAGAATTAGTTTAATCAAAAGATGGATTCGGGCTCAACTGGGTTTATTATAATAGCCAAGCTGAACATCGGTAATAGGGACATGCAGGCTTCAGTTCAATGCAGTTGTTACATAATTTATAAAATCACCCATGTTCCTTTTGTCTTTCTTACATTATTTATTTTTTCATTCTTGTCCATCGTTTTTAATGATTATAAAAAATTCATGCCATTTCATCTGTTTATTTTTTTTATTTCGATAGTTTACCTTCTCTTCGGTAGATAGCGCCACCAGGTGCAAACTTATTGAGAACGTATAATCTACTGCGTAAATAGGACTCTGCATAGCGCACCAATACGAAAGCAACTACTATAGAGAACCTACTTTACTATTTTTGTTTACCTGTCTGTCAATTATATTTCTGATTTTAATCTATGATATGCCCTATGTTGCAAAATGTTTCTGCTCACAAACCAAAGCGGAAGACTTGTTCTCTCTCATTCAAGAAAATCGCAATAACCATGGTCTGGTGCTGTGCAGTAATCGCAATTTTTGTTTTAAATTCTTGTACTCAGAACATTTTTCCTGAAAAAAATGAATTAGCAAAAGCTACAAAACATTTTTTTGGAAAATTGTATTGCTTTAAGTCTGAATGATTTGCAAAGCCACGCATTTTACCGAATGCACTCGGTTGTAAATTTAATGTCATTTTGCTCAAAGAACTTTGTGTCTCACAATTTCACAAAGTATTTCAAAAGTGTGTTAACTCTGCATACCGGGCCGGATTATGATCTTTTGAGGCCCCTAGGCTAATGAAATTATGGACTCCCCTCAGATGGAATCATCCTCTAACTCACCTGCCACCCGTCTTGAATATTTTTTACTCCTCATATATTTCAGCGACATCTACACAGCTTGAAGTAAACTTATTGCAAATTTTTCAAATAAAGTAGACTAGCCATCTTTTGTCTCTCAATAAAAATATTCTTCAAGAAATACCACTATTTTACTATTTATGGCAAACCAAATTAGCACGTAATTATTTCAACACAACAGCAGTGAAATTATGCAAACATAGCTTTTGATTTTCAAATCACAGTAGCTACAAAAATGCATGTATGTCCATTATTGCATGTAATATAATCATGCATGATGTCAATATATACAGGCAGGGTCAAATTATCTTATAGGCTAGTATAGGTTGCAGCCTAGGGCCCCTCAACCAGGGGGGTCTTCCGGTTTTGGTAAGGCCTGCTTGAGGGCCCCTAGGCTGCAGCCTATATTTTCTTGTGAATCATGTGGATATCATGCAATGCATAATTATGTTAGGTGCAATAATAGACGTACGTGTATTTTTGTAGCTGCTGTGATTTGAAATTCAAAAGCTATAATTTCAGAACAGTTCACCTTTGTACTCGAGATAATATATCCTTCCAATTGTTTAAGCAGTTAATTTTTAATATTTTTTGCCAACAACTTGTTTAAAATTTAGTTGATGTTGACCAGTTTTTTTAGGTATGCCAGCCACGTTTTCGTCTACTGTGGCTGTGTCTCAAACAACATGCACATGCGCAGTAAACGTCACACACGTGACGCCTCTGTCCAACTTTTAACTTATATACGAGATAAATGTTTAATGATTCACTGTTTCTGTGTGTCAGCGGCAATTCCCCGTTTGTGCTGCGTGTAAGAAGACTGTGAGATTGACTGAAGCCGGAGAAAAGAAACAGCGAAAGGAGTACCACATCCACACGTGTGACTTAACGGGCTCCTCTTTCTAAGTTTGTGTGTGTCAGGGTTTTCAGTGAAGATAATTATTTTTGTGGTTACTGACAGATGATTTGTGTTCATAGGATTCGATTAAAAGCTGTATCAGGTTAATTACATAGTGATGATTATAATATTATAGATCTAAGACATGCGTACGCTATTGGAGCTTCTTTGGATTGTGGATTATAGTACGCATCATTGTCAATTATGTGCACCGAATTCTGATGATATTTGTCAACATTTTAACATTCATGGAGCATATACGTTCTAGAGAAGTGAGTATTAACTTTTTTAATAGTTCGTTCGTTTATCTACTTTAGGTCGCTTGGTTAGCTCGGTAACACAGCTATATTTTTTGTCATTTTAACAAATTTCTTATCCACAAACTAGAATGAGCTAGGGCAGAGAGCATTCAAAAGAGGTACAGGCCTACGCCATCACGTGAAATCACTATATATATATATGTGCACAAAATGTATTTTTAGATTTTTTCACCTGTGACCTTCATCATTTTCTAACCGAAAAGCTACGGTTTCCAGGTCTTGTTCTGACACATCCGTGTGCTAACGTATTGATTATGCATGTAGCTTCATCAATTTTGATTTTATTGTGCTGGTAGACAGACAGACGGACGGACGGAAAAATGGAAATACGTTGTTTTATGTTCTGAACTCTTTTATCTTCTATGTCGGATTGAGATTTCAGTTTTGATAGGAACGATATGATAGAAAAACTGGCATAGTTCCGATATGATACAAAAACGAAAATAAGTAGATTATCCAACAACTTTGATTGTAATAGAAAAGAATGATTTCAGTAGCGATGCGGCTGAACTCATAACTCGGATCCCAACGTAAGTTCACAACCCTGATGTTGGTATAAGTAATAACAAGGCGGTTTATTAATAAAATATAATAAGTGTAGCATAATACAAGCGTGACAACTAGGATGATGTATTCTGCAGCCGCCACCGGATCGGGTGTGTGACTGATTCTTAAATACTTATCTGACGTCATACTTACGTCACGTGTTTTGGGAAGGGGTTCTCACTACAGTTCATCACCCATTAAGTCACACACTTGTAATGAGGAGGATAATAATAATAATATTAACACTTTTACGTGACGGCATGACTTGATTCTCAATTATGCTCATTTAACGGTTAACTTCAAGTTAACATGGTTTCATGCAATCGTAATAATTATATTACTGCTCATTCGCAAGTCTATCATATCTAGAACGGTTAAAACTCTCTCAAAATTTCTTGGCTAAGCGATTACGTTTGATAAAATTATTCTGCTACGTTTGCATTTAATAAAATTCTTTTGCTAGTTCTTCTAATGCAGTGATGCGTGTGAACTCATAACTCGGATCCCAACAAAAGTAACATAACCCTGATGTTGGCTTAGTAAGTAATAACAAAATATAATAAGCATAGCATGTATACAAGCGTGACAAGGATGATGCATTCTGCAGCCACCACCGGTTCGGGTGTGTGACTGATTCTGTATGTGCGTGACGTCATAGTTACGTCACGTCTTTTGGAAAGGGTTCCCACTACATTTCTCCTTCACACACAGTTTTTTATTTTGAAGTGCTTTTGTTTACAACGGTGAAAGGATACCCTGAAATTGCAGAAATCACGAATGCGCAAAACAAGTTGAACAAGTTGCCAGCCGTTCAGTTGCGATGTACTTATAGGTTAGTTGCTGACAACAGCTTATTGTGTGGTAGACTATATACAGCAAATACGACTATGAAGCAATGCTTTATATTTATTTATTCGTCTTAAACTCATCCTGTATGTACTTTGTGAAGTACTCATACAACCATTAAATCATAAAATCACATCATTACATAAAATCTTTTTTTAATAAAACTCACAGTTGCATTCTTAAGGCATGATCGAAAAACATGCAGCTTACAAACATTGGAAATTTTTAAACAATTTTTCGCGTCATGGCGAATTTTGTGTTAAGTGTTAAATAAATTTTATAGTTCGTAGTTCGTACTATTTCATAAGGATAAGTAACACCGGGCTTTGCTAATAAATGGATTAGTGGCAGTAACAAAAATTATTTCTGGGCACAAGTTTCCTCCCAACTAAATATCTCACTGAGGGAAGATGTATTCACTTCTGAATTCAATTGACTAACACGCACGCCATCAACATTAGCGGACCTGCATTAAATATGAAAACTTGCTTGCTTTAAGAACTATAATGAGGTCCCTAATACAGGTGCAGACCCACACCCTGACATGAAGTCACTCTGGGTAAAAATGTATTTCCAGATTTTTTAACAGTTTATTTGTAGTAAACCATTGACTTTCTGAATGAAAACAAATGGAAAACTCCATGCCCTACTCAGCCCTATCCCTATGTTAAGCCGGGTGTATATAGCTTCCCTCTTTTAATAATATTGGCATTTTTTCATCTTCAAATTTTTGAGCTTTTCAACACAAAAACAAGAGTTGCTTGCCTTGCTTTATCCCCTGTGTCATGCTTGACGATCATCCGTTTTCACCTTTCAGACCCAGGCTAAAATCACAGGGTTTCCAACTGTGGCCCAAACCTATCCCAATATGCCATGATTAGTGATTGTAATTTCATTAATTTTAATTTCATACTGCAGACAGACAGACAGACAGACAAGCACGCACATGAACTGAAAAATAGAGATACAATGATTAAATGTGTTGAAACCCGTCGGGACTTGAGATTTGCGTGACTTAGCCGCCAGAATTCGTTATAATGGAAAAATTAAACAAGTTTGGTTGTAATAAAAATTCTGACTAAAGTTACAATTCTAACAGACAACAAATTCGTGAAGTGGATTAGGATTAGGGTATTTAAACTGAGTGAGGAATTGTAAACTGCTTCCAAAATTCTAAATTGCTTTACGACTCGTTTACGTCATGTAGTAATTTTTCATTTTGTCTAGCCTTTGAAGCATGTTGAAGTACAAAACACGACAAACTTTTACCACTTCTCAGTCATTTGATTCTCATTGGGGAAAGAAATTTACAGCAGCTTGGGGTGTCTTAAACTACTTACAGTAAATATGGCAACTATAGTGTTTAATTTGTAGGTAAAATTCTGCAATTTAATTTTTACATTTTCAGTTAATTGAAAAAACTGTGGCCCCAAAAGTTGATACACTCACGGCTTTTGTTCTTTGTCATCTATAACTTCACAAATCGAAGTTAAACCAGTTTAACCAAGTGACATAATTAGATTTTTTAATGACAAAATTGACCAGTAAGCTTAAAAGTCGCTACTTGTCAGCCTTGTAAGTTAAAATCAACTGATACCATTTGCCCAAACCACTAGAAAAAGATGCTTCGTAACTTACAAACGTTCAGCGGCTTTAAAATTTAAAGAAGCCGGATTTATATTAGAAACCCTCTTCGCTGCTTCACTTATTTGCAACGACAAGAGACAGTTATTTATTTTTTGCT